>CAJNRD030001120.1:14915361-15009555 GCA_905319865.3 Cotesia congregata
TTCATATATACATATATATAAATATATAATATATATGAAAAATTGATGTGGGTACTCAAATGAAAGGTCTCGATGAGTGTAACTCCAGGATGAGCTTATATCGTTAAAAATATCATCAGTGGGCAAAATACAACGTCATTACTTTATTATTCACATTTTTTTAGATATAAGCTCATCCTGATCTTACACTCATCAAGAGCTTTCATTTGAGTACCCACATGCATTTTGATATATTTTTCATATATACATATATATAATATATATAAATATATGAAAAATTGATGTGGGTACTCAAATGAAAGGTCTCGATGAGTGTAACATCGAGATGAGCTTATATCGTTAAAAATGTCAATAGTTCACAAGATACAAGGTCATTTCTTAATTATGTATTTAGAGATAGAGCATTTTTGAATGCAGCCTAAAAACATCATAATAAATTACTATCGGTGAGAATGATATGAAACCTTGAAAAGGCACAAATTCACGTCAAGACCTTTGCAATGACACTAAATTTCACTCAAAAAACCGATTTTATCATATGACTATCCTGGACACAAAATTTTTCTTATTCTCTTAATAATATAGATTAAAAATTTTATTAAAATTAAAAAATTTCATAATAGTAAATTTTTTTTAACTGAAAAAATTAAAAAATTACAAAGTAGCAAATTATTTTGTTGTGTAAATTTAAAAATAACAACGTTTAAAAATTGGAGTTTAATTACAAAAAAAATAATCAGGTTTTTAATTCAAAATTTTTTTTTTTTAAATCGATATCTCTTTTCATTAAAACTTCGATTGGAGGTCTCACTCCTGTCCTCTTGAAACAAAAAATTTATCTGCCTTTAAATAATTACAACAACGGTCTGCAAACGAGTTTCATTGAGAGTTTTTACCCCTTAGTAGCAAAAAGTTTTAATAATAAAACATTTAAAGTTTAATGTTTAATGTTTCCGTAATTTTTTATTAAATTAATTTCACAATAACTAAACCCGGTACGGGCTGAACAGTTAGTTCACGTAAAACCGTTTATGGCTGGTGTTCCTTGTAAAATAGCAAAAAAAGGACAATAGAGAAAGAGGCGCTCGGATGTACATACAATAGTTAAACTTAGCGTCGTCTCGTAGTACCGTGACGAATCGTGTAAATTGTTCAAGGAGAAATTGGTCCGTGATATCGCAAACGTCTTCAGGTGCAGTTAAATATCTACATGTATATGTATAATCCCTATGGTATCTTATAGCACGGAGAGTATTGTGGTATACATAGTAGAGCTTCCCACGTATTATCCACCTAAAACTCTCAAGCTAATTTCTCTCTGTTCTCTTAATGTCCGCGTCTCGACATTTAAACCTCTCGAGTAGACTAAACTTAAGTTAACTATTAACACACTCTACTGTGTATAGAATTAAACATAACCAACTTTGGTGTCCTCTTATTATTTCACGCTAATAAATGTAGTGTAGTGTAGTGGAAGAAAACTTGACAATGGGTTAAGTCCCCTTTATATGCATTCGCAGTCTTAGTCGCGTGTATTGCAAATGTCGTGAAAGCAAGCCCCACTAGTTTGTCGCTATTATTTATTTATTTGTTTATATAACACGACACAGACAATTTTTAATTATGCTAATTAAAAGTAGCCATTGTAATTGACCAAAAAAAAATTTGAATTGAGCTAAATAATTACTCGAGTTTAATTAATGGCTAATGTTTTGGTACCAGACATGATATATATGTGACATGTGTGTCATATTATATATATGTATGTATTATTTATACACTGATAGATAAATTTATTAATTAAAATTCAACTTTTTTTATAAATCGCTTGTAAAACTATTCAAAAATATAGATTGAAAATTTCAAGTCAAAATTCCTATTTGTTCAAAAGTTACAAGCGATTTAGTACTTTAATACTATTTTACATTAACTATTTCTGTCACTTTTTTTTCAAACGCGTTTTTATCGAAACAAGTTTTTTCAAAACTGTGTGCAGTCTAGCTCAAAGAGTTTTAAACCAATTATCTTGCAATATGGCTTATAATTTTTTTTTACAATTACCTTGAATATGAACCTCAATTGAAAGCGATATTTTTATTTAAACTATTTTATTTTTAATAAACAATGTATGAAAAAGAGGTAAAAAATCACAGCCCCCTAAAAAATGAAAATTTTTACTTTTTTTTTTTTAATTGAGGTTCACATGGAAGATACACATATAAATAAAGTAATTTTTCTGTACCATTGATTTCAAATAAAAATTGTGGCTTCCATACTGCACACAGACTGCTAAGTCGGATGACAACCTACGATGTGTACACTGATAGAAAATTTATGTTGACTCAAGAGATATTTTCTTGATCTAAGAATTTATTTTGGAAGACAAATGATTATCTTGCTCTAAGAATTTCTTGTCTTGATTTAGATTTTCTTGGCTTAAGAGCTATATTATCTTCAATCGATACATTTAAGTTTTTCAATCAAAATAACATTATCGTTTAGAAAACTTAAAATAATTCATCAAAGTATAATTCAAAAACTAAATATTCTTTAATTGTTATACCAACTTAGAAATAAGTATATTATTATTAATGACTCAAAAAAAAAGCCATTCTTAACACAAGTCGGTAACATCTTGAATCAATGTTATCGCCTATCTTGAACCAAGAGACAAAAATTCTTGAAACAAATATATCTATATCTAGTTTCAAGAGTTCAAGTTTTGAAGAAAAAAAGTTTCTTGAATCAAGATTGTTTTTCTACCAGTGTATCAGCTGATATCTCCGCTATTTGTTAACTTATGTATATTGTTATTTAATACGAAAAAATACTCATAAATATATGTATAAAATAACCTGATAGTTTCAATAAATAATATTAATTTTTTATACCTTAAAAAAATTAATGAAAATGGCCTTCTACACGTATTTCCCCTCTTAAAGATAAAAATATTTTTATCCTGGTCAACTTTTATTATTGTCATTATTTTAACTTCCGATTTTTTTAGAAAATAATTTTCAGTCAATATAGAAAGATTAAAATATGAAAAATTCAAAATTAAAAAAAAATTCTAATTAAAAATAAAAAAATTTTATTTATGACGGAAATTCAAAAAATCTATAGATACTCGTTAATTTTTCTAGTGTAATGAAGTGAGATTTTATTATTAAAAAAAATACCCCCTTTTAAACCGAAACTTTCTTGAACAGCTAAATAATAGAATTACATATTTAAAATATAATGAATGAGGCATTAGATAAATAATAGTTTAAAAGAACAATGAGTATACAAATTTCAAATAAGAGGATTAAAATAAATCAATTTTGAACACTTATCTTTGGAATATGTTACTTAAAGTAAGGCAAATTATCGTTTAAACAAAATATTTGAATAGAAATTGCATTTACTTAAAATAAAGGTAAACTTATAATAATAAATTTTACTTACTTTTCAATATCCGTACAATGGAGGATTAAACTCTCTCACTCTTACTAATTGCCATAATATAACAGAGGGTGTAGAGTAGGTATTTTACTTCTAAGAAGTACATTACATATATTGATCCTCAGGTCAAAAATGCAGCTGGCGTCGGCCTTTAACGTAAGAACCTCTTTGTTCATTAAATTCATTACACAGGTAGCATCATACATCAACAAAACATGCAAAAATTTCATGAAAATCTATGGTCTTTAATACTTACTCACTAATGAGATATTTAAAACGCATTGGTATACTTAACTACTAATGACGATGACGACCATTATAGAATCTTTGAATCGCTATTGGCCCTTGCGAAGCACCCTGTCCAGAGAATTCGTCTATATAAGGTACATAAATTCTCAGTTGCAAAATCATTTCTTATCGAAATTTTGTCTTGTGAACATCCAAGCTTCAATAAATCTAAGTTTACCTGTTGCTGTTAAAGTGTTCAACATATTATTCGAAGCTAGTTAAACTTAGTGTTTAATTCACACAGTGTTAAGCAAATATCCACATCTACGTTTGTGTAAAAAGAGTTTGTAGTTTTTAAAAGACGAAAAGTGCAACTCAATAATTATGGCCGTTACCAGCAAAAATTTTGTGGATGCTATTGTGTCAGGAGATGTAGTAACTGTTAAAAAAATGTTAAAGTCAAGTAAAAATAAAAGAAAGTTCAGTGAAGATTTAATATCGTTAGCTATTAAAGAAAAACAAACGGTAATAGCAAAATTGCTGATCAATCATAGTGTTACTACAAATAAAAATAAGGAAAAATCCCTAACAACTGCCTTATTTTACGCCATTCGACGCAAGAATTTGAAAATCGTGAAAAGTCTTGTGAAAATGGGTGCAAACGTGAATAGCAAATCAAAATCTGGTATGACTCCACTGATGACAGCTGCAGAACGAAGCAATGTGAAAATATTATCATTCATTTTAGACCAAAAGCCTAATGTAAATGATGTTGACGCTTCGGGAAATACGGCTTTGCACTATGTGTTCAATTATTCGAATAAAGAAAATCGACCAAGGTATTCTTTTTCTCATACTTCGGAGGCTAGTAACGACGATGACAGAATTATGTTGTTACATAAAGCTGGAGCTGATTTAAACGCTAAATGCTCGTTTAGAAACCATCCACATATAACAACAATTCTAGATTTGGCAGTCTACGTGGGATCTATCGCAGTAGTTAATTATCTGCTCTATAATACTCATCTGGGTCTTAAGCAGTTAGACTATTCTAAAATAGAACAAGCTGCTTTTGACGAAAGTGCCCTTGAACCGCATGAACGAATTGTCCCAGAGTACGTTGGGCTGATGCAAGAACAAAGCTCAAAACTTCAATTTAATTTAGCATTGTTCATACTCAATCGGCATGAAATAGGCATTCATGCAACTGAAGACACTCTTCAGAAAGTTCATGACTTTGTGAAGGAAGAAGAGCAAAATTCAAGATACTTTGGATACTATCGTGAGATGGAACAATTCACAATAGAGAGTCGTCAATTCCTGCAAGACAAAAAATTGGGAGTAAACGGAATCTCATATTGGAAGATCATCACCGGGAACCGAGAAGACTTAGTCAAGCTCCTTTTCAATGATGATTTTCTATCGCAACCGTTATTGAATGAGCTGGAAGAAATAAGTAATGATATAAGCTTTGTTTTTCATCGAGAACCATTAAGGCAGAATTTTTCTTACGCAGTTGGGAAAAACAAAACTCTAAGAACACTTATTGAGGAAGTCAGCAATCTCTTTAGGACAGAGTTACCTTATGATTGCTGTAAGTATATTGTTCATTTAATGACAAATGATGAACTGAAGAACTTTATAAAAAGTCTTAATCCACCTAACATTTCAGACTTTAATTTTTAATATTATATTATTGGCAATCCTTGCCAATGTCTTTAATTATTTAATAGTTTCAAATTAAACAAAACAGTGGAATAGGCCTACTGGGGAAACCACATTAAAAAAAACGCGCTGAGTACACTACCTCAAAGGTGGCGTGGAAATGTGTACATATCATGACGATTACAACTGTTTCAACTTTTTGAATCGTGATATCTCAAAAGTGGTGGTTCCTTTCTGGAAGTAGTAAGTAACAGAATAATAATTACTTTAATTAAATACAATAATTTAAAAAAATTTTAGTTCTTTTTTAGCCTTTGTTATCATAATACCTTTTTGAAAACTTTGAAGTTTTAAAACTTGCTAAAATGAAAAAATAGATTTTTTTTTCAATCAAAATAATCACATTTGATAAAAATAAATGATTTATTAATTATAAATATTTATAAAATAATCTAATATAAAAAGAAATTTCTAAGCAGTTAATAAAGCTAATAAAATATTAAAAATTCCTTCTATCACTGTACAAAATCCCTGAATAAAATAGCAGTCGCGATAAAACGCGTTTAAAAACTCGTTGATGTGATGTTGATGCCGATGGGAGTTTGTTTTCCCTTTAGATGTATCAACATCTCGAATTCATTGAGAGCCAGCGGCCCATTGACAACCGACTTATTTCTTAGAGTCATTTCTGGAGGGAACGTAAACGGTGGAACTTGTATATTGCAAGTACTGAAGTATTTAAGTACATGATGTCCGATTGCATTCGTTTGAGTCCAGTTGATGATAAAAGTTGGATCGATCGATCGATTAAAAAAGTAACCAATGCAATGCAATCCAGTGGTACGCCGGGTGAATCGACAAGGGAGATCTTGAGTTGCTGAGACGTGTCGTCGGATACTCGCTCATTCAATACTGAGGCGTCCAACTTGAGAATTCGAATCATATCTTCTTTTTTCTCTTATTTTTGTTTCTTCCTCTTCATCCTTCTCTTTAGATTTACTCACTGTACAGATCGGTATTATATCTGGTTACTCGATTGGTTTTTCTACCTCATCTCGGAGCTTGGACCACTGCAGACTGCAGCGAGCCGATAATTGTAATTATAATTAATTGTTGTGCGTTTTTTAAAAATGAAACAATGTAAACATATTTATGTTTAATGTAAGTATTGTATATTTGATGCATATTTATTTGTTCTTCTTAATGACATTCAATACTCGGTGATAAATAACAAAAGCTCGTGTTCAATTTCACTCTCATTGGTCATTTTGTTCGTTTCGACGAATAAAGAAATTCAATTTAACGAGATGATGTGACAAAAACTGGTTGCCTGATTATTGTACCGAGATCTCTCGAATTTTTTGAAGTAAAACACCAACGTTACAAAATAAGTAAAAACAATATAAAATAATGACAAAATTGAATTTAAAGTTTAAATCGTGCATTGAATTCTTCGACTACAGCACAACAACCACTCACCATTAACTTTATCTTCCCGTATAATCGGTTAATTTTTTTTTACCCAATAAAATTACAAAGTCAAAGTGTAGAAAAATTTATCGTATTAATTTTAATAGCAAATACATATACGTATGTATGTATATATTTGTTTTTTTTTTTTTCAATAATAATAACTTTTTAAAATTAAAACGACGAGAGTATGAACGGAAGTTGAAAAACGGTGTCCAGTTTTTATCTTAAACTCCAATCGATGTTCGAGGAATCAAATGTCGGGTCGTAATTCTTTAAAGAGAATTAAATCGGTAATTCAAAAATAAAAAAATTATTTTTATTGTTAGCTTTGGGGGGTTACATGGGTTTCCTCCGGGAAAAAATGGCCTATTTTCAACAATTTTTTTTTTAATATAAAAAATGAAATATTTTATTCAAACTTTTTACTGTTTTAAAGATATATGTCTAATAAGAGATTACTGAATTTAAAAAAAAAAAATATTAAAAACTATACTAATGTTACGTCATTTCCGATGAGCCCTCGGAAAAAAGATGCGTTCGCATTGACAGCAGAACTCCTAGCAGAATTATTTGAAGTAAAAAAGAAAAATATGTGCTTTTGTTAAGACTTCAAACTCGGACTTGGGCGAAGGAAAAAAAAATTAAAATTGGATTTTTAGCAGAGGTTTTTACAAATGAAAAATTTGGGTAAAATTTCGCGGTATTTTCTTTTTTTAATAGTTTTAATTGAAAAAAAAAAATCCTTCGTTCAAGACCCTGTATATTATATCTCGAAGACTTGTCTAATATTGAGTCAAGATCGGTTAAGTAGTTCTCGAGAAATTTTGACAACCGTCTTTGAAAACATAGTTTTGATAAAAACGCGTTTAAAGTTTTGAGTGACAATACAGCAGCGCCTTAAACGCGCAAAATTTTAAAACTGTATCTCCGAAACTATTTGAATCGAATTGAAACTTTAGGACAATATTCTAGAGATGGAGAATTTAATAAGACATTTAAAAAAACATTTAACCCCTTAAGGTAATTGTTGCGTGATAAGCATTTCAACAGAAAATTATGAAATTTTTTTTTATCGAAAGATAAATATATTAATAATTCACTACCAAAATTTCAGATCAATTGACCTCTCCATTATTGAGTAATTAATTTTCGAAATTGCATCTGTTACACGTACACTGAAAAAATAATTTACTTGATTCAAGAGAAAAGTTCTTGAACCAAAAATATAATTTTAATTGAAGAGAAAATTGTCTTGAATCAAGTAAAATTTCCTTAAGTTAAAAATTTTTCTATTCAAACCAAGAATATTAAGTCCTTCGAAATTATATACTTGATTCTAGAACATTTTTTTTTCTATGTAGAGGTATTATACCTCTATGGGTATATTCTTCCGTACCACTCGAGTGGGCCAAATAATTTTATATACTAACTTTACCATCTCTCTATATCTCTACGTACAAAAGATGCAATTTCGAAAATTAATCACTCAAAAACAGTGCAGAGAATTGATCCGAAATTTTGGTAGTGAATTATTAATATATTTATCTTTCGATAAGAAAATTTCATAATTTTTTTTTTGAAATGCCTATCACGCAACAACTACCTTAAATAAGCTGCATGAATTCAAATTTTTGCCTTTGAATCAGCAGTTGTAGGTGTTAAAAAAATTCAAGTAACAATTTTAAAACTTTGGTTCGATTAAAAAACGGCGTATGTTTATATTTATATTTATATGAAAATAATATGACTAGGTATATACTCATCGCGTTGAAAGAAGAGTCATGTGGGCATATGAGGCACGACGGCGAGTGGAGCCATCAGAAATCCATTAGATCCTTTCACTGTGTGGGCACACTTGCGGGTTGTGTCAGTGCAGTTATACCCACACAGTTATCCTTTGGCTGTATACAAACTAGAGTGTGTGTACTTGTTGTCTTGCCATCAAAGTCATCCGTAATGTATTAGCATAAGACATGAACTGTGTCTCTGCTTATTATTGTTTATATAAATGTATATAGTGTATATTATATAGTACAATACAATATAAATGTACAAGTATAAGGAGTTTAGTTTTGTTGGGTAGTATTTTATTGAGGAAAAGTAAATTTACAGAGTACGTGCCAATGGTTAATCTTTTATCTTTATCTGCTAACTCTCATTCCTTTAATTTGCTCACTTCAACAACATCAAACAGTAAACTCACTCTCAAACAACTTTTATCACTTTTAATTTATAAATGTAAACATATTTTATTTTATCGACTCGTTGCAATGCTAGTTCATTTTGTTATTATTAATTAAGGTCTAATTTATTTCAGTTAATGTCGTGTTTTGTGACCTCTAGATCATCTGATATCAATTCATATCAGATGATTTCTTTTTTTATACATTGTTTTTTTGTTGCGTGATGTGTGATGTGTTTTGCGGTGATAGGAGGTTTGAAGAGTGGACTTTAGAATTTTTATACTTTTTTTTTAGATGAGTTGTCTTTAATAAAAATTAGATTTCGCAGAAAGATGAAAATATTAATTAATTTATTTTATTATATTGTTGTTGTATTATGAATCTTGATATGAATCAAAGTGAGGTAAGTTAAGTTTCTTGAGATAAAATTTAATATAATTCATAATTCCATTTGTTTTTTTTTTTTTTTTTTTTCCATTGAATTTAGTAAGAAGAAGTATGAGTTTTATTCTTACGAAGAATTGCAAAAATACTCAAAAAAAATATTTTCAGGAAATTCATAATAATTTATTAATAAGAACTTATAGATACCGACATGGAAGAAAGTTTGCTTAAGAGATATTTCTAATAAAATCAAAAATATCCAATCAAATCATCAAATTTTCATGTTAATCATTATTTTGGTTTTTGTTTAAATATTAACAAAAAATGCTGATTTTTACAACTAAGACTTATTTCATCACCATCTGATAATTTCAGCTTTGATTAAATAATCTATATTTTTTAGTAAAATTTAGTGTCATTGCAAAGGTCTTGATTTGAATTTGTGCCTTTTCAAGGTTTCATATCACTTTCACCGGTAGTCAATTTATTATGATAAATATTTAGGCTGCATTCGAAAATGCTCTATCTCTAGATACATAATTAAGAAATGACCTTGTATCTTGTGAACTATTGACATTTTTAAAGGTATAAGCTCATCCCGACATTACATTCATCAAGACCTTTCATTTGAGTACCCACATCAATTTTTCATATATTTATATATATTATATATATCTATATATGAAAAATATATCAAAATGCATGTGGGTACTCAAATGAAAGCTCTTGATGAGTGTAACATCGGGATGAGCTTATATCTTTAAAAACGTCAATAGTTGAGAAAGTACAGTGCAATTTTACAAGAGTCATTATTTAATAAAGCAAAATTTTAATTTTTTTTAGATCACAATTCACGGCAGTCACATAGTGACTGCAAGGTTGCTAGTTTTAATCAAAATATATTTATAAAAAATATTGCTTCTAACTTTGGAGAAAAGAAATATATTCCACTCTTTATTTATAAATATACAATGTCGAAAAATACAAGAATACACGGCTGATTATTTTTATTTCATTGCTGAAATACTATATTGTTCGACTAGAGACTGTATATAGTGACAATAGATCTACCCAATAACTGTTGTAATATTAAAATTTACGAGCATTGTTACACTGACTCGATTTAACATGGTTGCGAAAAAATGAAAATGTTTAGCCGTAAAAGGCAGCCGTCGGTTCACGTGTATACAGATTGGCGGTGTTGAAATTCAAAGATGAATTACAGCTCGAATGTGATTCATAGTAGCCTATGGTGAACCCTAAAGTGTCAATGATAAAAAAAAAAAGTTAGAGACTGTTTTGTTGTGCATTAAAAGTATAATATAAAGTAGAGATACGGTTACACGCAAAAGAGGGTGTAGAAAGAGAGAGGGGTCTGTTAAACTCGAAGAAATAAATCGTCTTTCCGGCTTCATTAAGGTGAGGCGCCGAGCGATTCGCTTTATAAATCAATTCGTTCGACATCGACACCGACAAGTTTGCGAGTAACGAGAAGAATGTCCAGTTCACGCCTGTACGCTTGTTTCATGCCAACTTCTAGTTACATTATTCTATTTTATCATCACCCATTCCTCATTCGAATATACATACACTTACATCTGCATGCTCCATTTATAAAAATAATAATATTAATGATAATAAAAATAATAATAATAAATATATGTCTGAGTATTTTTTTTACTTTTGATAAATTAATTGCCGGATTGTCTGAGGGAACACACATTGATGGCTATTCAAGGAAGCTTGTTAGGACATTGACACTCTTGTTGATCGCAAATTAAAAAAATTTATTCTCCAATACAACCTGTTTAATGTGAATCGCCTTGAATTGTCATCACCACAAGAAAATAATAAATATATAATTAAATTTAGCTTACACTAGCAAAAATTTATTTAATTATCATGATTAATAATGCATGCATATTGTAAAAACCTTTTAGTTTTCTTACTTCAACTTTTATTTTATTTTATTTTCATTTTATTCACAGGAATGATGGTTACTGTAAAAATCAATATCTTTTACAAGAACCGGATTTTAAAAATGTCCTATCATTATTTGTGGAAAAGAATAAAATTTTTTTATAAAAAAAAAAGAAAAATAAACGTTATTCACGTAACTGGAATAAAAAAATTGTGATAAATATTTACAAGTGGGGTCAAACATTTTAATTTTAATTTTTTGAACAAAATTTCTATTTGATTTTATTAATATTTTTTTTATGTATTTTTCAAAAAAAAAAAGAAAGATAAAATAGAAATTTTATCCAAAAACATGAGAGCCAAAATTTGTTCCATCTTTTGAAGGCAAAAAAGCTATCAAAATCTTAATTTTTTTCTTTCACAGCATTTTTTACCATAAACGCGCCGTAAAAACAAGCAGAATAATAAAAAATTGAAAATGTTAATTATTCACCTAATTATGGCCCAAAATTAGGTTGACCCGACTTGTAAATAATTACCAAAATTGTTTTAAACAAAGAAATTTTTTTTTCTATCCAAAAAAAGCTTTCGCTCTTTGTCACTAAAATTACGATTCAAATATTGTAATATTAAAATTAATTTTCTAACCATATATTTTCGTACTTATTTGTTTTAACTAATGCTCCGAATGATTCATTTAAAAGGATATCTATGAATAGAAATTGACTTTGACCCAAGTTTAAGATTATTTCAAGAAATTCGATAATAATTTCCTTCGATGATGCATCTTAGCTTCTGTAAAATAATATAAAGTCATAAATATATATAAACATTTTGTTATACATATATTTTATTTATATGTTTATGATTTACTTACGGGTGAAAAAAGTACGATAACATTTCATTCAACCATCTGGGTAAACCCGATAATCGTCAGCAAGATTTAGTTTACGAGCTAGCTGTTAACTGTTACTTTGGAGTCAAAGGAAGTTGATAAGACACTTATTTGTAATCACAATCAGTAATCAGAATCACATATATAATAATCGATAAACTTATTTTTTTACAGTTTAGTATAAAATGTATGTATTTATTATTTGAAATTCAAATTACGACCTCTGGCTGCTGAATGTCGGAATAAAATCGTAACATTAAAAGTTAAAAGTGTAATATTAATATAATCTGTAATTTATAGTGAAATTAAAAAATTAAAGAGGTGGAGTGAGTGTTGAAGGAATATTTGTAGAGGTGTATAGATCGTTAGACAGGTTGTTATAAGCTGTCGAGTTTTATATTATATGCTGTACTGGTTATATCTTATATATTATATATTATACATTACATATTATATTGTAGGAATTAAATTAAATAGAAAATAACACGAGGCATATATTTCGATAGACTGACGTTTGATATCATGCGTGACGTGGTACTAACCAGCGGGCCATACGCTATATATATGCCATCACATATTACTGTACTCATCACATATTAATATATAATACCGGCCATTCGATCGCAAACTGATGACGATGCCAGATGAGATCTCTACTTTACTTATATTAAACTCTGCACACTCGATATAACAGATAGAGAGGTATCTATCCTATCTCTATACCATGCTAGTCACTGCGTTGACGTATCAGATGACGTAAAAACGATAAATGATATACCTAGATCGTATGTACGTTTTATGCGGGCCGTTCAAGTATATCTGGTGTAGAAAAAAAGAGGACAGCGGACCCCTACGACAAAATCTCTACTGGGATAATAATTTTTTTTTTTATATTATTTCATGTTAATCTGACCCAATTTTTTGACATTTAAGTCTGATAAAAAAAAAAAATTAATTTATTAGTGAAAAAAATTTTTATTGAATCTGAAATTTATACTGTCGTTTTTGGGGGCTTAAAATTAATTTGTCGACTGACTAAAGGGAAGTCATTGTTCTCGGTCAGATTTTCAACAGTTGACATATTGAGACTGCTCTTGAATACACAACTAGTATTATATGTAAAGTATAATCGGAAAGAACTTGGAGCATTCTTAAAATAAATAAAGTTTTTTCAGATAACCCTGAACTTGTTCTACCGATTAAATTTAGAATAATAATAATAATCTGTTTTAAAGTCCAAATATTAAAAATGTCAGATCATCACGTCATTTTCGGGCTTTAATTTATATTAACAGTTTTTACAGACGTATAATCTTTGAGTTAGATCTGTTTGAAAAGTTGTCTTACTTTTCACTTATTAATCAATCTGTTTTGATTTTTATCTAAGTTTCTGTCAAGAACAATCTAAATGAAAATATTTGTCAATTGGTTCATGGAAAAAAAAAAATAGTTGAAAAATTATAATTTCAAGTACAATCTATAGAAGCAAAAAATTGGAAAAATTACAGCTTGATAATTGAATTTTTACAAATTTTATAAGTAAATTTTAAAATTGTGAAATTACACTCAAAATTGTAAAAATTAATACTTAGTATTTCATTTTGTACATAGAAAAAAAAAAATTTTGAAACAAGTAAAATTTACTTAATTATTTAGTTCAAAAATTTTCCTACTTAAATCACGACGATGCTCTTCAAAATAATTATATTTAACTCAAAAATTTTTTTCTTAAATCATTAATTTTTTTTTTAGCATAAAAATATTATTTTTTTATTTTTTTTTAATCACTGACAAACTGTAATTTTTCAATTTCAATATTATAGTACTTTCAAAAGAAATCAAATTTCAGTCAAATTGAAATAACAATAAAGATTTTGCAGATAACACTAATTATTTTCATAATATTGTATAATTGATGAAAAGTAAATAGACATTGTTTAATTATTAAGTAGACCATATCTTCCTTTGTTCAGTTAAGAATGAAAATTCCCCTTTTTGATTAAACGATAAGCTCGCCGTTTGACCACACTTCAGTAGCAGCTGTTGTGTATGACTAACTCCTGCAGTTATTAATTTCACGGATAATTGGTTAATCATTGTCTGCTCTGCAATACATCTTACTCTACACTACTGTATTTCTTCTCACTCTTATTCTCTGTTTAATGTTCCATTTTATAGTAATCAAATCACTAAACTATAAATCATTTGGATAAACAAAAGCAAAATCAGTCAATTAATATCTAATATTTAATTTCATTATTATTGATCAATTAAACTACAGTTTTACGTTAATGTCCCAACTACTTAGCTCAACGATTTGAAACAACCATGCTGTAATTTTCGATTTCACATAAACTTACGTTATTAGTCACGGTTTTTAGCGACGTTAATAAACGTCATACTGCAGTCTTGTATTCTGAATTTCTTTTCTCAAACCTTGGGAATTTTCTTGCGACAATGAAATCTTAACTGCAAAGACAATAAATAGATAAATAGCCAAGACTTTTTTCTAGTCTTATTATTTATAATTTGTCTGTTGATTAAGCGACCCGTCGTCGTAACAAATAACGCTAAATTTATTTTATAATTACTGTTGGAGCAAAAAAAGATAAAATAAAAAATTTTACTTTTTTGCATTGTGTCTCTACATAATGACCGGATATTGTACTCGTACAGGATATACGTTTGTTGGGCATCTATTGCGTTATATCAATCGACTGGCGTGCTGGTACACACGTACGCATATACATATATAGTAATAATGTCAAACGTGATAATTTTTTTCGTTAGAATTTTGCCAATTAGATAAATGGCAAAATTTTATTTTTTTTTTGTTAATTTCTGACAAATTTCTGAGCTTAAAAAAAATTAGCTTGATTCAAGTCAAAAAATCTTGAACTAAAAAATTATTCTTGGTTCAAATAAATTTTATTAGCTTTAATAATTTTTTTTTTTTTATTTAAATCAAAGAAATTCTTCAGAATGATTTTTTTGGTTCAAGATTTTATTTCTTAAATTTAGTGCAAAAAATTGTTCTTGGTTTCAGTAAATTTTACTTGATTAAATAATTTTCTTGATTCTGAATTTGATCTATAATCAGGGTGACGACTGAACACTAATTTCAAAATTCCCTGACCAAAAATAAAATTCCAGAACCTACAAAAAATTAATTGTTATTCAAATATTCGTTATAATTGCAAATTATTTTAAAAATAATTTTTGTACGCTAGAATTCATATCAAATATCCAAAATTGAGTAAAAATTTGGAACTATAAATTATGTTATACTTTTTTGCAAATTTTCAACTATTCAAAAGAGATCAATTTTTTTCGATTAAATGATTATAACTTTTGAAAATACAATAATTGATATTATTATTATTATCATTAACCATTGAGAAGTTATACTTCTTTTTTATTATTAATTATCCATACATTTAGTTTTTTTTAATATTATTGATCAAAAAAAAGAAGAAATATAAATTAAGAAATAAAATAACATCAATTGATATTAAACATTATCTACAGTACGGTTTTTAAAATGCTATAGAAATAATTTATTATTTCTACAGCATTCTAGTTTATTTTTTAAAATAAACTAGAAATTTCCCTGGCCCAAATTAAAACTCCCTGACTTTTCACTGACTATTCCAGAAATTTCAAATTCCCTGACATTTCCAGGTCAATCGCCACCCTGTATAAATTTTTTTAGTTTAAATAAATTTAATTTGATTCAAAATGATGAAACTCTTCAAAATGAAAGTTTTGGTTCAGAATTTTTGCTTGTAAAAAAAGTTAATTTTTTTTATCATTAATTGAATTGAGTATTAAATATCTGAATTAAAAAAAAATGCCGACTATAAGAATGTTAAATATTGGAGCTGTAGAGAATGTAATAATTTAATAAAATGTTGAAACAAAATAAAATGTACCATGTATTTCGTGTAAATAATAAAGTTTGGTTGTATATGGATAAATATATATATTGTGGGTATATTATAAGCGCAAGCGGAAATATTACGTAAGAAAACGGTGGTGAGATTATGGTGGTATTAGTAAGTAGTATCGTGAGTTAGTCGAGTTGGTTGGGTGAACATTGGCCACCGCACACGCGCAAGTAATCAACAATGTTTTATGTTACCTCCACAAAGCTTGTCTGATTTTCTGCATCGCCGGATGTGGTCAGTAAGAATGCACGGGATACAACGGGTGAAATCTACAATGAGCTACCGCAATCTCATTGCTATAGAGATACTTTTTAAATTAGACTATCTATAAATTATTGTAATATCTCCTGACTTTTAAGAGATACTAAATACGCTTTACTCTATTTTAGTTCTGGGTCTTTGAACTTTTTCTCTACTGTCATGTTTAATTGATTAAATAGTAACGTTACTTTTTTTTTTTTAATTATCATTATTAATATCTGTTATCATTTTTTTTAATTTCAGTAGTTGTTTCTGCTCCGGTAAAAATATTACTTTGTTGTTGTAGTCACAGTGGAAAATTTTATTTAATCATTTACAGAGAAGAAAAGTAATCGGTATATAACAAGCTGGTGTACCGAGTAGTTATATTATACGGGTTAACCCTTATACTATATATATATACTTAGTAGTTAGTCATACTTTGTATCCATCACTGGTATTTTCTCACAGTTATTGTCATTCGTCACTCATTTCACAATTTATTTAATCAACTAGTTAATTGACTTGTATATAATGCTATTCCACAGTCGGTTAAATTATACCGTGAGATGTTAGATTTTTTTATGAATAATAATCACATCAATAATAACGACTCTTGTTTTACTTCTAAGCAGTCATAGCTGTAAAATTTTATGGACTTAAAAATTGAATTATAAATTTTTTTCCAATAATTTTAATTATTATTTTTAAAAAAATTGATAAAGATTTGAAATTTTTTACATGTCAAATTTTCAGATAATTTTTAAGTTTAAATTGACTTTTAATTTTTTGATAAATATAACATACGTAATTTTTTAAAATTATTTTTTTTGAAGTGAAAATTTATAGTCACTTCAATAATTGATTTTTTTCCTTTAAAAAGTAGAATAAAAAATTCTATCAATTAAAAAATATTTTTTTGCTCTAAAAATTAATGAATTTTTACCTAATTTTAAGTTTCTTTTAATGACACTGAAGTTAGCAGACGTCTAAAAATTTTTGATTTTTTTTTTAAATTAAATTACAACTAAAAAAATATTTTTAAAAAATTGCACTTGTAGTTTTTCAAGTTTTTAACATGTGAATTTTTTTTTTTTAATTGTTTAATTGAAACTTCTTCAATAAAAAATTTCTAAAAATTTTGAAATGTCAGCTAACTTCATTTTCATTTCTTTTAATTAAAAAAAAAATATTTTTAATAGAAAAATAACAGTAGTGCATAATAAAAATTGATAGAATAAAATAATAATAATAATAATAATAATAATAATAATAATAATAATAATAATAATAATAACGAAATTAAAAGCTCTGAATAATATATTAGAATTAAATATAAGACGCCTGGTAATGGATAATGGGACAATACACTCAATGCAATGAGCATAACTTGAATCAATGTACATAATGTCGATTTGATTTGATTCTCAATCGATTGAATCGAATCGAATCCACTACTTGATCATGAATAACAACAATACCGCAGTGAGTGGAAAGCGTGATGGTTATTATTCACATGATTGCCCATTAAATAAATTTACATTTATATTTAATGCCTTCTTAAGTTATTTATTCCTTAAACATTAAATCAAGGGTTTATACTAATTTTTTTTTACCATAAAAACTATCACTATTAAACTATTATAATTATAATTTGTTAAAGTTTTTAAAAATGTTTGTTTTTATAGCGACACATTAATGACCTGAAAGAATGTGGTAGCAATGCGTCGGCGAGTTTGTAGAGAAATCATCAATGACTCGGATTTACGATCGACTTGTTCTCTGGTGAATAACTGACCGTTTTCTATTGCCAGTGTCGACTGTCTTTGCTACGGCAATGCCGTGTCTTTTCCGTGATATCCTCGTCCTCATCATCCTGGTCACCGGTCTGGTCGTCTAGTGTCTAGTTACCGACCACCACGAAAGTTTCTACTCTCAGATCGTTAAAAACAGTGCGAGGAAATAAAAGATATTCCAAGTTTTCTATCTAACAACCTCACATATAAATATATATATACATATATATTCATAAAATACTAAACTCTTCGACTTAACTCTGATGACAAGTGTTCGCGTTGACCCGATTCTTGCTAACTGCTGCTAACTCTTATTGCCAGTTTAGTTAATAGTTTGTTTGCTTTCATTTGTATTCCCAGCTCACCACTTTCTCAAATTATTATTTATCTTTTATTTGCACTTTGCAATTATCCTTCCTGCTAATTTAATAATCGGTAATCATAAACAATTATTCGTTTATTAATTAATTGATGCCTGTTAATATAACTACCGTTTATTTTCATGGGATTTATATTATTATAATAATTAATACTTGCCAACTCGAGTAAATATTTCGCACAAGATCGTGATTAAATAAAGAATGGTTTTGTTGTAGTGCACAGAGAAAAAAATATCGTTAGAATAAGGATACGTATCGTTATTCTGACTATACGCCGTATAGTTATGTTTTTTAGAGATATACGCTGTATAGCTAATTCAGCTATACAGCGGATCATCAAAATGACGATCCATATCATTATTTTAGCGTTACATTCAGTTAATTCAACTATACAGATCCTCACGTTAACAAAACAGTTGCCTGTTTTGACGAAACTACATATATTTACAAGATAAGAGCTATTCTCTGTATGCTTAAGTCACAAACAAATGAATCTTTAAATCAGAAATCCGGATCGTTATTTTAAGGAAATGTCATTTGAGGATACGTTGGATAATAGTCATTGTAACAATATTTTTTTTTCCATGTGTGGAAATAAGGCTGAGATTTGCATTTACTAATTTTTACATTATAATATGGCTACATTTATTTATACACTGAAAAAAAAAAAATTGTTGACTGGAGTGTAAATTTTCTTGGCTCAAGAAAATATTAAGGAAGATTGAAAATTTCTTGAATGAAGTCAAAGTTTCTTGAAAATTTCTTCTTGCTCTAAAATAACTTTTGTTTTCCTTAAAATTTTCTTGGCTCAAGAAATTTGTTTTTTGTGTGTATATGAACTAAGTGGATAAGACTTTCTGTACTCGTACACGTTTTACTCGTTGTGCCAACCTTCATAGCTGAAAGCCGTGAACTGATAAAAAATTTAACTTGATTCAAGAAAAATGATCTTGAACCAAGAGTACCATTTTTTTGAGTCAAGAGAAAAAATCCTTAAATCAAGAAATTATTCTCAATTCAAGAATTTTTCATCTTGACTCAAGAAAATTATTTTCTTCAAAATGGTATTCTTAATTCAAGATTTTTTCTTTTGAATCAAGTTAAATTTTTTATTAAAAATTCACACGGTTACATAATGTACTGTTGCGTTAGATTGTAAATGACAATTTATATTATATTCATAAAAATAATGTGTATAATTGTCGATTTTATTGATTTAATTGATTTGCGGAATAGATTACACTTTTGCATAAAGTGTAAACATTTCAGGAGCTATCATTTCAATTAAATATTACAACATAATTGAATTTATTATCAACAAGATGACGCTGTATTTTTTTAAAATAAAAAGTATTTTTAATTCATTTTTTTTAAGAAGAAAATTATTTTAATTCTTCGCATGATATTTTAATTTTTAAGATTGGTAAAAAATTAAAAGAAATTTATTATTATTATTGATTAATTTAAATTTAGTTATGAATAGGCGTGATAAAAAACATTATAGATTCATTAAAAGTTCAATGATGACTCACAGTAGTGTATGTTTGACAATATATATTTATGTATGTGTATAGAAGAGCCATTAATATGCAAGAGCGAGAGCGGGAAGTAAAGAAACTTTTGAAGGGGATGAATCATGTCTGAAACATCTCGATGACATTTTAAAGAAAAGCCTCTTTTTAACAAAGACAGTGATAAAAAAAATGATTATTTACTCAACTAACAGAACAATATTTCCATTTTTCTATGAATAAATATTTATTATTATTAATAATTCACATGCTGTGAAGAGGAAGGTAATAATTGTAAGAAAAAAAGAGTAGAATAAAAATTACAATTTATAATCATCGGTTATTATTACAGAGAACTCGGAATTGACTCATCGCTATTGAGAATAAAGCACGTGTGCCTTGACGTCTCGGCGTGACCATCTGCAGTATCGGTGTTTTAATTCAATGAGGATCGTTTTTTTTTGTTTTTTATCCATATTTTTAATTAGTCATGGTTAAACTTTTCTTCCTGCCCAGCTGCATTACTCCCGAAACATTGTTTTATTTCTTTATGGTGAAAAGTTTGCATAGATTAAAGTAAAAAAATAAAAAAAAATGAATGAATAATTGGTAGTTTTAATAGACGTATAAATTAGTATGTTTTCATCCACCCGTTTATGCAAATGAAATTAATATAAATGAATATAATAGAAGACGATGATTGATAAATTACTTATAGGACTTAGCTCATCACCAGACGGCTTATATTAATATTATACAAGAGATTATTTTATTTAGAAGAGATGGAAAGAGGAAGGAGAAGATGAAGTAGTTGAATAAGCCGAGTAGAGGTATTTAATTTAATATTTGGATATTTATTAATACCAATATCACACACAAAGCTGGTATTTTATGTGAACCAGGAGAGCCACATACCTAACTGTGCACGATACCAGAGGAGTAGGAAAACTAGGCAGCCTTGAGGGGTCCGGTTGCGAATTCAATCCAGGTATATCCACCATCCTTAAGAATAGCATTCTTTCTTATATATATATTTAAACTCCTGGTCAATCGTGTCATTCATTTGCATATATGTATATATCTGCTATTGCGATCTTCTCTACATCTCAACATCTCAAGTTTATACTCATACAAATAAACAATAACACATACATTTATAGGAATGACGTAAACTAACTGACTAAGTTTTAGTTTTTTTTTGCTATTAAAGTCTTTTGTTTTGTGCATTTTTTTTTAATTGGTTCCAAAAATTGTTTAAACTATTTTTAAGTCGCTTAATAATTGTATAATTTTTTTTTTTTACCAAGAAGCTTACTCTAAATTTTGGAACAATTTTTACTTTAAATATTTACTAGAATTATTATAAAAATAAATTATTTTTTTTCTTATTCTACCTTGTAGTCTATAAAATAATTTTATTTAAATGTACTTCTGTTTTCGCTATTAAATATGAGACGAGGCACGAAAAAAAATTTGATATTGTAATCTAAAGTATTAGTAAAAAATTTTGAAAAAAATTTCCTAAAAAAAAAAATTTGCTTCACAAATTTTTTTACGTAATAAAATATTTGTTTTAATAAGAAAAAAAAATGTTGTTTTATACTAAATATTAATAAATAAAAATGTATTTTGAAATTGTATAGTAACATGATTAGACGAGAATTAATTAATTTACCGGTTGCGCAGATTATAATTTCAAATTGCAAGATGGATTATTGCAACACATCTGTACATTAATAATTAATATAATGTATTATTATTGATAGAATAGAATAAAATTGTAATAAATTACTCTTTAAAAATAATTCGTGTTTTTATTTTTTTAAATTGAAACGAAAAAAAATTTTAAAACAATTAATAGTAATATGAGCTAATTTACCACGCGCAGGTATTGTAATACACAGCGGTACTTTTTGTTTATGCTGATAAAATGCCATTGATAAGCGTAATGTGTTACGGCGACTGCGATTATAATAATCAAAAGATGCGCTGTGTTGGCATGTATTCCATTGAATTATTTTTTTTTTATGGTTATCTTTTTCATTGTAAATTAAATAATAATTAATTGCCGTTTTATTAGCTGTTGGCTGCGTTAGTACATAATAAGAAAAAGATAGTTTGTAAATATGTGTATTTAATATTTCATAAAATGAGTAAAGTAAATAAATATGTTTATGTGTGTAACGCGTATTGAGATGTAAATAAATAATTATACATACATCTAGACACATATTCTTGGAATTAAAAAATTGCACGTCAAGGACACACAGAAAGTGTTTTATCTCGTCGGAGAATGTCTCAGTGATATAAGATGACGTTATAAGAGCGGTATGATTATCATGACGAGATAAAATAGACGGTTCAATCGTGTTTTGAGACTGTGTATGTAATTTGCTACACAATCTTCTACAGATTTTTATTTTATTTTAATGTATTTCGTGTATAAAGAACCATTCATATCAACTTTCAATGTTTTTAAAACTATTTGAGTCTCAATAGAACTAAATTATTAAATATTGTAAAAAGAAAATCGAAAAAGAACGACCCTCTTGAGCGGGCAATTATTTCCTGACTCAAGCACCGGAAACAAAATTTCTCAGATCTATTTTTAAATAATTTTACAATAGTTTAATTTAATTTTTTTTTTTTTTGAATGACCTCTAAAAGTTTAAAATATATTATTGAATTTAAAATAAATCTAGTGTCTATAAAAATTCATTTATCATTTAAAAATATTTACCGAACAGAATAATTCATTGTTTCCAAAAATCTACAGAAAATTTTAAGCTTTTCTCTCATAATAAATTAATATTATTCATAAAAAAATTTTTTTTAAAGCCGTAAGGGGGTCAATTGTACTCCAGGTACCTGTTGAGCCTCAAAAATATGTCAAATAAATGAAAAGTTGACGATAAACATATATATTTCTTTAAATTTTCAGGGTGGGCTGTTATGCCCTGAGAGACCGTGTCCTACAATTTTAAACACTACCACGTAATTTTGTAAAGTAAATCCATTTATTGTTGTCCATAAAAAGTCAAAATAATTTTTAAACGTCTCTAAATAAAAAAAAAAAAAAGTAAAAACAATGAATAAATATAAATAATATTTTTTGTTTACTTGAAAAAAGTTCAACGACCTCTTAAAATTCAAATAAGGGTTGTGGGAAGCAGAACAGAGAACACTAAGAGACTTATGTATTAGTTACAAAACGACAGTAATGATCTTTAAAAGCTTATAGTTTTATTTTGAAGGAAAAAAAAACATTCCAAAGGATTTGGCAGTGTGAAATTTTTTTTTTTTTCGTAGGTTACGTGAAGGTAATAGGGATTGTATGAATACACACCAAATATTCTTAAGAAAGGAATAAGTCATTGCGCGATATTATCTCTGTTACAGGAGGAATGAAAAGACCGCAGAGGGACCGCCCGTCGCGACAAGCTCAGGATTTCTCGGGTCTTCAGTCACAGAAACAGTAACAGAAACATATTACAGGGTCTTCTTTTTTTTATTTGACGGCAAACGTTTGTCTAGTAGTTATAGTACTTGAGATTAGACATGACAGGGAACACTCTACTCTGGTAATACTAAACTGTATTTTTTTTAAAACTTTATTTCATACTTTAACTTGAACTACTTTAATTTAAAATTTTACTACCACTGTGCGTCCACCCGAGCCAGTTTCCCATTAATGTTGCTTCCTGTAAATATATACTTTCCTTTCTTCCAAGTACCAGTTATACCGTAAATCCCTTAAATGCTCAAAACTGTTCCTAAAACTCGGCTAATCCTCTTTCCATATTTTAATTTTACTTTGAAGAAAAAAAAAAATATCAACATAAATAAAAATTAAAAAAAAAAACCGAACGTCAATAAAATCTGCTGACAAATTTTAATAGATACCTTATTCGTCAGTAATAGGAATTTAATAGCTCAAAGCTGTCATGATTTATACCCCATATATATTTTATCTTCATCTTCTTACACAAATTTCTAGAATAATTACGTCAGTTTATAATCCATAAATCTTATGGCAAAAAAATTGAAAAAAATTTGATTGAAAAATTATAAATATTTTTTTTTTGCGTAGATGCATCTCCTGCGAAGTAACTCTAATAGGATGAAACAGCCGAAAAAGCATATCACTAAATTTAAAGGTAAAAAAAAAAAGATGAAAAACCCCGCGTTTACTCAACAGTTAAGAAGTGGATGGTTACCCGGTTTGACAGGACGGGCTATTATACGCCGGGTTATATGCGACTCGCGAGACAGTCAGTTGTATTAGGCCGTGGATCCACTGGCATGATATGAGTACCATCATCAGTTCCTTTATATCGTATATATATATATATATAATACACATATGTTTGATTTAAATCTTGGGAGAGAATGCCGAGATATAAATTTTGTTTAAATTTGAACCTTTCATACGAATGTTTGGTTATTTTTTTATTGCAAATATTTTTCTTATCATTAAACTTGATTTTTAAAATACTAAACATTAAAATGTAGTTTTTAAAAAAATAAAATTTCTTATATTTTATATAACAAAAAAATGATGCTGATTTTTATAACAATTCAATGATTAAAAAAATTCCACATGTGGAATTTAAAAAAAAAGTAAGTGGGAATTTTAAAAAATATTTTTTATAATAATTAATTTATATATTCTACAAATATCAAAAGTTTTTAGATGTCTGCTATTAATATCATACAAAAAATTTGAATTTCTTACCTTGAATTCTGCATCTTGCTCCATCTTGGTAGTGAAAATTGGAGTCATTGAAAAATTCCTGTCAAAAAATTTTATGTAGAAATTTTTTATATTAAATATTTAATACTTTTGTATATTTTAATCCAATCGTATCAAATTGACGCACAAAAATGTTAAACATTTAAGGTAAAAAATATTTATACAAACTTTTTTTAAATGACAGAAATTTTTTACTGAGCACAATTAAATTCATAAACTTTTAATCACTATATAGGTCAGTTAAGTGATTTCACAGAAAATTTTTATCAATTGATTTCGTAGAAACTTCTTTAATTTTTAAAAACAAAATTCTTATTTTATGAGTTTTCTTCCTTCAATAATCAATACAATCAAAAACCTTGAACTAAATTTTTTCATCTCCCCTAGTTAAGAGAAACTTTAAAAAACTTTATAACTTGTCCACAAATACACAAATAAATGTTCCTAAAAAACATATTTTTTAAGAAAATCGAGCGCAATAAAAAAAAATCTTATCATTTTACGATAAACCAATTTGTTTAAAAGTAACTCACGGTTAAAGGTGAACTTCTAATCAATTCAAATATTTTTTTCACTTCTTACACTTATAACCACATTTATATTCTTCAAATAAAACTAATAATGACACTGAAGTCAGCTGACACTTGTTAATTTTAAAATCTTTTATAATGAATCAATAACAGTAATAAAAATGTTTTTAAAAATTTTCACATGTGAAATATTTTTATTTAATTTTATTACTAATAAATTGTAAGAAAATTTATAATTTCTGTCAACTTTGTCATAAACTAATAAATTTTCATAAAATACAGAAATTGAAAACCATTTGATGTTTAGGATTTTTTTAACAAATAAATCAGAGCAAGAAAAAATTATAAAAAATAAATTCCACATTAAAAAGTTACAAAAAACTATAGATGCAATTTTTTAAAAATAATTTTTTAGACCTAGTTTATTTGTCAAATAAAATTAATGTCACTCAATAATGTTATTCACTCAAAATTCACTTTATTGAAACATAACCAAAAACTCTAAACTTGAAAAAATAACACTAAAGTTAGCCGACATTTTTTATTTTTTTTTTATTTATTAAATTAGCACAAAAAAATACGTTTTAAAAAATTGCACTTAAAGTTTTTAAAGTTCTTTACAAATTAATTTTTTTTTTATTTTCTTGTGATAAATAAATAAATACTGAAATTAGCTATCAGCTGTCAATTTTAAGAATTTTTATAATAATAATTAATTTAGTAGATATTTTATAATTTCAAGAATTTTTTTAACAGTTAAATTAATTGAAAGAAAATGATAAAAAAAATTGACATTTAGAAAATTCAATAAATAAAAAATGATATTTTTTAGAAATAATTTTTCGGAGCAAATTTATTTATTAAATAAAATTAAAAAAATTATCAAGTGACTGGTAACTTTAATGTCACATTTTTATAACAAATCAATTATAATAAAAAAATGTTTCTAAAAATGTTCACTTGTCATTTTTATTAATTTTCACATGTGGAATTTTTTATGGAAATGAAGTTAGCCGAGATTTAAAAATTTTTTATTGAAAAAATTTCAATTAAACAATTAAAAAAAAAATTTCACATGTAAAAAACTTGAAAAACTATAAGTGCAATTTTATAGAAATATTTTTTTAGTTGTAATTTAATTAATAAAAAAAATTAAAAATTTTTAGATGTCTGCTAACTTCAGTGTCATAATTTTTTAATTAAATTTGTTTTTATAATAATTTAATTGCCATGAAAATCCAAAAAATACTTTTAAAGTCTGTCAAAATATTTTCATAAAAAAAAATTCTAAAAATTTTAAGATGTCAGCTAACTTAATTTTAATGTTTAAAAAACACAAGTTCACAAACCGAATATCTAAACGAGTTTATTTCACTTCAAAAAAAAAAAAACAAACGACATACGACTAAAACCCGCGCACAGTGTATAGTAGTTCGCGTAATTGCCGCCTAGACGAGCCCTTAAAGGCTTAAATCGCGTATTGCTCTACTACTATTTGTTCTTATATGCATACAATATTATGCACACTTATATATATTTTACAGTACTGTATAGCATCCAACATAAGTACAGTAGTGTGTAGCAGTAACATTGGTACAACACACGGCATGTGCGGGACAAGCTCTTGCTCTCAGTCGGCGTTTCTCGCACTACGTGGCTTCGGCAGTTGATCGCGGTGTGCTGTGCTATGTCAGTACTGCTTCGGCCGTCGTGTTATGCGGATGCTGTTATACCATGCGGTTAACCTGTAGAGTGTAATAAACGCGCGCATGCGTTTATATTTTGTTAATTTTTAAATTTATTTTACTGTCCAATAACATAATACTTTTAAATATATTATTAGTGTTTTAAACCGGACTTTTAAATAGTTACATGCATGTAATAACAACTATAAATATTATTATCGTCATTTCTTCTTTCAGTTTTTTTTTTTTAAATCTCAGTTAAGTGAATAAACTTAGTGCAGGATTTGAATTTCGCTAACGGTATTAATATCACGTGTTGTTTTTTTTTTTATTTATGTAACAAATATTTAATAATTCAAAGTTTGTATGGAAAAAAAAAAAATTTATGAATAAAATTTAGTGTGGGCGTGATAACGTAAGAATAAAACACTTGTGCTGAGTAAATGTTTGGTACGTACATTATTAATTGTATTAACCACGTGGATATTGGTTAGTCGCGGATAGCGGATACAAGTTGCACTGTGAAAAGCTTTTATTTTATTTGAAAGGTAAATAAAATATATTATACTATGTATAGTAATGTTACTTAACGTTAGGTATGTTATGATAATATTTGATGACATTAAACTTAGCTGTCACTTGACAAATTATGAAAATTAATCACAATAAAGTTAGCTGACATCTAAAAAATTTTATGATTTTTTTTTATTAAAAAATTATTACAAAAAAATTTTGAAAACTTCAAAAACTATAAGTGCAATTTTTTAAAAATATTTTTTAGATATAATTTAATAAATTAAGCAAAATAAAAAATTTCGGCTATCTTTATTATTAATGAAAATAAAGTTCGCCGACATCTTAAAAATTTTATGATTTTTTTTATTAAAGAATTATTACAAAAAAATTTTTAAAACTTCAAAAACTATAAGTGCAATTTTTCAAAAATATTTTTTAGATATAATTTAATAAATTAAGCAGAAAAAAATAAAAAATGTCGGCTAATTTTATTATTATTGAAAATTAAGTTAGCTGACACTCAACAAATTATTTTTAAAAAATTCCATGTGTAATTTTTAAAATTTTCTACATGTGAAAATTTTTTAAAAATTATTTTTCAATTAAATAAATTATAAAAAGTTTAAAATGTCGGTTAATTTAATTTTTATTGACAAATTTTTAATTTTATTTAACAATTAAATTAATTCTAAAAAATTATTTTTAAAAAATTGCATTTTTAATTTTTTTAAATTTCTAAATGCCAATTTTTTTTTTTTTTCTTATTTTTGCCATTGTATTTGTTAAAAAAAGTTCTGAAAATTATTAAATATTTGCTAAATTAATTTTCATTAATACTTGACAAATAGTAATAGTAAAAATATTTATAAAACCGCGGCAAAGTTGTTTGCGATTGTATGATAATATTAAATGCTGACATCATGAATTGTTGGTCATCAGCAACAACATGATCATGATCATCTATTCATCATGTTTTTTAGACCAATTGATTTATATATTTTATTGTTATTATTTATTTCTTCTTCCTTATTTTGTTTTTTGTATTTTTTATTTTAATTTTAATAGTTTTATATACATATGTATATAGTAATTTACAGTTGTTTTAATTTACACAGAAAAATACTTAAAAGACCTTGACATCTTGTCTACCTCTTAGTTGTACATTCGAGAATGCAAATTGCCACTAAGTTTTCTTCTTCCTCACGTTTAAGCACGATTCTGCCATTCACACGACAAATATTTTTTTTCTTTTTTTTTACTCTTTTATCGGGCCCTTTGCTCCAATATTTTTCGCCGATGATAAAAAAGAACGGTATATTATATTATATAAATATGTAACGAGTGTGTGACAAAAACATTTATAACACACTTTTCTCAGGTTGAAAAAATAATAAAAAAATAATACTGAATTTTTAAGAGACATCTGATAATTTTTAGAATTTTTTTTAATATATAAATTATTAGAAAAAGTTGTTTAAAAAATTCTGATATTAAAGTTAGCTATCACTATACCATTTTTTAATTTTATTTAACAAAAAAATTATTTTTAAAAAATTGCATTTTTTTATTTTTAAAATATCTACATGTCAATTTTTTTGCCATAATTTATTTGTTATAAAATTCTTAAAATTATTAAATATGTGCTAAATTAATTTTCATAAAAAATTTCATTTTTAAAAGCTCTAAAAAATTATAAATGAGATTTTTTTCAAATAATTTTCATGAAAATTAATTTAGCAGATATTTGATAATTTTATAAATTTTTTTAACAAATAAATCATGGCAAAAAAAAAATTGGCTTGTAGAAATTTTAATAAATTAAAAATTCAATTTTGTTAAAATAATTAAAAAATTGTATTTGTTATAATAAAATTAAAAAATGGTCAAGATTGCTAACTTTAGTGTCATTTAATTTTATATACTTTTATTTTTTAAGAAAATAAATTAAAGAATTATTAAATGTCAAAAAATAATCAAAATATATTTTATATTCATTGAATTGTAAATTTGTTAAAAAATATAAAAATTAATAATTTATAATTAGAAAAAAAATTAATAATAAAAAGTAGTGTACTGTTGAATTAACCTTTTATTGTTGTGTCAAGTGCGTTTAAATAATACGTATGTACACAATTGCGTTAGGTTAATTTCTTGAATATTAATTCGTAGATAAATGTGTCGCCAGTGAGTCGAAACATTTTTATTTTATTCATTTGTTGTTTGCTCTTTGGCTCTAATTATATCTATGAGTTTCAAATGAATATACATGTAATGTATAGATGTCATCTAATTTATAAGACGACTAAATAACTTGTAATAGTCTATGTCCCGGTTGCTAAATAAATTGATTGTAAAAAATTAAAGTATGTAATGCAATAAATACCTAACAATATAGTTATGCCCGCTGACCATTTTTTCATGATAACGAGTAAGACCTTTTGCTCCATTCTGATTGCTCGTTCACGCCTCGTTGACATATCGATTGATGACTTTCTTATTTCATTGTAATGTCTATCATTATTGTATTGCTGGATTTTTTTTTCACACGCGATTGCTACATTTTTATTTAAAAAAGGTGTAAATAATAACAATAATAAATATAATAACAATAAAATGGAGAGTGGAGCATGAATATAACGTCTTGTGTCTGTAAGTGCTAGACTCAGGGACGTAGTCATGATAGTTTTATTTATTTAATAAATTTTTCAACGGTTGTTAAATTTATTTTAGTTATGGCGCCGATATATACCGACTAACACCAAGTAAATGCTTCCGTACAAAACTTACCACATATACTTGTGCTCTCTATGTACTTTTATTATTCTACTTCTCTGTTATGTTATAGTTAGTGTACCAAAGTAACTATCGGTATTATTTATATATTTATACGCACCAGAAATTCTTTGACATAGCTGTTAAATTTTACATAAGAAAAATTCATCATATTTTTTTAAATAATATTCTTTTTTTTTTTACTCACACGGAAAAAAAAGGGAAAAATTACATTATATAATGTAACATTGCGCTTCATATAAAAAACTGGAAAAATTACAGTCTGAGATTGTAATTATTACAGATTTTGTTAGAATTACATTGTAAAATGTTAATATTAAATTGAAAGCTCTGAAAATTAACATTCAAAGTTTAAATTTGTCATCTAATACTAAAAATTTGAAAATTGTGAAACTTCTGCTCCAAAAATTTTAAATAATTTCTAAGGCTTTTACACGCAAAAAAGAAAAATGTTAAAATTATATTATAAATAGTAATAAGCATTACTTGGTATAAAAAACTAAAAAAATTGGAGTTTAAAATAAAATTTTTGTAAATTCAAACTTTGAATATTAATTTTCAGAGTTTTCAATTTAATATTTACATTTTACAATGTATTTCTTACAAAACCTGTAATAATTTCAATTTAAAACTGTAATTTTTCTAGTATTTCATACAAAGCAACGCTTCTTACTATTTATAATGTAATTTTTACATTTTTTTTGCGTGTAAAAGTCTTAGAAATTATTTAAAATTTATCTGAGAAATTTTTGGAGTAGAAGTTTTATAATTTTTTAATTTCAAATTTTGGATGACAAGCTCATTTTATTGTGGTAAATTTTACAAAAACAAATTTTACTGGACTTTAAATTAAAGATGTTTATTCCAAGTCATGTCTAATTATGTTGACAATCATTATTTCTTAGAACTCTCTGACTCATTTTGAAGTGATTCCTGGTAGTTTGGAAACTTTGAGATTAGTTTGTAATTCTGAAAATTTTTTCGATAGCTTGAGAATCTTCTTAAAAATTTCGAGAGATTTTATAGTAATTATTTTCAAAAATATTGATAATTTTTTTAAATTTTTTCGCTCCAAAAATTACAAATTTTTAAGATAAAATTATTAAACTGTTTTTTATTTGATAAGAGAAATTGTTTTTTAGAAAATTTGACAAATAAGGCCAAGGATTAAATTAAAAAAATAAAATAAAATATTCTTAGAAAAAACATTTATAAATTTTTTACATAAAAATATCTGTAGATCAAGTCTGTATTTTTTAAAACTTTTCTTATATCAGTAAGACAAATCAACGTTATATTTTAATGTCTAGTCGAATTAGAATTTCATAAATTCAGATTTCACTGTCACTTTTCCAGGAATTTTTTTGTGACGGTCGACAGAATTTAAAACATAAATTTAACGATCGTTTACCAGTGATAGTCACATAATTTAAACAAAAATTAAACATGTACCTTGCAACAAAATATTCAGTGTTAAATTTTTGCCTATAGATGTAATATTTATTTTTTTTTAAATATATTATGAATAAAAATTTTTTCAAAAATTTAGTGACCTACAAATAAAGGTTGAAAAAAAAAAAGATAATAAATTAAACAAAACAAAATACTTACTTTAAGTATTTATATATACTAAATATGTAAATTATAAATTGCGTCAGAGTAATACACGTTTTTAGATACTGAAGATAACAATAAATTTAAAGAATAAATAGAAGTAATTACTTAAGTCCTATATCATAAATAAAAACAAATTTTGAGTGATTTTAATCTTTTTTATTTTTAATTCAAACCGGCAAAATTTTTTTAGAGTAATAACTAGACAATTTTTAACAGTGACTATGAAAAAAAAATGTAAAATGACAGTTAGATTTATATATAAGTACACAAGTATATTTATAAAGTCTCAAAATAAAGTGTGATGTATAATTAAATGTTAAAGTAAAATTCAGGAGTAATGTATCTTATTAATGACTCTTCTGACATTGTGTTGTCAAAAGCCGAGCCCTCAGCCTTCAGTTGGCTTTCCGCTTTGTTAAAACACGTGACAAACACGTGCGACAACTTGTGTATTTTTATTATTGTGCATCTCTTTACCCGGTTATAAGTTTTAGGGTATTTTTATTAATTTTCTCGGGAAACTTTATGGACATCTGGCTTTTATTTAACTTCTCTTAAAAGCTACCGTGGTAATATAAAACAACCGCTCATAATTTTCATATTCATCCGCTCTGAATATTTATTTATAAATTATGAATATTAAAAATCAATACATACATCTAAATAAAAATAGAATATTTTTCATCCTGATTAGATGAAGACTTACTAACTAGTCCGAAGATGCGTATCGGCTTTTTAAAAAATTAAGTGAGAAAAAACCCGAGATTTTATCAAAAGTATTAAATGACAAAAAAATACAAGGCTTCATTCTTAATTTTTTTTTATTGACTTTGACATTTAATTTCTCTCGAAATTATAATTTATGTTTTATAAAATTTCTCACCGTTGAATTAAACGGATGCGCATCAAGGAAAATGAGGTTTAAATTGACTTGATAATTACGTAGGTTCTATATTAAAATAGTGAGGTCATATAAAATTAGACAAATAGAATGGGTCTAAAAAAATGTGTAGTAATAATAAAAAAAGAGTCTAAAAGGCAAGGCCAAGCCGGGAGGTCGGTTCTGTTAAGATTAATACTGATATACATACACATATGAGTATACAGATGGGGTATATATTATACATATATACATATATGAAGGTATATATCGAAGTATATTGGAATCGACTGCGTGTAAAACCAGTTTAGCAAGCGCACGTCTTTTACACTGGCAACACATCTCGTTGGTAAGCAACCGCGAGGTGTTTTCCCCATTGCCCACAACTAAACGATTCCTGACCCTTGACAACCCGCACATTTTTTTCCCCACAACTTTTCACCTTTTATTTGAATTAAAATCGAAAGTGCTCTACTCGGTATTACGAGACTTACGTCACTTAACTCCGTCGTTTCAATCGCGGCTGCTTATCCTCTGGTATGAATGAAAACAAATTGAAGCTGTCATCTATTATTTTGTTATCATTATTATTATTTACTTGTTATTGCTGTTAACATCCATTTTAATAATAATAATAATAATAATAATAATAATGTTTTGAAAAAATGTGCGATTATTATTATTATTATTATTATTATTATTATTATTATTATTATTATTATTATTATTATTATTATTATTATTATTATTATTATTATTATTATTTTATACATATTCCTAATATCGGTGATTTCACAAATTAAAAAGTTAAAAGCCAACTTTCCTGATCTAAATTTTAGACATATTTCAAAATTTATTAATTCATACCACGACGTTTTGTCATGAGCACTCATGATATCCTCAAGTGTAATTAGAAATTATTCAATTATACAAATTAATTTTTACATACTTTTTACATTCAGAATCAATATTAATAACAAGAAAAAATTTTTTTATAAATTCTTACCTAATATAATTCAAATTGAGCCTAAAAACATTTTTTTAATTTTATAAACCACGTGTATAACCTTTAATATAATATTCATAGATTGCATTTTACAAATTTCCATTATTCTAGTCAAAAATTTTTTATTTTTTTTAAATTTCACTTTTGTACCTGCTAATTTTTGCAATTAACATGTTTTTATATTTATGTTAGTTGATTTATATTATTAATAAACCAAGTAAGATTATTTCATATATCCTGACTGTGGTGTATACGTTTAGCGATTAAATTGTATATAATTCATAAGATAAAATTGGAATTACAGGATTATTATTATTATTATTATTTGAAATAAATAAAAGAGGAATTGAATATCATTTGGCCATGTGCAAGCAGCTTAACCATGAGGAGTAACTCGATGTGACCTGGTGTAACTCTAAACCTTATAGATGAACATCCCCATCGAATATTATATCTGTGCTTAACTATGACTATAACTATAACTAAACTAAAATGAGGATCTTTGCTATATTATATTATGCTTTACTCAACTCAACTCAACTTCTATTCATTCTTACTCGACTGTTCCATTTTTTGAACGACTGTCTCACTCATGTTCATATAATTTGCCGGTTGTTATGTTATTTTCTTACTTATATTCTGCTCCATTCCATATATAATATAGTTCTACGCGCTCCGTTTCTTTGTAAGCCTAAACAAACATCACGCCCTGACCATATGCCCAATTTAAAAAAAATTTTAAAGCCTCTTATGTATGCATACACACATCAGGCAGCTAATGTAAGAGCACATAAGATCCGTTATCATTTAACATTATACACTCAGAGAACTCATTTTACTATAGTTTTTTTTTTCTCTAATAATAAATTAACAAAGTACTTCAAATTTTTTTATTTTCGTAATAATAACTATTAAAAATTTTTTTCAATTTCATTGAACATTATTAAGAGTAATCAAGTCAATTTTTTTTTGTAATTTTTATAATGTTTTGCGATAGCGACGACAAGAAAATTTATTATCATGTACTTAAGTAAATTATTTATTTATTGCCCAGATATCAAATCCAGCAAGCCTTGAAGCTGCTAAGTATATTGTAATGCTTGATTTTGAATAACATTTCGCACGGTTGAACGCGAAAAGGTGGGTGTGCTTTATTATCACTAAATTAGAAACATGATGGAGTGTGCTCATTTTAAATCATCACCAATTTCAAACAGCATTTTTACAGTGTAAAAAGAATGTGTGCTGATATAATGTAATATAATGTGATATATATATAACGTACAACATACAACATAAAAAAAATATCAATCAGAAAAAAACATTTCAGACGTCAGTTGAATCTCAAGATGTTAGTATAGGCACGATACCTCATGAAAGATTCAATAAATTGACCTGATTCTTTTTTCACTAGCTTCACTTGACATTCCGATTGGATTAAACCGTTTTGAATGTCACACTGTAATTTTTTCTGTTTACCAAGAATTGATTCATTGAAGCTCTCATACCGCGGCATCGATTTTTATACTAGTATCCATGTTAGTTTTTTTCGAACTAGGAAGAATGAATTGTCAAAATGACAAACGAGCAAAAGCGGTCAATGTAATAATGATAAAAAATAGACTTAATTTTTTATTTTATTAAATAAATAAAATTGTTATTTTTTTAATTCAATTGGATAATATTTTTAATAAAAAATTTTTTTTTATTAATAAAAAAACTTATATTTTTTTTTACTATATTTAAAGATCCTAAAATAGAACAAATATGAGATTGAACTTAAAACCTTATCAATAGTTTTAGTTTCAAGTTCAAAGACCCTGAAAATAAACAAATATTTATATTTTTAAACTTGAAATAAAAAAATATCAAATGTGATTTAGAATTATTTTTATTGCGAGATAATTTAGATATTTGAAGCAATTTTAAGCCAAAATTACTTTTAAAAATTTTAAATAGTTTTTTAACATTTTAATTGACTAATCAGATGCCAAAATTAAATAATAACAAATTATAATAAGCTTGATAATTTTGCAATAATAAATTTCAAGATATATTTAAATAAAACAAAAAAAAAAGCCTGAAATGTCATTTTATTATTTTGAATAAAAAAAGTTTCTCATTATTCATAAATAAATTAATATAAATGACTCGTTATTTTTATCACTAAAAAAAAAGAAATTCTAGCCCGCATTTAAGCAAAAATCTTTTGCTAAAAAATTGTCAGCTTATTGCGTAAAATAAAAAACTAAAATTAAAATAGAAAGGTGAAAGAGTTAATTTGTATGAGCGTCAGGCGCTGGAATAGTGAGGTACGTTATCGTGTATTTAATACAGTGCAGTATGATGTGAATAGTGTAAGCGTTTTGTAATTGCCACTCGTCATTATCGTGCTACTCGACTTGACGCGATGATTACGGGGCATGGACGGAAGTAAATCCAAGGGTGCACGCCCAAGGTAGCTGCAATACCTACTATACCTCTGTACTGTTGACTTCTGCTCAAGTACTTACCTCCAAGTACCATTACCCACATACTCACATGCTCACATTTATATTACATTACATTCGCACTCGCACTCGCACATACACTTACATAAGTAACTGCAAGCATTATTGCGATGCCCAAGACAGACAAGAAAGAACAAACGGTACTTTGTATATCGTGCAGCCAGATTAACACCTTAATGGATAATATCATCGAATTATATCCACCAGTGAATTAAATAGCTGTATCCATACTGTAGAAGTGCTAGCGCAACGCCTGTGTTATGTCAATTGTCTCTCTTATAACAACAACAATAACAAAATAACTGTCTCAACAATAATCTCCTGCTCTTACATGCTGCAAGCTATTTTGTCACACTTATTATCTTTACCTTTTAAATAATTCATACGCTACTAATATAATAAATCGAATTTATTCATGCTTTGATAAAATTAAACAGTTATATGATTTATGATTTACTCAATATTTATTTTTATTAATGAAAGATTTATTTATCGATAATAAATGGTATTATTTTAATTTCGGTTGATGAACCTGTTATTTTAAATGGAAATAATTGGACACTCATTACGTAAAAACTGCTGAAGATTTTGAGATGTTTACACCGTAATTTAGTACACTGATACATAAATCAACTTGATTAATTTAAAGAGAAAAAATTTTAAATTGAGCATAAAAATTTCTTGATCAAGTAAAATTTAATTTAACTAAAAACAATTTGTTAGTTTGGTTGGTTTTCTTCTCTTAAATCAAGTTCATTTTTTAATATCGTGTGAAATACCAAATTTCGAAAATTAAAAAAAATTTTTTTCATGATGGAAAAGTCAACAATTAAAATTAAAATTTTTTCGAAATTCCCATTTTAAGCTTTAAAATTTAACTCAATACTGACAAAATTGAGGAAATATTAACTTCTTAGTGATAATTATATTAATTATTGCTCTAAAAAATTTTTGTCAAAAAAAATTTTTTCGAAAAATTTCGAATTTCGATTAAAATTTTATCGAAATTCACATTTTAAGCTTTAAAATTTAGCTCAATACTGATGAAATACAGTAAATATTAACTTTTTAGTGGTAACTATATTGATTATTGCTCGAAAAAATTTTTTTGGAGAAAAAAATTTTTTCGAAAAATTTCGAATTTCGATTTTTAGAAAATTTTTTCTGTAAAAATAACTAATTTTGAAGCTATTTAATACATTTATCAGTAGAAAGAACGGGAGAATGAGGAGAAAGAGAGGTAGCAAGAGTGAGTGAGACAGGGGAAGGTGGTTCCGAAGTCAACGCCAGACGTCGCGCGGTTCCGACTTTTGTCCCTTTCGAGAGACTTATTCCTAAAGTGTTAAATTCGATTTTAAATAACGATTCAGTATCGCTTCTCTAACTTCCCTAACGGGGGGGGGGGGGGGCCGGGAGCTTTAATTGCTCTGGGTGATTCCTGCGAGCTTTAATATAGGTTCACAAGTTTCGTTTGAAATATTTAAACTGGTTAAATTAGTTAAATTCAAATGTCGATCTCCGGGGTAGGACCTAGGGGTACTTCCGCAGTGAGGTAATCTTAAAATTTTTTTTACGTGAGAAAAAGTTTCTATCCTCCATCCTCCGGGTCGTCAGATCCTATATCAGAGTCTTTTTTTTTAAATTAATTTTTTTGTGATTTTTCGTTTTGTAAACATTCGAAACTTTGGTAATCGGAAAAAATAGACCCGAAAAAAATTTTCAAACTATGAAAAATTCATATTATTTCATTAAAATTATTACAAATTAAAAACTATAATAATAATAATTTAATAAATTTGAAATATGAATTTTTCATGACTTAAAAATTTTTTCCAGGTCTATTTTTTTCGGTCTATTTTTTCCGTGATTCCGAAACTTCAAGTACATCTTTTATTAACTCAAAAAATAGTAAATTTCTCAATAGAGTCGTCTGTTTAAAATTAAAAAAGTAAAGTTCACTGTTTTTCTATTTTTGTATATTTTCTTGAAAGCGGACAGGTTTTGCTAGTATGTAATATAATAATTATTAAAAAAAATACAGAGATGTGTATTTTTATTTGGTTAATACATTCTTAATCTTTATCTCAATCAGTAAATCCGTTGTTTATTATTTATTATGTAAATAAAATTACCGTGGGTAATACATATTTTATAATTAATAACGTAATTGAGATGTTATTATAGATAAGGTAAAAATAAAATAAAAATAATAATAAACTTCTATTTATATTTATTAATTAAATATTTTTATTAAAGGATTTATAATAAATGTATTGATAGTTACATAAACTAAATAAGATACTTATCTTTCTCGCGATTCCATTGGCTAAGCTAATTTATTTGGAAACGAGTCATCGTCGCTCGAATATGACAAGTACAACCGAACCGGTCGTGGATTTTCTGACTGAATCGTGTGCATCTTTTATCCATATAATACATACATACACATATTCGAGTGTATAGTGATTTCACCGTGGCAACATACTCAGTGTACTTAGCTCTTGTCAAATTGCAGACTCCACGTGCTCACGAGACCGAGAGAACGTTGAGTACGACAGGAGTATCGGAGCTTTAGCTTGTGCTTCGCTGCTCGTGACTTGAGTTAGATGGATATGAATCGTATGTGCAAATTAATTACCAGTACATTGACACTTGTATGCTTTATCTCATTTATATTATACATATATTTATATTCTAACACCCCAACTTGTCCGTAGGATTTAAATAGACGTTTTAATTAAAGAATCTCGGGTTGAATAAGCTTCTGCTAATTTTCAGGTATTCAATAAGTCAGCATAGAATTATTATTTAAAACTAAATTTTTTATTTTTTTTATAATTCAGAAAAAAGAAAATTTCAAATTAAAATTTTTTTGATGACAATCATGTACTATTTAAAAATTTTCTTATATATGCAGTTAATAATTATCACAGTAAATAATTTAAATAAAAAAATATTAGTTTTTTTTTCTCATATTTTTTTACGATGTATTTATTTTATTTTAGACATTATTTACGTTTCTAACATTAAAGAATTATTATTTTTTTACATTTAGCTCATTTTAAAAATAGAAAAATTTATTATTTTCAGTGATCGATAATCTAAAAATTGTATTTTTTACTCATTACATCAGTGTTTATTTACTATTGATATTAGTACTTAATACTTGATAAATCTAAGCTACCATATGACATAATAGCAGCTTTTTTTAATTTTAATAAAAATATAAATTTTCTGTAAACAATATTATTATCTTAATTTTATCTAAAAGTCACTTTCCTCATTACAGAAAAATACTATAGCAAACACAAGAAACTCTTAAGATTGTAACCGGAAAAAATAATTATTCTTATTTAAGTTTAAAAAATTTACTTAATTAATTAAATAACCAAGAACAATATCTTGAGTAAATTTTTTTTGTTGTTAAAAAATTTAAAAAATTACTTGAATTTTTTTTTGTCATGCTCCATTTTAATATACGTCAATCACATTTATTTTATTAAAAGATTATGATTATACAGTCATTCGGCTTTGATTTTCAACCGCTTACTGATAGTGCGAAAAAAATCCAACAATTTAAATTCTTAATTTAAAAAATTTCATTATTTTTAAAGTAAATTATAAAATTTTCTATTTAATTTTTTTTTGTGCAAAAATATATAAAAAAAAATTTTTATCTTTTACTTCCGGGCCCTATTGATCAGTGTAAAAATTCAATGTAATAATAACTCGTGTCCGTAATTAAATTAAAAGCAAATAAATAAATTTCCACGGACAGTATTTATAAAGCGAATAAAAATAATAATTGATAATTAATTAGAGTTTAGCTGATGTGCGACGTATTCATTCCTTGACGGCTTATCGAGTGATAGGTATCTCACGGCGCCGCCTGTGGACTGTTGATAGTGGTTTATCGAAGAGTTTGTGCCAAAGAAGTACAAGACTTGTTCTTAGACCTTAGACGATAAAAATAATACAGAGGCAAAATAAGGAGCGTATAAAGAGTCTAATAAAAAATAAAAAATAATAAAAATAAACAAGTGTCGTCTCGGTAATCGTAGTCATGGACTCTAGCTCGAAGAATTTCTTCCATTACATTACATTGGGCTGTGACTCATCGGCATCGGTCTTTTACCCATACGGGCTTACTGTACATAACACGGGCGACAGCGTTTATACGTTTATACATTTAAATTGCGACAAGTTTGCGAGTAAGAGCTGAGCACATACACAAACCGCGGTTAGATAGAGATAGCCATTGAGATGGAGATGGAGATGGAGAACAAGTTAAATGTATAGTAGTAGGAAGCGACTTAGGCGTGGAAATGGCAATAAGATTCAGCGGCAACTTAAGATTCATATCTCTATCCTCGACTTTCTAACTGATGTGCAAATCATCGACTTTTCCTTTGACTTGATTAATTTACAACAAGTTTTACCGCCGTTACCATCCAGCTTTACTTGCTCAACTTAATATGTATACATACGTGTAACTCCCCAGTTAAAAATCACAACGTTTGTCATCATTCAGTTACAGTGGACACAACAAAAAGAGATGTCGTATTACTCTGTACTGTATATCTTCACCGTTCCTATATCCACACTCAACTTTGTGTATACGTGTATGAATATCTACCTGTCACGTAGGCCGCAGGAATTTGTAGCCCGAGATAACGACGGGAAATATTGTAAATTAATGTCGATATCGATGCCTTCGAGAATAAGAGACAAGTAATATTAAATAAAGTTTGCATTATGTTTAGTTCTGCTCTGGTATGCTACAAGTTGCTTGTACTGCCCGTGCCGATGATCAAATATACGCCTGGAGGCTCACTTCTATCCACCTTTGTACCATATATAATAATACGAGTATTATATTATAACCAATACTACATGACTGCTCCGTAAATTCAATCAGGTTACATCCAATTGCGAGATACTGTTTTATAAGTAGATGGCTATTTATATTCTCTGTTCCTACCTCTTTTAATTATTTATTATATTAATATTAATTGCTGCACTGAAAAAAAAAATTATCTTGAATCAAGAGTTAAATTCTGGAATCAAGAAAATAATTTTTAAGACGCTCATTGTCTGGGATTAAAACAAAAAATTCTTGAATGAAGTAAATTTTTTTTTGTGTGAGAAATTGGAAGGTTTTGATTAATTGGACCTTGTTAATTAATTAAGGCACTAGCAACCTTGCAGTCACTATGTGACTGCCGTAACTTGAGAATTATAAATAATAAAATTTTGCTTTATTAAATAATGAATTTTGTTAAATTGCACTGTACTCTCTTAAATATTGACGTTTTTAAAGATATAAGCTCATCTCGATGTTACACTCATCAAGAGCTTTCATTTGAGTACCCACATCCATTTTGATATATTTTTCATATATACATATATATAATATATATAAATATATGAAAAATTGATGTGGGTACTTAAATGAAAGGTCTTGATGAGTGTAACATTGAGATGAGCTTATATCTTTAAAAATGTCATTAGTTGACAAGATAGCAATGTCAGTTCTTAATTATTGACATTTTTTAAAATATAAACTCATTCCTATCTTGTTAACTAATGACATTTTTAAAGATATAAACTCATTCCTATGTTACACTCATCAAGAGCTTTATTTGAGTACCCACATGCATCTTTGATATATTTTTCATATATACATATATATAATATATATAAATATATGAAAAATTGATGTGGGTACTCAAATGAAAGGTCTTGATGAGTCTAACATCGGGATGAGCTTATATCTTTAAAAATGTCAATAGTTCACAAGATACACAGTCATTTCTTAATTATGTATCTAGAGATACAACATTTTCGAATATACCTTAAATACTTATCATCATAAATTGACTATTGGTGAGAATGATATAAAACGATGAAAAGGCACAACTCCAGATCAAGACATATCCAACGATACCAAATTTAACTATGAAAACCAATTTTATACCCATAAATACACTGGCCACAAAATTTTGCTTATTCTCTTAATTATATAGATTATTTTTGTAGAATTAATAGATTGATATATTTTATTAAAATTTTTTCTATTAATTAATAAAAAAAAAAAAAATTAGAATTGGAAAAAAAATGACAATAGATAAAATAATTATTAAAAAAAAAATTAACTTTGAGAAAAATAAATTAAAAACTAATGATTTTAATTGATACAAAATTTTTTTTCTTACTATTATTATTTTTTTCATTATTATTATTATTAATTACTATAAAGTTTGCAGGGTTTTAATTTATTTGCGATCCAAATGATAATAGCAACCAGCAACTAGTCGATCAATCTGACGTCTAATATAATTATATTAATTAAAATGATTAAATGCTTAGCTTGTTTGACATTAAAATCAATGTTCTAACAAGCTAAGAGTAAAAATTAGTTCATATATATTAAATTGATAATTAATAATTAATAATTAGTTGCTGTTGGTTGATTTTTTTAGGAGAAGATGAAAATACATCGAGCAGACTCTAGGTAGCGGCAATGGACGTGAGCAGCGTTGGAGACCGGCAAGTCGATGGATCGACATGCACTGCAGTGGTCTCGTGTCTGCAACAGGCACGAGATCGTCAAAAGAAGAAAAATTTAAACAACAACAACAGCATCAGTCGTGCAGTCGATCGATCGATAATCGCTGAAAGAGAGAATCATCATCTTGGGCAGATCATCAGCACGGGCCTCGCAGCAACAGCACGGAATAAGATTGATCCTTACCAAGAATTGGAACTTTACCTCGCTCGAGTAATTGTAAGTTTTAGATTAATATTTTTAATAAGTAAAAATTTTATTTTTTTTTTTTTGATTAGGTAATCTCGGGTAATAAAGCCTAGACAGAAAAAAAAGTTCACTTGAGCCAAGAAAATATTTTTTCTTCCCAATTATTTTCTAGCGCGAAAAAAAATTTTTTTTTAATAAAAATTTTTTTTTTTATAAAAAATTTCACTTATTCCAGCAAAATTAATTCTTACTTTAAAAAATAATAATTTTTGAAGAATGCAAACTAATAAATTCATAAAAATAAAAATTTCTTGAAAACAAATTCTTCAATTAAATAAAGTTTATTTAAACCAAAGAAAACGTTTAGTTTTTAATTTTTAGGCAAAACTCTTTAAAATAATTTTTTTTCATTCAAAAATTTTTTTCTTAAATTAATTAAATTTTTTTCGTCAGGACAAAAACTTATAAATTAAAAAAATTTTACATTTTTAACATTTTAGCGTAAAAATTTTTTCTAGATATTGTTCTCCAGTCAAGAAATTTTTCTTTCTGTGTATAGTAGTTAAGAGACATTAGCTAGGCCTTCTTATTCGCCAGTTAAGTACCTTATTCATCATTACGTCTGAATTAATTCACGCATGAGCTTACTTTTCTATATAACACTGTGGTATTATAATATCGTGAAGAAAACACATTAGCAGAGGTACCGAGAATACTATTTGGCTCGAAAATGATGTGAGTAATATTCGTAAAATAATAAGTACTGCAGTGTAGTGTAATGGAGATTTATGATCCAGAGATCATTTTGAACAATGGACACTTGAGTGTCCGTGCGCGGATGAGCAAATATATTCTAACGGGGGCGGTTTATATTTGCAAATGCGTGGCGTAAACATTTTATTTTATTTGGTAGTGTGAGAGAGAAAAATTGAGAGCACCAGCAGCAGCTCAGTATATATAATAGTAACGAGTAACGACTACTCGGTGTATATGGGTAATATCATATCGTATAGGCAAGAGTTAAGAGTTAAGAGCATGGTAGATGAGAGTAAGGTAGCTTAAGGAGGAAAAGATAGAGGCAGTACAGAGGTTTAGTTATAGAAACGAGTTTAAAGTTGGCCGAGGCTGAAATTGCCTCTGGCGATATGGCCTCCTCCCACTACTTATATACATATTGCGAATGATATTATCCACGTGTCTTGCTACTGCTCTCAGATTTCCATCTTATGCTCCATAGCTTATAAACTTTAAACTCTTGGTGTTTTATCTTTGCTTTATTTTTTTTTTTTCTGTCTTTCTCACGAACTTAAATTCAATAAATAATGAAATATTTCGCCAGGATAAAATTATAGGATCAATTAGATTTAATTTGTTCGTATATTACATCTATTGACTCATGCAGTTTTGATAAGATCTTAAATGTTGTGTTTAGTTCCTTTTAATCGCTAAATCGGGTGAGAGTGAGTCATTTTATTTTAAACTTCTGTTTACTTTAAAGAATGTTTTTAATTGCCTGAAAATTTTATTACACTGAGAAAAAAAAATACTTTTATTAAGAAAATTTTCTTGATACAAGAATTTATGTTCTTGAAAATTTTAAAGAATATATATTCTTAGCTCAAGATATTTTTAAATTAATTGAAATAATTTTTACTTAATTTAAATATTCTTTTGTTTATCTATTATCCAAAAATAAATATTGATATTCTTCTCATCAGAAATTAATAATTAATAATAATAGAATATTTGATCGTCAGCGAGTTTCTTGAACCAAGAAATTGTTAATTGAGTAAATATATTTTTTTTTCTCAGTGTACATGAAATTAAAAATTAAGTCTTGAATACTTTTTAATTTTCAACTTGAATAAATTATAGTAAGAAATTTTTTTTTATCTAAAATTCTGTTTTGTTAATTCATAGAAAAAATTGGCTTTTAAAAATTTTTTAATTGAGCAATCTTGAAGGTCTTGAATGTTTTATTAATGTTACATTGATAATAAAAAGACGATCACCAAAAATGAATATTCTCATGAGTTTTATCAGTTTACAAAAGATAAAAAATATCTCTATGTTTATGGTTTGGGTTTTCATTTACACCAGATGAAAATATTTTTCTGGTGATTATTTTTCAGACAATATTTTTCTTTTTTTTTTTTTTTTTAATATAAAAAAATATTCTGTAGAATATTGAAAAATTATTACATTATCTTCAAATTGATGAAAAATCAAATTTTCCAAAACTTCATCTTTTTTTAGAAGAAAAACATTTATTGATGTTCTAAAAAATTAATGTGTAAAAAATTTTAATCGACAACTTAAAAAAATATTAATTTTTTTATTTTTAAATGACAAAAAAATAAAACTTTATGAATTTTTATAAGTAAATTGATCAGAAAAAATTTTTAGAATTTTTTTGGTCAAAAATAGGCAAGTTTGATTTTAGTAGAAGTAAAGAAAAAAATCAATAGTCATTTTTTAAAATCATAGTAAAAATATCATTAAATACAAATCGTGAATATCAATTCATATAAATAGTAAACTTGAAAAACGAAAAGGTAATGAATAATAAATATTTTGCTAAATGAAAGCGTGTGAGCCAGCAAGTCCCACGTTTAATTCCATTCATTTTCTGTATACATTATACCGATATTATATTATTGCACTTAAAAGTTTATTCTCGGAAGTAAATCCTCGGAAGCGCTGCAGTGACTTGGAATTTAGCATCGACGTAATCGGATCGCGTTCGATCTAAACTTGAACTCTACAAGTGTATTATTATGTTTTTTTTTTTTTTAATTTTAGTTGAAAAAAATTCAAGCGGAAAAATTCTAAAAACTACTTTAATTTACAATTAAATAAAATCGGTATCTCCGGCTATAAATTATCGCAGACTACTATGAACGATAAACTTGTGATTATTTAATCACAAACGACATAAATTATCGTACCCATGAAAGCCTACACATAAAATAATCAAAAAATATTTTTTATTCAGTTAATTATCTTATTTAAAATTATAATTTCATCCGAGATTGAAAAAGAATTGAGCAATAAAAAATTATTGCTCGTAAAAAAACGCATGGTTTTAAATATAAATAAAAAAAAAAATAAAATTAATTAATTCGATAGTTGTGTCGAGAGTATAAAAACGTGACACAGTTAAAACACGAGAGCGTACAAATACATATTCACATTTTATTAACGAGACCTTTTGTGTGAGCTCATAGGGGGTTAAGAAAATGAAAATAAAAGTAAGTAATGATTCAATCGTATCAAGGGAATTGCATTCGCGGTTTCGTTTAATACTCAATTCAACTCTTTTGTGTATTACATATTACATTCTACGGATACTGTCATGTCCCAAGGACACTATCAGCCAGAGAACGTGCTGGCCCATATTTAAGAATAATACCTGACGTTCCCTACATAATATCGTAATGGTCTTTCTTTTGCTTTGGTAATTCTCTTTTATACAACACACGGATTTGTAATAAGTAAGCAATAAGCAATAATAACACACATATACATTATTATGCGGAAAAGTATTGAGGTATGCCTACACTTTATTGTCCTATAGTCTTTAGATGCATAAATTAGCCCGACATCATACGTAACACATTAACTATTTCTCACTGCATTTCTTTCATACTTATGGTTCAAAATTTCTCGGTACATAAAATTATACTTCAATTAAACTTACGTATGGATGGATAAATTTTACACCTTAAACGTCGTAGATAAGTAAAAATTATTTTTTGAAAAATTTACTTTAATCACAAATCAGAATTTTTTTTCTAGAACAATTATACATTAAAATCTAAAAAATGTATTTTTTAACATTTCGTGTGAATAAATTTTTTCTAATTTAGGTAGCAAAAAAATTAAACTTAAAATTTAACTTGAACTTAAAAATTAAAATTTTATTTTTTTTTGTTTCTATTGAAATAATGTCAAAAATGTTAACAAATTATTTTACAAGAAATTAAAAATTTGTAATTTTTCAAAACAAAAATTTTAACATTGCTCCAAAAATGTTTTAAACTCCATACAAAAAGAAGAAATCAATATTTTACATAACTAATTTGCAGAAAATTAAAATTTTTTAATTTTTATTAGAAAATTTCGATGATGTTGTAAAAATTTTTTAAATTGAGCCAAAAAAAAATAAAATTAAAGCATGTCGATACTGCCATTCTAATACGTCGTATCCCACAAAATTTAACAAGTTGACTTTTTTTGAAAAATGGATTCATAATAATATTATGCAAGTTGTATTAAAATTTTAAAGGTCAAATAGTATAATAATTATTTTTAAATAAATATACAGTAGCGCTCCTAAGTATTTTGACAAATATATTTAATGGTTTAATTAAAAATAAATATGAATTACAATAATTATTTATTTATTTTTTAACAGCTTTTGAATAATCTACAGAATAGTGTGAAAGTAGTCCTAGTTCGTAACAAAGAAAAGTTAAATTTTTAAAATATTAGGAAAATAGTGGCTCTAAAGTATTTTGACATTGTTGAAAAAAACTAACGCATAATTTTGTCAAAATACTTTTAATTTTAAGCGATACTGTATATTTTCATCTGTTAAATCCTATTTAATCAATGTTAAAAATGAATCATTTTTACCACCTGCTATAAAATTTTCTAAATGTGGGGTACGACAGTATCGATGTAATAAATTTTCTAATGTTTTAAGATTTTTTGGCAATCATTAAATTTTTTTTTCTCTTACTGATTTTGAGTACTAAATATTTTCGATTTAGCACAAAAAAATGACCGTATTTTTTAAATGTATAAGTAAGAATGCCTACACGTTATTGTGTTATTGTCTTGAGCCTTTGGATGTATGAGTTGCCAGATGTACATGTATATGCAGTGATATAATGCATGTACCAACGAACAACAACAACACAATAACAACAACCAACAACCGAAGTAATACTCATATATGTGTATATATAAATAGCGACATCAACTAGTAGGACAATGTTATGTACAGTAGAAACGCATCGTGTTTGTATGCAGCCAGATGCGCAGAATAAGTGATGCCAGCCGGGCCTAGTATGAATCCACTCAATACTGCATAGCATGTAATGGTGGTTCTCTTTGGTTCATGTCTGTGCTGCTTACAAAACTCTTTTGCTTGGTAGCACATGTATACGACAAACAACAGAAACAGAAACGAGAATAATAATAACAGCAGCAACAACGTGGTCTGTCTGATGATGGAAATGCGTCAAGAGAATGGGCATGGGCATATAGAAAAAGAGAGTGGTACCGTGGAAAGAAGTACACAAGTCTCAGTGTGAGTGTGTGGGAGTTTAAGTGTAGGACTGCCGAGCATCCGGTTGGGTGTGTCGGATGTTTAGTTTCGTCCGATAGAAACGTCCGGCAAATCTGTCGTTGGCTGCTGCTTGGCTTTATGTCGATGCCCCCACAGACTTTGAGCTTGCGGAATCTCACAATGAGATACCAAATGGAATTAGGTCTATGAGTAATATCGCTACTCGCTTTTAGGGTCATTATTTCTAAACTCTTCTTTGTTATTTTATGGCCCGTTTCATTTGTTATTAAGGTCTGAGGCGGCTTTTTGTTGCCTGGTTAATTAAATATTTATTTTTTGGGCTTTAAATAGATTTTTAGAAAAATTTACCGACAATGCCGGGTTCTTGTCAGCTTAGGAGGTAATCCATCTGTTCAAAATTTTAATGAGTTATTTTTTTTTCACTAATAAAATTTAGGTAGAACTTAAAAAAAAATGTTCCGAATTAAAAATTTTATTCTTTAATTTTTTTATTAAAATATTGCACGGTTAAATGTGAATTTTAAACAAATTTTTTTAATCAAAAATATTTAACTCAAGAAGTTTTTACTTTTTAGATCAAAGTTTTAGCTTTTGTTAGAAAAATAAAAAAAAATCGCGTTTTTTTTTTTTTTCAATAATTCATAAAAACTTAAAGCCGGAAATTCGATATCAAAATCTTTGTTATTTTATTTCCTTCTTCATGACATACATATTTTTTTTGCTACCGTTATCTTACAAAACTAAATAATATTAAAGATATGTTATTTTTCATGATTGTTTTTTTTATATACTGTTGATAAAATGTTATTAAATTAATGTGATTTTTTTTCAAATTAGTAATTAAAAATTTTTTGTAAATAAAAATAATCTATATTATTAAGAGAATAAGCAAAATTTTGTGGCCAGTGTATTTTATATGATCAAATCGGTATTTTTAGTGAAATTTAGTGTCATTACAAAGGTCTTAACTTGAATTTGTGCCTTTTCAAGGTTTAATTTTTTTCTCACCGATAGTCAATTTATTATGATAAGTATTTAGGCTGCATTCGAAAATGCTTTATCTCTAGATACATAATTAAGAAATGACCTTGTATCTTGTGAAATATTGACATTTTTAAAGATATAAGCTCACCCCGACATTACACTCATCAAGACCTTTCATTTGAATACCCACATCAATTTTTCATATATTTATATATATTATATATATGTATATATGAAAAATATATCAAAATGGATGTGGGTACTCAAATGAAAGCTCTTGATGAGTGTAACATCGAGATGAGTTTATATCTTTAAAAATGTCAACAGTTAAGAAAGTACATTGCAATTGAACAAAAGTCATTATTTAATAAAGCAGAATTTTATTTATTTATAATTCACAAGTCACAGCAGTCACATAGTGACTGCAAGGTTGCTAGTTCTTAATATGCAAAATAAAGTGACTTTTTTCTGAGGTGAAATAAAAAATAATTGCCAAGAGTTATTTAAAAATATCTCAGTTGAAATTAAAATAATAGGTTTGTTTATATTATTCAAACTTAAAACTCGTTATTTAATTTGAAAATATAGTCACGTGTCCACGGATTGGCTGTAGAGCAGAGCATTTACAATAATTTACATCCCATCGGCATTGCAAATGGAAAAAAAAAACATTACTCGGAGAAAAATAAAGGACGAGATGTGAAGCTTGAATAAGGAACAAACGTATAGCAGGAAATAAAAAGATATTATTTAAAATGAAAGGAAAGAAAAAAAACAAAACAACAAAAAGACAAGATAGTAGTTGATGCAAAGAGGGCGAGAGATCTGCTCTCGGAAATTTATTCGATGGTTTCGTTTAAAGGACGAGTGTTGCATTAATGTGCGCTGGTAATCGACCCCTTTGAGTGGGTATACATGCCGGCTGAATTTCTATCTTGAATCAATGGACAGCATAAGCAGTACAGTGAGCTAAGAGTAGAGGACCAGATATACGTTTAGTCACATTTCCGTCGTCATTTCTCTTACCTCGTGTTTGTGTCTTTACGATTTCAGATTATTCTTCCTGAATAAAGATAATCAAGAAACCGGAGAATTATTTTCCTAATAGTTATGCTTTAAACAGCTGTCTTTTTCGTATCACCAGTGCGGCTTCTTTTATTATTATTATTTATATTGTGTACAGTGACAATACTTTTGTTGCAGCGTTGACATTGTGGTCGTGTGCATCTGAATTATTCTCAAAGCAGATGTGCAATTCACACAATATTCTCCCGCTGCGTCTTATACTTTTTCCATTGCATTGCCTTTAATATCTTCATTTATTTTATCATCGTATTTTATCATTCATTATTTTTTTTGTAACAAAAAATTTTTATTGATCGTAAATTTATTACGCCAATTATTCGGCAGTTTAATTTACAGTGTAGTTAATTAGACGAAGATATACGCGAGGATAACAATTCGGCAGAGTTCCTTATAAATTAAAAATAATTGTAAATGTTATAAGAAGGAATTTTCCAATTAATATTCAGCCGCTGATTACTACTATTGGCGAAAGAAACTTAACACCTAATAGGAATTACAATTCAAACTACATAATAATAACTACCTATTTTATTGTAATTATAGCGCTAACATAGCAATCGATCTAAATTGATATACATTTAGTTTTAGTGACGTATAATTATTCAATTATTCTATTCAAAGGCTAAGTAGAAATTATTTTAATATTTTTGTGTTGTATTGCATACAATAATTATTGCAGTATAATTAAATGGAAAACACTAGGTTATAATCAGGTACATGATTTTTTAGAAATTATTTGATTTAAAAATTATTTAGTCATTTAATTAATTATTTAATTATTTAATTAAACTTATATAATTATTTAATTAAAAATCATTTGATTTAAATTATTTAAAAAAAAGGAAAAATTATTAGTCTTTTTAACATAAATTTTTGTTTAAAAAATTTCTTTTTCGCTCAGTCATCAAATAATAATTTTTTTTACATACAATTGGTGAGTCTTGGATAACATGAGACATCATGACAATAAATGGTATAATTTTCCAAAAAAATTTTTCCTATAGATTTTTCCAGTTACAATAAAGCCTCAAGGAGTCTGATTACATAACTATACCCTCAAATTGCTTTTGAAATTTATTCAGATCAAAGTCTTACAAAAGAAACATTTAACTCAAATAAAATTCTGTTATTCAACACAATTGATTGCTCCGCTCATATGAATAGAAAACTCTTATTATTACTATGACCTATCATTTACTTCAAAATACTAGTTTAAGACTCGTTACATTTTATGGTAATTGTTGAGATGTGGGGCTTGGTTATTTTTTTTAACTTAAAAATTGAATTATGTATCTACAAAAATTTTTTTTTATTCATAGCGGATTTATCAACCATTTATTAAAAGCTTACAAAATTTTATATTCAATTTTTTTTTTTCAGTTTAAAAATCAAAAATATCTTGTCTAGATTTTTCTAACATCAATTTATAGAGTACCATATAATTTTTTCTTTAGAGAGTAGTTATTATTGAATAAATTAAAAAACAAGAATTTAAAAAATCACTCATTTTATAACTTAAAAAAATTCGAAACTAAATATCTTAGCAAAAGTAACTGACCGTTAATTAAAATATAAAATTAAAATTCACAGTTGACAGTATAGTAAATTTAATAAAAACTTTTGGGAATTTAATTAGCCTACTACCCTACTCAAGTCTCGAAAATAGACTCGAATATCCTTGATGTAAAACAAGTGAATTTAAGCGTCTCATAAATAATAAAATTTAATTGCTTGAATAAATAACAGAAACTGAATAAAATCACGGGTACCAATTTTACGGGAATAGAAATGAGCTAATTGATTTCTTTATCCGCGCACGAACAAACTTATCACATGTATAAATATAAATATAACTATAAATATAAATAAAATGATGTGATTAACAAGAGAAAGCAGCTGAAAAGGAATAGCATCGGAATTGATTGGTAAGAACAATAATTCCATTTAGCTATTGCACACAACTCACACACCTGTGTGCTTGCGTAGTTACACCTTGAGTACGTGTGTATTGTTGTGATTACCGTGTGAAAGACAAAGAAAGATAAAGAATAAATTACAGCTGAGGGCAAACACCTTACACACCATGAGGAGGAAAATAACGAGCTCTCTCTTCTCTACCTCAGGCATATCACCCTCGCTTCATTCTCCCGGTTGTCTTCGATATCCACCACACACATACCCACACATTCACACTTATCCTCACATATTTAAACACAATTATATAGATACCCCATATACACAAAACCAACTACTACTCCCATCCGGTGTATTTCGTAATTCTCTTGGCAAACGTGCAAATCGTGCCGCAAATTGATCGTTTGGAAGTACAACCTAACTGGCTAACAGGTAAAGAAATAAGGAGGCATGCTCGTTTAGTCACAGTCGATAGATCCAATACTCTTATTGCGACTTTAATAATATTTCTACTGTTATAATATCATCTCAATAATATTATTTTACATTACATACTCAATTGCATCCTCTTTACAAAAATTCAAACTCCATTTATCTTTTTTACGCTTTACGTACTTTTATTCTCTTATTTTATTTGCATCATCTAGACTAGACCCTGTAACCCATTTGTTAGAAATTTATTCATGCATTCTATGTCTTTATGATGAAATTTCCTCAGCATTTCACCATTATATCTTTTGAATAATTGCGTTCAATTTCAAAGGTAATAGTGCTTCAAAAATTGATTTGTAATCAATAATGAGTAATGATAATAAAATTGCGCATAGAATTTTTTATTTAATTTGGTACGGTTGGTCTTTAAATTATCACTTTGTATCATTTTACAAATCAATAAAATGGGACAATTTGTTCAAATATAATAATCATTAAAACTGCACAGTGAAAAATTTTGCGTCATTGCGTCAAAAAATTTTTATGTTAAATATTTAACACTTTTTTGCGTTTCATTTAAAGTGTGTAAATTTACACATAAAAGTGTTGAATATTTAAAACAAAAATTTTTAACACTAAGTTTTTTGACGCAAGGACGAAAAATTTTTTACTGTGTAACAATAACTACATTTTTTTTTATGTATTACATTATTTTGGAACAATAAATATTAGAGCTGATAAAATTACCTTCTATTGAACTTTATTGCCTTTTTAGTACGTTAAAATAATAATTTTTTTAATAATGCGAACTAATAAATTCATAAAAATCAAAATTTTTTCACCGATAAAAAATGAGCTTGAAAGACAAAGAAAAACTTTTGAATTAAATAAATTTTATTTAAACCAATGAAAATATTTAGTTTTTAATTTTTAGGCAAAACTTCAAAATAATTTTTTTTTGTTAAAAAATTTTTTTTTTGAATCAAATTTTTTTGTCAGGATAAAAACTTATAAATTAAAAAAATTTGACATTTATAACAATTTAGCGTAAATTTTTTTTCTTAAAATTTTTCTAAAAAAAGAAATCAAAAAAATAAATTGTTCAATTTTTAAAAATTGTTTAAAATAAAAAAATTGATTTGTTAAAAAATTATATATAAATATAAATTTTATCAAATACATAACAGTTTATAAACTACCAATTAAAATGACAAACCGCAAAATAAAAATTTATTGCGGAAGTTTTAATTTACACGTGAAACACTTAAACTTTTTTATCCTTTTAATTCAATGACTTATTATACGTATACTATTGTATGGTAATCTGAAATCTATATTCACAGTGAGTAGATGAAAAATTAACAAAAGTCCTCATGCACGGCGCAACCGATCGCGTGTATGTTTATAATAATTTATCCATGTGTGTATGCTGTCGGTAAAGAACAATAACAATGTTCTTCATCGGTACTTTTATCAAAAACCTTTTTAATTTAAATTATTTTTACCGGTTAACTATAAATATAAATATATAATATCGTGTCTCATTCTATTATCCTGAGATAATAAAAAATATTTACCGGTCACAAGGTCATCATAGCAGTATCTAATCAATAATAACAGATAATTTAAATATTTTTACGCTTTCACGAGTTTATAAGTGTGCATGCTGTTTAAGTCTAGAGAATAGAAGTTAAGAAAAGAAGAAGGAAGATAGGAAGTACAACGATTTAATATTCTAATAGCTGATGAGGATCAGGGTCGGCGACCTCTTACTTGAATTACTCTTTGGTGGTGCAATATGGCGAGTGATAACAAGTTTGATCCTTAAATTTATTGGAAAAAATATCCTTAAAATCATTCAGTTATCTTTACATAATTTTTTTTTTTATAAGTAATTTATATTCCGATTAAATGTTTATGTTTGTTCTCAACACATAACAGTACAGAGCTTAAATTATATTAGTTTCATTCGCGTTGGGCACTCAATGTAATGTGAATTATGTAAAAAGTCAAAAAATAAACATAACAGAATGTTAAAATAAAAAAAAAAAAGCGGCTCTTAGTGACACGACAGATACACTGCGCACAAAAGCAACATGATCCTTTCGTTGAGGATCCGGTAATGTAATCTTGGTGTAAGTCTGTGTGGGAAGATTTCTCAGCGACGATCATGAGGATCATGAGTGTTTTTCTGCCCATTCAATTATTTATTTATTTATTTATTTATTTATTTATTATTCTTCGTTGTTGGTTAAATAATCCCTTATTTGAATTGTCTTTAAATATCCACTTGGTTAAAATAATTTTATACATAAAAAAATTTTTATAGATTTTATTTAGAGAAGAAAAATAAAAATTAGCATATTCGTTAAAATTATTTTTATTATTGAGAATTGTCATTGAATTTAATTAGTTGTACACGGTCATACAGTTTTAAAAAAAATAACTTAAATAAAAGAATACAATGTAAGTAATTAAAAATACATTTAATGTATTACATTATTATACGAGGCATTGAGTTAAATTTAAATGCGAAAAGTGAATTGAAGTTGTTACTTTAATTAGTTTTTTACAGTTGTTGCTCTTGACATAAAACTTTAAAATAATAAATGACAGAAGTTTATTTTTGAGGGTAATTGTCATTGAAATTCACTTAATTTAATTTTTTATTTAAGAAACAAACTTTGAAATTAAATAAAATAAATTTAATCATATAGATACGGATGTCACAACATTTTCATCTTCTCAAAATATTGATAATAATGTGAAAATATTTAAACATTTAATTAATCTTTGCTTAGTCATGCAGAAAAATAATTACTCTACGTTGCTAAAGTTGAATATATTTTTTTTTTTCATATGTAATAAATAATATATCTTTAATTTTTATTTTTAATCATGTCTTGCGCTTAAATAATTTTTAACGTACAAATTTTTGAAATATTTTATTTAAAAATTTGAAAATTAGTGTTACTTCTATAGTTATCATTCTAGCGCTGACTGATATACGGAAGCGACGAAGAAATTGTTGATATCGAATGTAGAGCAGTGAAACAAGTAGAGTAGTTGAATGACATGGAGGGGTTCCGACACTCGTGAAAAGATGGCGTTAAAAGTGACATAGGAAAATTTAATTTGAACTTAGTCGATCAAACAGCATTTTATTTTAATTTTTCGATTAAAGTTATTTATTCGTTCTATCTAATTTGTAATTTAAAACATCGGGGAATTTAAATATAAGTTGCTATGATTTATGACTTTTTTTTAGTTTTTTAAAATACTTTATTGATATGTCAGTTTTAGAATATTTATTTCGTGATTTTTACCCTTCCAATTAAATATTTTATAAATTAAGTAACTTTATTTGATTTATTATTCTTATGAAATAACATATATGATTTATATTGATTTTAGGAGAAAAATTTTGTAAAAAATACTTAATTAAATTTATTATTTTTTTCAATGCTATAAAATTAATATTAATAATAAAAATATTAAATATTTTTTATAATTTACATTTTTTATCGCATCCAAAATCATAAAATAATACCAAAAAATCTCAGGTAGTTGGAATTAATAAATGACAAATTAAACAATCATGTTATTGTTTTTTACAATGATATTTTTAACATTAAACTTAAATTTCTTCAGAGGACGTAAATTAAATTTACAATGACACAAATTTTTTCTATTGACTCAAAAATTCTCATGAAAAATGTGATAGGATTTATTCAAACGCATTTAATTAACTTGAAATTTTTTTAATTAAAAATATCCAAAATTGTGAGATGTTTTTTTTTGGCCACACAGTAAAAAATTTTGTGTTAAAAATTTTTATGTTAAATATTTAACATTAAGTTTTTTGACTATGTCGCAAAATTTTTTACTGCGCACAAAAATTTTAGAAAATATTTTGCACGCCTCAAAACGAAATTCTACTTTATCTTAAAAATAAAAATGGGATCATTTCTTAATTTAAATAGAATTCGTTCAAATAATTCATCAAAGTGTTAATAAAAAAATTTCAATTAATTTAAACTCCAAAAAAAAAATTTTGACATCGGATTATTATCAAAAAATAAATTGAATATAAAAATGAAAAGAGTATAAATTTAAATATTGAATATTTGAACTTATAACACACGATCGATTCCCGATCGAAGTAATGAGATAGATATCTAAATAAAATGAGGTTAAAATGCTTGTCAATAAAAATAAAAATTGAGTTAAAAAATTTCAATGGAATATCTTAAACGTGAAATCGTCGGATCGATCGAATACGAAATAAAACGGCATTCTTTATATTACCGTCTTAAAAGTCACCTCACCTCTTTGATCATCAAGTCTCAACATCGAGTCATTGAGTCTCGGTCTTAGTTTCAGTGTTGGCTTTAACTCGGGGAATCTCGAATGTCGTCCTTAAGATCGTATGATCCTTGATTCCTGTTTGATTCTTCTCCTCGACGACAGTACTGTAAAATACAGAAGCCCGTACAGTATCGCTCTTGTATTGGAAATGTAACTTAAAGTGCAACTGCTGGTTGCTGCATACCTGCGTGCTTGCATGCGTGTCGCATTTCTTGTGTCTCTTTGGTCTCCATTGGTGTCTTGGTGGCTTGAAGGAACGACAAGATACCGTATTAGGGCACGCTACGGCGCTACTGTCGTCAATAGAATTTCCAATGAGCTTATTGATATGAGTTTCGCTCACAATCCCACTAGTTATGAAACATCCAAAACTTTTATTCCAGATAATAAATTTCATTTATTATATTTTACGTCACTCTTATTTTATACTTTGTACTTTATTTCACCACCTTGTTCGCTCCAAAAAAAAAAAAAAATTACCTTTGAAAGTTTCCCTACCAATAAGTCAATAAATATCATTTTTACTCACAATAAATAACATTTTTATTTTATTTAAAATCAAACAAACAACTCAAGACCAAAGTTAAGAGCCTCGAGATTTATTAACTCGGATAATGATGACCATTATTTCTGTTTGTATTGTTCTTATTACATATAATACAACCACTGACCGTACTTCCAATACTCGATTCATTCCATTGTATTGATTTACGTGTAAGCATTGTTTTCACCAATTTTTACAACTCGGTTTACTACAATTTGACGTCTACCATACAAAACCAGTGGTATTAGTTTTAAAAACCTGAATAATGTGAGAAAGACAATAGGAATAGGCTTGAGGAGTTTCTTGTGATTCAACATCGCCGACAATGTCAACGCGAAGATAATTGACTATAGTCTCCATTTCACAGATAAATATCTACTTAAATTAAATACATTTCCGTATTCTACTACTATTACAACTTAACCTTTATTACACTGATAGAAGGATTTCTTAACATTTAAGAAGATTTCTTTGTATTTAAGAAATCATTTCTTAAATACAAAGAAATCTTCTTAAATGTTAAGAAATCCTTCTATCAGTGCACGATATCTCTTGAACGAATCAACCGATTTAGACCGGATTGGCGGCGATCGACGTGGTTTTTCAAGGTTGAGAGCTTATTAGTTTTTGGAATCGATCGGTAGAGTTGTTTAAAAGTTATTCCAACAAAATCACTTCTGAAAGTGATGTATGATTATCTGTTTAATTTGGATGGTTAGTAATATTAGATCGTGATAAATCAAGATAAGAATATGGTTAAATTAAATGATGTATTTGATCTCTTAAATTTAATTAATTTTTAGTGGTTATTCTTGGTACTTAGATAGTTTTTAAGTTACTAGTCACTACAGCATTAGTTAATAATGATGATAGCTTCCAGCGATAGCTTTTTTATAAGTTTACAATCATTGTGTATAATTTTCTTTTTATTGTATTATAAAATTTTGTACTTTTGTAAAACTTGCCATCTGGCCAGCAGGCTTTGGCATAAATAAAATGAATCTGAATGAATCTGAATCTTAGATTCTAATCATTCAGGGTACGTTTCAAAATGTGAATTCTGCCTGGCTCCAGAGAAAAAAAAAAAAAAAAAAAAAAAAAAACAAACGTTGATGGATAATTGGACAATTACTTTTTTATAATATGATCAAAATTTTTTAATAAAAAATTTATTTATTCAGTTATTAAATTCTCGGGAGGTTTTTATTTTTACATCCACATTTCATCTTGTTCTTACTTAATTTTATTTGTTGACACAAAAAGTTGGCCTTCTTTTGCTGGATAAATTTTTATCAATTTCAAAAATGGAGATACATATTCCCAATTGTAGTAGTCCATTTCTTTAGTTTTATAATTTATTCAAGTTATAACTATACTCTTTACAATATTCGAATGAAGTTAATTAAATCTCACAATAAATAATCAATCCCGTAGAATATAGTTATCAGTAAATGATACAATAGATAGTTCGTGTATAAATAATAATGTCAAGATAGTACTTCGCGATTACAATGATACGATAAGTAAAATAAAGGAAAATAGGACCAGTGTCCTAGACCGTAGATGTGTGTATCTCAGAGGCTGAGAAAAATCTGCCTCATGCCCCTTGACTCTTGAGGGTGTTAGCCTTTGCTAACACTCAGCGTTGTTCTTGGGGTCCTGTGACGTCATGAGCCCCTTGAATGCCGGGGAAGGGATTTTATGGCCCAGAGAGTACAGTGGTTGACGAAAAATTTTCGAGAGTGGAAAAATACTCCCACACAATGAACAAGAATTTGTCATGAATTGAATGATATTTATTAAAAGAAAAACTTTTTAATAATTAAATATCATCATTTAAATTTAATGTTCGTTTCAATAAAAAACGTTCCAATTTTTTAAATTAGTTTTTATTATTGCTCTATTTTTTTTATTATATGACGTAATTCTATTCTCAAGTCTTGCCGCTTTTTCATAAGGCCAAAAAAAATTTTCAGACAAGTCTAAAAAGTATTTTTTTTATTTAAATTGGATCTAATAATATGAATAGTATCACAGATCTTATTATTATGATTATTCGATTGTAAGGATTACTAATCAGTGAGTAATTTCAACGCTCCCTTATTGTGATGTTCTGTAACGGAAGTAGATGTTATCAGTCGGAAAAAATAACTTTTCTTTGAATAACATCTCTTTATTAGTCATGAATCATAATATCTATTTAGACACTTTAATGCTTACTTGTATTCTTAAACAAATTTCAACAGACTATTTTTTTTCTAATGAATAAAACAATTTTTCGTTATCATGATAACATTTATAAACTTACAGATAGTAATTTTATTTTTAATTTTTTATCAGACAATAAAATTTACATTTGAATAAAAACAATACTCAATCATTTTTTTCATGATTATCTTCTAAATTCTAAACAACAAACTTACAAGACTTTTTTATAAATAGAAAATTTTTTATTATAATATTTTTTAGCTAACAGATAAATTCAATCTTATTTATCATACTCAATAAAATTTAAATATAAATAATAAACAAATTGTCGTAGAGTTCTACAAAATCTATAATTTTTTCTCTGCAAAGTAATATTTAAATTCAAAAAATCTTTAAATATTATCCATTATTCACCAGCTGACGTTGTTATTAAAATTTCAAGTCTCTTTTTTCCAAGTACATTAATTAATTCCTACCATTACCAAAGTTAAGATCTCATTTTTTAGTTATTACGGTGTCATACCTCGTGTTCAATGTTTCGGGGTTACAAACTAAGCCCACTTCACATAAAAAAATCTTTACACAGAAAAAAAGGTTGACTTGATCTTAGAAAATTTTTTTCTTCCTAATTATTTTTTTGAGCGAAAAAAAATTTTTTTTTTTTTGATAAGAAATTTCATTTATTCCAACAAAATTAATTCTCTTGCTTTGAAAAATACGTATCTTGATCCAAGAAAATTTAAGTCAAGAAAATCTTGTTGTTTTGAGAAAATTCAGCCTCTTGCTCCACAAAATTTAGTTTTTGATAGAAGTAAATTTTCTTGTCTGGAGAAAATTTCTCTCTTGCTCCAAAAAATTAAATATAAAGATAGAAGTAAATTTTCATTAATATTTTTGTTGATTAACATGTCAAATGGGAAGATCAAATAATATTGAATCATTTTTTTTTCATTTAATATGTATAAATTGCACGCTAAAATAATATAAAATGGGTATCAAATATTCAAGAGAAAAATTTTCTGAAGGTGAGAAAATTTTTTTCTCAGCTGAAGTAGGTTGCGCTGCATCTCTAAAGTATCTAAAAATCTTGATCAAATATAAAAATATATTGTATCAAATATTTATGATAATTCAAATTAAGAAAAAATTACTTCCACCAAGAATAGAATTAAAAAAAAAATTTTTACTTCGGCCAACACAACTTTGGTCTTCCTTCAGGCACCTGAAAATTTTCTTGAGCCAAGAAATTTTTGTAAAAAATAAAAAATATTATTCAGATTATCACAAAAATACCAAAAAAAATGATAATCAAATTTTCTCTCGGTCCCCCGTTGTTTGCTAGACCAACAGTTGAGTAAACATTAAATCACAAGGTAAAAAAATATAAATATCAAATGAATGATATCAAACGATTATACAGTTCTTAATATACCTATTATGTATCAACATTATTATTATTATTATTATTATAAAGTTTAAAAAATTCTTGAGCATATACACATACAAACCACGTTCTCAAGGCGTTGGCGAACAAAAGTCCATGAAGGAAACAACATAAAAGCTGTTTCTTTTCCTCCACTACTTGGACATTATATGAGCGTTTAGTCCGATACGATGGAGAAGGAGGATCGAGTAGAGCGTCAGGGAGACCCACATGCGGTTATAATTTAACAGTTCCACCGCGTCGTTTCTCGTGGAATGTAAACATTGTATATGTAGTTACTTCATTGCCACGATACTTAGTACTTAATACCTAATACTGCGATTAATTTATATCTCGAATGAAAAATTTTAAAAAATTGCCGCGAAAAATTTCACTAAATAGTAAGAAAAAAAAAATCTAATTAATGAATGTGCCGGTGATCGAAAGCCGAATAATCGATTGCATGTGCCGGTTTGGATAAAAAAGTGAAACTATAAATCGATTACTTTATCTGTTATCGTGATTCACGTGAAAAATAAAAAAATCTGTCAAACTTTATTACGATCCATTAATTTATTGCTTATTAGCTTATTACTTATGTTGTAATTTAAAAAAAAAATAATTAATTTAATTGAAATTAATTAATGAATTATGAGAATGAGTAATTGACTTAATTATTTTTCTTGTTAATAAATTAAATAAATTATAAAACATAAAATAAGTAATTCATAAAATAAAGTATTATGGGATTATAATTGACGGTGGATTGAGGCGTGATTCTTAATAGATGTGTCCAAGTCATTTAATCCCACCTACGCGTGTGAGGCCAGATGCTCGCTTACGTACATCTATATACATATATGTATGTTATGTTATATTAAATGTATTTTTATTTGTGTATCTATAATAACGACGGTGAATAAACAACTTTTAATTCGATTGATACGTTCAATCCTGGGCAGCTCACCCGATGATGAATGTCGCGAACGTTTATCGCGGACGTCGACCGCCACCGGCCACGCTGGAATTTAAATTATATTGGAGTGAGGAAGCCAGCTATGAAAGAGAGAGAATGTACCTCGTCCAAGGTGCGTCGTACATGATAATATTATTCCGAGAGAAAGGATTTTATTTTTTAAAATAATTTACTTTTACCTTTTTCATTTTTCATTTTAGCTTGCCTTTTTATTATTATTATTATTTATTTATTTATTACATTTTCATTTTTAATCACCCGGTTACGTTCATTCTCTTTCATAATCGCACCGTTATTAAATGATTAATCAACATTAAAATAAACATTACACGAGAGAGTAATAGACGGAGGTTTTGTTAGTACTTTTTTTTTTTTTTTGCAAGCGAACAACTACAAATGTCATCGGTCATTTGAGCGGCACTTCGCAAATTAACTCAATTAAAAGTTTGACGTTCTTTAAAGATGACATCACTTGCATGCTCAAAGATATTTAGTACTTGTACTTTGTTTTTAATTTTTTTTAAACTTCTAATAAATTGAAAAAAAAAAAAAAAAGAAAAATTTTTTTTTAATTTCAAGGAAATACCCGCATTGAAAAATAGAAAAATTCTGTTATTCTATTTATAAACAATGTCCTCGAATAATCAATCGAGGTTGTGAAATCTAAAAACTGCTTTAATTTCCTATCGAACATGTGTGATTTGAAAAGCGGGGCCAAGGATCACTAGTTATTAGTTTAGTAAACATACCGTTTGTTCTTATTTGACATCATGGAAAAAAAGTATATGATAATAATAATAATGAAAATACCAGAATGGTCTTGTGAAAGTAAATCTATTAAATTTAAATTAAATTTCCTTATCGATATGATTTTATTTTCAGAAAATTTATTTATTATTAAACCGAGTGGTTGATATTCATCATCACGTCGGTAAACCTGGTGATTATAAAGTATTAATTAAAGAGTTGTAGCTATTATGGTGGTCCCCTTCCCGGTTAAAAAAAAATAAAAAACAAAAGTGGCAATTAGACGAGCTTTCGATTTGTCTGCGCTTTCGCGTCCGCTTTAATTGGAACTCGATTATTGTGAGATAAACGGAATAATTATCTTGAGATTGAGTTACTGAATCACTTAAGCTACATGTTAATTACTATTTTGTTTGCACTTTAAGGGATTTTGTAAGCAAAGAGTTTATTATAAAAGCTATCTGATAAAAATTAGTGTTATCGCTAAAAAGTTCATAATTTCTCTATTTATTCAGTTCAAAGTTCAATTTTAAAGTTTAAATTGTGAATTTTGATTGTTATGTTAAAAATGAAATTTTTTATCACAAAAAAATTTATTGTAAATCTACAATTTTATTCTATGTATATTTAGTCATCTTTAGCTAATTTTATGTAATATCAATTATAATTATAATTTCTGTGATAATAGTTATTATAACAAAATCTTAAATTATACTTGGTTTATAAGTTGTTGTTTAAATTCTAATTAATGGTACCAAATTTAAAAATATAATAATAGTTGTTAAAAATCCATTATCAAATAAATTGTAATTTTATCTTTACAGTGTTTCTAATATCAATGATGTATTTTATTAACATGTTATTTTTATTTGTATCTTAAATATTGCCATTTGGCCGATAGGCCTTGGCATAAATAAAATAATCTAAATCTAAATCTAAATTTGGTGTATTAGATACTGATAAAAAATAAAATTAATTTGATAGAAGAAAATAATTTTCTTGAATTATTTTTCACTTTTCTAATTTTCAATTAAAATTGATTGAACTTTAAATTGAAGTTAAAATTGAACCATCGATTTATATCTGAATAAATTAACACGATTTGAATGAAATTTCTGTTACAGGAGGAAATTGATGAAATAATAGTCACGTCGCTGCCATCACAATCTATTCAAGCTTCGATTCCCGTTAAAAAATTAGGACCAACGATTATCAATAGCAACAACAATAATGATGATAATAATTCATCAGATGGAATAACTATTGAAGATAATTTAAACGGTGAATCTCTGGACAGAAATCAAGCAAAACAATCGGAGACTCAACAACTGGCATCTCGAGTTTCCAATAAATTAAATTCGCCGACGAGTAAAACATTATCTGTCGCCGTACCGCCATTGATCGCTCATACCCGAGCGTTGAATAATATTAACATTGATAAAACAACAACAACAGCAACTCCAGTTATTGAATATCGCGATTTGTTGAGTGAATTTGGGTTATTAGATAGCGATGGTACTGAAAGTTGTCCCGACAGTAATAATTCATCGGAATACTACGACAAACAATTATTATCAATTAGCGAAGATAGTATTAGTGACAGTAATGTTAAACAAAGTAGCCATATAATTTCAATAAATAACAATAACAATGAGTCCAAAGATAATTTAACGGGGAAGGGGGAGAGAAGTGCAGAGGTGGAGGCCAAAAAAATAAGCGGTAGTTGGCCGGGTATTGACTATGCTAATAAAATAATAATAAGTAACACTGGTTCCCATAAAACTGATGATAAATTATTGTTATCATCGTCGGGTAACAGTTCTAGTCTACCAGCGAGTCTTGATTGTAGAAAAGATTATAAAAATTCAGAGATTGTTCAGCCAAATAAATTATCAAATTACGGTTTTGATAAAACTATTAATAGTAAGTGTACAGTTAATGATGTTAAGTGTTGTTGTAAGCCTCCGCGACAGGTTAATGACACCAATTGTAAAAATAATTCAAGTCCAATGAGTCGTAGATGTAGATCGTCGACGAATTCATTAACAAAATCAAAATTGTCGGCATCAAGAACCGAAGAAGAGACAACAGATGCCGACTACGATGATGTGTTTATCGATGACAAAGTTAATTTACGGCTGCAGTTTATTGATACAACAGCTCGTTCAGCCCCAGTGACGCCGACCGATGAAAAAAGTCTCCCGTTTTCAAAATTATTCCGGAAAAAATATCCGCTTAGCTCTAGTTGCAGCAACAGCTGCAATCTCAATGCTAGAATGACCGACGCAATTTTGGTCAGAGTATCCTCGCTACCGGATCAAGATCTACTGGACATTACCAATGATAAAAATAACCATCATCATCATCATCATCATCATCAGGAGTTTAATAGACACCCAATGAAGAAAAAGAGACGTGCTATTTCACCGCTGACACTTAGATCGGATATCACCGCCAAGAGATTATCCGAGTCAGATAAAGATGTCAGTCAAATAAGTCCAGTTCAATTAAAAACCTTTTTTCCGCTAAATAATAACGGACATAATGACGTTGCTGTCGGTTGTGATTTACCAAGCGGGAGAAAAAACTCATCGGATACCAGTATTGAGAGTGGAAAATCGGATAAATTTGTTAAAAATGAATTCAGGAAAGCTCCCAATGATGACAGCTCGCGATCTGTATCCGTGAGTATTTATTTTATCCTCCTTCAGTATTTTAAAATTCATGAATTTATTTTTTGCATGACTTAAGCGTGAGCGCAGGTATGCTCTACTCGTCTAAAAATCAAGATCCCGTGTTTTGTTGCAATAATTTGTATTTGACAGACATAATATGTATATAAATGCTACAAAAATGACATTGCCGGATGAAAAAATAATCACTGATCATTTAAAAATTTTTTTTTAATAACTATTTTTACATAATTTAATAAAAAAAGTGGTTTTTAAGTGCTCGTAGTGTACATTTTTGCAAATTGCTGTTGGGGTAAACACTATAACTTTGGTAAAAATCTATTTTTACACTCTTTTTTCTTTTAAATCAATTAGTTATTTATTTGCGAACACAAGGAATACAAAACTGTAGCTTAAAACGGTTTCGTCTAATTACAATAAATTTTTTTTGGTTGGTCTCGAGAGAAATTTTGTTGTCTTTTAGCAGCCATATATTATTTTTTATTCTAAATGCAGCTTGAAGGTAGCTCAAACTATACTGAATGTAGGTAATGTAGTCTCGAATTGCACGCCTCATAGCGCGAAGCGCGTGAGGTTGTGCTTTATACTCGACTCGTCAAGGTCAAGCAATTTTGTGATCTTTAAATGCCTCTATCACGACCATATTACACTTATACAATAATATAAGTAGATGTACACTAACAAAACACTTAAATTAGACCATCTTTTACTTTCTAAAATAATTTCATGTTGCTATTTTGAAAAAAAATTTACGTAAACGTCCTGATGTAACCCAATTTTGGATGTACCAACGATTACTCCCAAACAAATTGATATTTCAAGACCGGACTTTTTTTATTAGTTTAAGAATTCGATGAACTGGGTCCGTATTTCATATCAGTAGTCTAGTTAACGTATTTTTTTTAAATTGAATTTTTATTAAAATTCACTACGATACAACTTTACTAAGACAAACGAACTTTTCTTATTTCTCACGTGAAAACTATGGCGCCACTTGATCAAACTAGATTTTTTTAGACTGCGCGCGCACATGACAAGAAAAAAGGGCACCGATATTTAAAAAAAAAATAAAATATACTCTGCAAGAAATTACTTAATTATTATTTTTTTTTTTATTAACCAATTACACAATTTATTTTTTTCTTAAAAAATGAATGAGCGTTATGAGGCGTGCACTTTTGGATTTTCCAAACTTTTTTTCCTCCGATTCACGTGGAAAAATTCAAATGAACTTGAGTTGAATTATACTTTTTTTTCAATCATATTTTTTCTCTCTGTGATTAATATTTTATCTACTTTGAAAAATTTACAAATAACACAAGCGCTTAAAGCATGCACATTTGGATTTTCCAAATTTTTTATTTAAATTTTGTCGTTTATTTTTAGCTGCCAATATCATTAACGGCATTATTTTCACGGCTGCGCAATGGCGGGTCTTGCTGCCCTAATAGTCAGCCTATGGAGACGTTTAACTGCTCGAATATGGCCACCCAAACATCCCCAGCGATTTCACGCAGCTCGAGTTTTACGTGGGTCAGCGATTGTGATTCGCCTCGAGGTATTTTAATTCACGATCCAACGAACAGTGTTGTTGAGCTTGATCACCAACTTCAACACCATCACGATCACAATCACCATCACGTTCATCATCACTATCACCGAAACAGTAATCACCAGTGCCAGCTTATAGAGTTAATGAAAAAATATGATTTTTCAGCGGAATCCCACGTTGACGATCACTCTCTGCAAGATGAAAGTGCCCTGGATCTAGCGGCTTCACCTCAGGACACCGTCGACGATGATAACAGGTCGTCCTCGTCTTCTCAAGATCTCGTGCAAAGTCTTGATGAAATTTCTTCCGGCAGCACTTCGCCTGATAATACGGACCGCGCTTCGCCACTCGAAAGCGGAATTGGCACCGCCAGCCCTCCAAGGAGTACAGATCGACGTTCAATCAAACGTAAATTTTACAGTCACATTTTGTTTGTTATATTTTATGATTTTATTTGATTAATTGTTAATTATTTTTCACGCAGCGTTGATTAACAACAAATGTTGTCGCAAAGAAACTTGGGAAAGAATACGAAGGCGTCCGTCAAAATTAAATTCACGCTCTGATAAAAATTCTACTGACGTTTGGGTTCGCAGAGAGAGTGTTTACACCCAGACCAGAAATCAAGATAAAGGCTCCCAAGAAGCTGTTGATAGCAGCAGTGGTGTCGATGATACATTGCCGAGGACCAAACTTTCAAGGCCGAAAGATTTAATCATCGGTAATTAAATTGTGTTTTATTTTTAATTGATTTTATTTAAGCTATCAATCATTGTTAACTCTATTTAATGTCAATTATAGACATCAGTAGTTCATTGAGTTCTGGAGAAATGCTTGAATCATTGGAAATTTCATCTCCGAATTCCCACATTCAACCCACTGAAGAACCAGCTGAAAACACGGATAATCAAGAGGCTCAGGTATTTTTTATTTATACTAGAATTTTTAACGGCGCGCATTCGCGCGCCCCCTATCGAAATTCTCCAATGAATTTATCCTGTTCGATTTATATCGATATATTGATATGTTCACGTACCAGGAGATTGACCAATAGTAACTGAGGAGGGTTTATATTCTACCAATAAGGAATCAGGTCCCATTTTTTCGACTATTGACTAACTTCAAACTGTCATGTATTTTTATTGTAGGGATTTTAAAATTAGTCTGATCTTGATATATGATATTTGATCAAATTTAATCCATAACTAAATAAAAAATTCGGCAATTAAAATACTATTTAAAATAAAATTTATTTTTTTAAGTTTTCATAAAAATTCGATAAGGAATCGCGTTAAAAAATTATCCGGAATTTAAACAATGAATTTATGGTTTTTACCAAAAAAACTTATATTTAATAGCAGATCCCCTCTTTTTCTCTCGCGTTGCACTCAATGCAAGAAACAGGATACTATCCTTGTTGCATTCTTTATTATAAAGCTATTGTAGTTTAATGTTTTTTTTTTAAACAAATGAGAATTTCGAAAAAAACGCTTGGCTACGAAATAGATAGTTAAAAAGACCATTCGGCAGTTGAAATGAAAGTAGATTTCATAAAAAAATACTAGGATTGTATGCAAAAAAAAACCAGTGAAACAGCAAATTTCAGACTTGGCATAGCGAAATAAGACATAATTTTGAGACTATACGTATGATATGGTACTCAAATTTAGAGCTTATTGAAAGAGCTTTCAGATGCAATTTACAGAGATTTAATAAGTTATCCCATTAAAATTTATTTGAGTAAGAATGTGTAGAAAAATGAATTTTTAAGATTTTGAAAATTTTGAAATTCTGGCATTTCTAAATTATTTGACCAATTAAGCTCATCTTTGAACTTGACTAAGTATGTTGAAATTGGTAAAGATCCGTTGTAAATATGCAACGCTATCGTCGTGACAAGCCGCGATGTATCGTATATACTCCTTATGTTTTAGAGGGTGATTTTTTAACATTTTGATGTAGCAATAGTCTAATTATAAATTATTTGAATGATCCAAACCAAAATATTATACCTCTAGTAGATATAAAATTGTTTTTTAAAGTGATAATAAATTTTGAACTAATTTTTTTTTTTTTCGTACGATTGGAAGATTTTCTAAAACAAAGTTAGACAATTTACTAATTAGAACGTCGACATATAAACTTTTGAACCATATGTATTTTCTAACTCAGCTCGTCAAGTTAAGTCGGAATATAGCAAAATTTTTCAAAATTTCCGTCATAAGGACCAATGCAATTGTTAAAAATCTATTGCGTAGCAGAGCGTTTTTTTCAAAATTCTTCTTTCTCTAATAGAAGAGAAATATAAAGCTTCAATCGTAGAGACTGGCTATTCAATTTATTAAAAATCAGACCTCATGATTAATTTATTCTACAAATCTCGCAGAATTTCACGGTCCAAATTTCACGTCAAAACATAAATCATGTTAAATAAAAAAGCACCTATCATTATCCTCCACTAGACACAGATAATTATGCACTATGTAATGTGTTTAAGTCCATATTATGTATAAATTCTAAAACGTATTTCGAAAGAGTCTGTGTCATAAACAAAACCCGAGATAAACAGAGACACGAAAAAGAACTAAAATAAAAAATGTTAATGTGACATTAAAAATAACAAAAAAGTACCTGTGTGATTAATCAGGGACTTAGGACCCGCGGTGGCACGCCGGACCGATTAGTCTCCAGGTATATTTTATTTATGAATTTATGTTTGTTATTTATTATATATTATGTTATATTAAGCATTAAATATAATATATAATCCAAAGTGCGGCAAAAGACAAGACTTTCGCCTATGAACAACGAGGGAGAGACAGTAGAGACAGAGTTTGAGACCATTAGTTTTTCCTTGATTCACAAGATCCGTCTCTCTTCTCTCTTCTCTCTTCTCTCTTCTCTCTATATGTACTTACACGACGGCATTACTCACGGCCCACGCGAGGTGTGTACATGCACTTCAGTTGCCCGTTGCAAATGCGGGTATTTGTATTTAACTTGCAAGACACACCGTCTACAATCTTTACTCCATACTTGGTTTACATACACGATCGCTAATTTTCTAACGTACTTATATACTTATACTCTGCTTGTATTTATTTTATTTTATTTTATCATCGATAAACAGTAAACATGATAGAGATTTAAATCTGGTTTTTATCGTAACTAAACCTCAATGATTTATTTATACAGAGAGTTTAATATCAACCTTGAATAAATTTCGATCGAAATCCCACACATGCTGCTATCAACAATCTATCCCATGTGTGTGCAAGTTAAGTTTTGTTGGTCTTTGCCGAGCTGACCACTGAAAGAAAACTAAAATATACAAGGTATCAATCAAGTGCCAACACACTGACCACCCTTTGACGTATGCATGACCGGATGTCCGGAGAAATACAGATTACGAGGCAACTAGTACAACCCACTACACATATAATAAGTAAAAGTATTCTCTTTTCGTGTTGAGTACTCGTATCGCCACTAGTAACGTCTATTCACGCCAGTGTGTGTGTCCTTTAAATTCTCACTTCGGTATATATCACTGGTGGTAGTACTGTGTTATAATAAAGGGATAAACGCTCACAAACAGACGTGTAGGTGAGCGATCAAAGCGAATCGATCAGTGAGCTGTGTCGCACATTAATCGGTTGGCATCCCGCGACCCTCCGATAAACCGTTCGTAACATTCTATAACCTGAGTTTACTAATCGAGTGTCCATCAAACAAATGGGTTTAATTATTAAACTTTCGATCGCATGTTTCTAAAGTTACTTTTTTTTTGTTTATTTGTTTAAATAATATTCTAAGTCATTTTGTCGAACAAAACATTCAATTTTCAGTGTTTGTGTTTTTTGTTTGCTGAATTCTGATGAAAAAATAATATTTTTAAACTTTTATCGGATAGTTTTTAGTTTTAAAAGTTAAGAAAAAAATTTATTTTTATTATTTATTATTGAATAAATTTTTGATGAAAAATTTATCAAAGTTATTAATTTAATTATGATTATGATTTTTTTTTTCAATTTCAAGTGAATTTTTAAGATATTAATTTATAAACAGTTTAAAAAAATTTTTTAATAAATTTTTTGGTAATTAATCAAATTTTTACACTAAATTTTTGGATAAAATTAAATTTTTTATTATCTATTATTGAATAAATTTTTGATGAAAAATTTATCAAAGTTTAATTAAAGTTATTTATTTAATTATAAAATTATAATTTTTTTTAATTTCAAATGAATTTTTAAGATATTAATTTATAAACAGTTTAAAAAAGTTTTTTAATAAATTTTTTGATAATTAATCAAATTTTTGGATAAAATTAAATTAAAATTTTTAATTACTAAAAAAAAATAATCACATGTATATTAAATACGATTGTAAATTGACGATAATTCGCATCGGATTGACAGTAAGCAGGATTTGAGTCAAAGAAGAACTTTATAAACGTTTGAGTAATTTAATCTGGTGTGCGACACACGGGTATACAACATTGAAAGTGTAACCTATTTCTGAAGCTATCGATTAACTGGTTATATTTAGGGACACACTGTGGCCTTGGTTACTTTTTTTTAATATCTAAATACAAAGGAAAAAATATAAATAAAAATAAATATTAATATAACCATAATAATAGCAACCGAGGAATGAAAAAAAAAGGAGAGAAAAATCGGGAAACTGTTAAAGGTCATAATTCAATATCTTCATAGTCTAGAGTAACAGCATTAATATTTTAACTCTGGGTAAAATCCGCCGCTAAATTTTCACGATAAATATTGTATTACTTTACGTTAGTTAAAATGAAGTTACTATTTTTCACGTACTTTTATTCCTAATAGCTTCAAAGAGATTTATCAGTTTAATTTGCTTTATTTTACAGATCCCGCCGCTTCACTTCCAGCCCGACTACCAGCTATCTGGTGAGTAATTTAATTTATTTAAAATTACAAAAGTATTATTTATTTTGCGTTCTATAAAAGGAATTAAATATATTTTGTTTATAAAAAAAAAAAAAATGCAATTTCAATTCTACTATACGCGTTATTTGATTTAATCCACCCAGGATTCTATATTTCGCGTTAGCAATAAAAAAAAAATGAGTTACATTTTATTTGTTTGTTCATTTTATATTGCATAGACATTTCTTTAAAGGTCAAAATGATACCAATGACGCATAACTCGAGGTAAAAAAATAAAAACACGGAAATTGAATGTCGAATTTTTAAGTTATCATTGCGAATTACTTAACTAAGATAAAATAAAACCTTTAAAATTAAAAATAGAGGTCTCGTAATATACTTAAAGCTTTAAATATTCACGGACATTGACTTGGCATTATGCAATATAACTTCCTTGCACGTGGCGAGTAAAAGCTGCTACACAACACAACATTATTACACACATTAGCGTACACAGTAGTGATACAGTTTGATGCGACCCGACCACTTGGTTATTCTAACACGATTTTAAATTAGCATATGCCATTATACTTAACATAAATTATTTTTGAGCTATACCGTGTTTAAATTTATCCCTATTCTATAAAAATCCGTATGGGGGAAGGCCGAAGAAATGGGAGCAACAATGCATTTCTTTTCACTAGAATATCTTAGATCTTTTATTTATCATGTACTTACTTTTCAAAGCTAAGGAAATAACTATATCTTTTTACAAAAATACTTACACAAAAGATCGAGCTAGTTTTACAGAAATTTAAACCTCTGGACTTTAATTTTGTCTTAATATATTAATATTAAATATTTTATATCACAAAATATCTCTTACAAACTTAATTACTTTCATGGAATCTAATTAGATTCACCCTTAGTAATCAAACGTTCTTAACATTATTACCGAAAGTCAAAACGTAGAAATATTGAAGATATAAATATTAATTAAAACTTATTTTTAAATAAATAGTTCATTTCAAGACTTTGATTAACTTTTGAGAATAACAAACTAATTAAAGTTTCGTTTTTAAAGAAACTAAAATTCAATATTTTGATTAATTACTGCTATAATATTTTTAATTACATATTTTTCTTTGAGACTGTGCTTATGCAGCATTAAGAAGATTTATATCATCCGTGTACAATTAATTTCACAGACAATTATCCTTGAGAAAGAAAGAAGCACTGTGACGTTATTATTCAATTGAAAGACTGAGTGACATATTGTCAAAATATTTATTACAACTTAATAAAACGTTACATTGTAGAAAAAATTTAGTTGATGCTATAAAAAGGCCATAAAATTTTAGTTAGTACTTACAGCACAGATCTTTATTGAAATCTTTTGATATTGATATAAAGCCTGAATCATAAAAGCTAAACATCTTTTAATTTATATTAATTCTACTTCTATTATTTTATATTTCTTTGTCTGGATTTTTGATTCAACCTTTGAAATAAATTTTGGAATTAATATCGCTGTCATAAAATTAATTATGAAGAATTTAATTAAAGATGTGACGGTATAAATTCATAGAACTAAGGAACTATTTAAAATTACTCTAAAATTTTGAATTAATTATTAATTATCGTCAAAAAAACATAAAATTATGAAAAGGTTCAAATTTAAGTCTTGCTTTTTTTAATTACTTATTTACTTATTTTTAATTATATAGACTATAGTTTGAAATTGAAAATTTTTTCTGAAAATTTAAAGCTTATGACCTTGACAATTTATGGTTTTCCCAAGATATTTTGAGTCATGATCTAGAAGTTTGAAAAAAACTATATTATTCTGAACGACAATGGGGTTTTCCCCGTTGATCAAATCGAAATAGTTTTGTAATTTGTTGAGGACACACGGAATATGTGATGTATTGACTTACAATTGGCACCAAACCTTAATACAACATTCCCTCTAAATATCTTAATAGTTATTTTTAATTTCTAATAATTTAAAAATACCTAAAAATTGTTTAAAAAAAAAAAACTTATGAAATTGAATTTTTTTCATAATAAAATCCGCAGAAATTTTAATTTTTACGATATTGAAAAAAAAAAAAAAAAAAAAAACCGACGCCATTTTAATCGAAAAACGATATATTTTAAGGAAAAAAATCAATATTTGATGAAGTTTGATAAAAATATATTTATTCTGTAGTTTGAAGTTACGAATTTCCAGTCAGTCATTTAAAATGAGAATAAGACATTTAAACATGCAAAATAATATAGAAAGATTTAGTTTTTTGTCATAAAACTCTTTTATTATAATTATTACAATAAAAAAATAAAATTATCTTCAAGAATGTCAATAAAATCAGTCATGAATGAGACTCATTTATAAATCTCTTTCTAAATTGAAAATTTCATCGAAGTTCATCTGGGGTCCACTGGACCCCTCGTCACCTCAACGGGTTAAAAGTGAAAAAATCTACACAAAAAAAAAAATTATTTTGATTCAAGAGAAAAATTATTGAACTAAGAAAATTATTTTCAAGGGTTTCGAACAAGAAAATTTCTGAGCAAAAAATTTTTTTTAAAATCAAAATAATTTTTATTTTTCAGTGTGATAATAAAAGATTTAATTTGTACCTATTTAAAGTTGTAATTAAGAAGTTAAAAAATAATTTTATAAAAAAAAACTATAAAGAATAAATGGATAATAATCTTGAAAAGATTTTTCAAATGAAGACAACCCTTAAAGTGGAGTTTTAAGTTTCAAGCTGTAGCTTGATTGCGTAAGACAAGGTAAGATTTTGAGGGTTGTAATTAATGCTGGTAATTAGAGTGGGTAGCAAAATATTATTTATGTTAAATGAATTTTAATAAAGATATTAATAAATAATGTAATGTTTTATAAAAGATATAAGATAAAAGCTAAAATAATAATGAATAATTATTATAGAGTTAATTATAAATATGAAAGTGAATGGTTTAAACTCGGTCAATAAAGACATAACCAGTGTGTTGTATCCTTTGACGATGACACCCAGGTGTGTTTAAGACAAAAAGCTATTGAGACGCCTGCGCCTGGATTCTCCATGCGCTTCGGTATTCAACGAGGAGGCTTTGAGTTTCCTCCGTACCGCCGCTATCACAACCGTCGTCGGATAGTCCCGCAGTTTATACGTAGCATTCACGCGATACGTCCGCTGATTTTTAATTATTATTAAAATCCACATTTTATCGCCCGACCATGTAATTAAACCTTTGATTTATACTTCAATCCCATCAATTATTATTCCATTGCTTTCATTCTTTTTAAAACTCAATCTACATTTTTATTTTAACTTTAACATTATCCGCGAGACGTGATGTGATTTTTAGAGTGATTTTCTATTTTTAATCACTTATTTATTAAAAAAAAATCACGCTATTTTTTTCATAAATTCAATTAAAGAATTTTATGTCAAAGTAATTTAAAATAAAAAAAATTATGCAATACAATAATTATTCTCGTGAACTTGTTGAATATTATTAAATTAAGTGAAAGGTTTAAAAATAAATAAGATAATAAAAGAGGAAGATAAAAAAAGTTGTTTAATTATATATTGTATAAGGTCTGAAAAGTATCACATCAAAGTACTTAACTTAATTCGAGGTGAAGAAATCATTGAGCGAAATAATATAATTTAAAAGTAAAAAATAAAAACGGTAGCCTTGGGTCTATTATTCTTTAAGTGAGAGATATTTTATAAATTACTTTTATTTTTAGATATATTTTTTTTATCATATTTAACTACTTTAAAAACTAAAACTTCTGTAAGCGGAATTTCCTCAGACGCTAAAAGTCTGTTTGATTTTTTTTTTATAACTTAAATATTTATAACAATAACTGAGTTAAAAACTTTCGAGTTTTTCCATTTCACTCATTGTTATGAACAATTTCTCTCAGCTTTTGTGTATTGACGTTGCTCCTTGTTATTGCTTTCACTTAGAGCGCCATTAATTCGAGTAAACGTTGAATAACACTAGTTCCAGTAGTTAAATTGCTATTTTCTAATAGACGAACCGTCACATATAGACGTTTCACACTCAACAAAACACCTTCTCTATTTAACTTATTTTTAATCAAGTGTTTAATAACTTATTTAAATTCAATTTATCATCGAACATTAGAAGATATTTCTTCGTTTTATTTTATTATTATTATTATTATTATTATTATTTTTATTATTAAAGTACAATGATAAATAGGTATAATTTGTATAGTAATGCAAATAACCTACATTAAATGGAGTATTAAGCAAAGTTAATTATTCAAATATTTAATCTTGTCAGAAAATTTACTCTATGCATTTAATACACTTATGTATTTAGTTTTCTGATATTACATACCAAGTAATATTATTTATGCTTTAGGATTTATTAATATTGTCATTTTTCATTAGTTTATTTTTATACTTTGAATTATTCATTCATTCATTTATTTATTTATCATTTAATTTACATATTTAATTCATATTATTATAATAATAATCCCTGGGAAAATATTATTTAGAGCTATAAATAATTTCATCAATACAAATTAAAATTTTGAACCAAAAAATAAAATAAATAATTTTTTAACTACAATTATAATTTATCGTCGATCTCTTGACGAAAATTATAAAAAATTACTTTGATTAATTTTTTAATACTGAATTATTTCTTCAAAATTATTTATACTTTTATTACCAAGTTTTGCTTATACATTCATCAAAAATTGTTTGATCTCTTATTACATGAAGAAAGAACACTTGACAAAATAAAGCTTTTTATAACACAGTGCTTGAAAAATAAATAAAAATATATTTTACAATTTATTATAACTCAAATAAATCATTAACTAATTTTTTTAATAGAAAAAAAAGTAATTATTGACAATTTATTAACCTTATACGATCAAAAAAAAATTTAATTATCTCCATTAAATCATTATTGAACGTTTATTAATTAATGAAATTAATTATTCAATTATTTCTGCTAAACTAGATACAAACCTTGACACAAAATATTACAGGTGGTTTAGTACATAATAAATCACAAGTTATCTACAATAAATAAGCTTCAAATATTTATAGTAATAAATCTCGAGTTATCATAAATGAGAAAGCATTAATTATAAATACTTGAATTTTTAATTTCTCATTTACATTTAATTAATTACAACTCTTAAGCATCAAATACTTATTAAAAAATAGACAGTAATAATTCACACTGTAAAATGTGTGCTATTTATCATTGCGTTCACATAACTAGGGCATAAAAATTCAAGAAGCGCGACTTCCTGATAAGACAGTGCCTATTCGTGTAATCTTTTTATTTAATACTTTTTTATATTCTCTGGCTTGACACCAAAAGAGCGGAATACAAAATACCAAATCGCTAAATTTAATAATCGTCAAAAGTGTCGGTAATAAAAATAAATTACCGTTAATTCAATTTCGAGTTTCATTTTACAGAACAATAGTCAATAGTCAAAAGTGTTATTATTACATCAACGGTGATATTGCTGACTTGATTTAAAATTGATCGATTATTTACCACGAACTTCCCTGTAAAAGTTACAAAACTAATTAATTAAATGTCAACATAAATTTTAAATTGCAGTTGAAAAGTTTATGATGAAAATTATTAAAACATTATTCTGATTATTAATTTACTTACTGATATTCATACACAAAATTGTAACTATAATTAGCGTAACCCATCTGCTCGCTCGGTCGTTCATTAAATCCTCGCATTAATATGCGATACGAGCTTATTAGTTTCTCACATACTTACCAAAGTTATCCGACAATTTTTTGCCGTTTTTATTTAATTTTTTTCTTCTCACACATTTCATTTTCGCAACTAATTTTCCTCAATTAATAAAAAAAATATTTAATTAACTAGTACGTCCCGTTTCATGGTTAATAATATTCTTTTTTTAATAATATTTTAATTATTGATTATAGTCAGTATTAAATCGGATAAATGGTGCCATATAATCTGTGATACAACGATGAACAATGATATAAATTATTTATTTAAAAAAATTATTTAAACATTTAAAAAATAAGTCAGTGATTATTTATTTGACTGTATACTTGAAATAAATAAACTAAAAATGTCGACGGAAGATATAAAATCCCGCGCATCACCTGCGCCATCAGCTAACATTGAAGACACATCGGGAATAAATCCTCGAAGAATGTCTTCATTTAAGGAGTACAAATTTTTTCGGAGTTTCAGCGCCAAAGTGGAAAATTGGCCGATGCGAAAAGCAGAAGCTTTATGGCGGCGTATGCGTGAGAGAAAAATTGCAGGTACAATAAAATTATAAATCTTTGATATTTCTTTAAAATAAACTCAAATTTTCGGGGAAAATTTTTCTTATGAGAAAAATTTTAAAGTTATGAACACGAATTACAAAATTTTCATAAGATTAAAAAATTTTTTATTTAATTGTTACAAACAATATTGAAATATACACAGAAAAAAATAATTTCTCGCGCCAAGAAAATTTTAAGGAAGACTATATTTATTTTGGTGTAAGAACAAATTATTTTGGCTCAAGAAATTTTGAATTCGTCCAAGAAATTTTTAGTCTTCCTTAATATTTTCTTGAGCCAAGAAAATTCATACTCGAGTTAATAATTTTTATTTTCTTCGAAGTAGAAATAATAATAATTAAAAAAATTTTTCAAAGTCGAATTGAGTATTAAAGGAATAAAATTAAATATAATTACTCGATTTATCGTTTAAATATTTCCAACATTAACGATAGGGTTCGATAATCAAAAATAACACAATATTATTTTATTCAATAGCTTATTTCGTGATATATATTTATAATTAAGTAGCTGACGAAAATATTAGATTAGATTAATTTTATTATTATGCCAAAGCCAATTTGGCCAGATGGCAATTTTCAGAAATCATGTCCATAATTTTGTTTAACAGTTTGTTATACAATAATTATTTGCTATACCTAAATACTAACAAAATTGAAGTACTAAGTATTTATAAGTATTGAAAATTTTACAACATATTAACTAACAATGTTAAATATAAAAGTTAAATTATGACAATAGTATACAAATTAAACGATTTAACCAATCATAGTAAATAAAACAATACAGATCTAACTAAATATCTAGATTAAATAAATAATTGAACAGTTTATTCTTGAAGATTTCTAGATATTATATAAAATATAATATTCAGGGTCAAATAAAAAAAACTTCCTTTAATAATTACAGAGTCTCTTTATTATAATAAATTGATTAGGGATTCGCTTAGTGTTCATAAGAAAATTTTGAAAGTTAGGATTGTAATTATATTTTTTTTTATGAGATATTTTTAAATTTCAAAAATATTTATGAAAACAATAATAGTTCAAAATTTTAACCTGAGATTTATTTTTTTACAAATAATTAATGTTGTGAGTAATTAAATAGAAAATGAAATGAGCATTTTTTATAAACCATACTTTGGCATTTCTCATTTTTCCAGGATAATTTCGCTAATTGAATCCAAAAAGTGTCATCTAACATTTGTAATAACAAAAATTAATTAAATATTAATTGAATGCACTCCACAGTTTATAAATTACAATTTAATGATGTAATTGTATTTTTAATTATTCAATTACCGCAGTTAATTAAACCCATTGAAAATATTCATAACAAAAGTTCGAACAATAACTTTTGTTTAAACAAATAAAAATTGAATATAAATAATCAATATTTAAAAATAAAAAAAGATTGACAGATAGTAAATGTCAATACAAGTAAAAATACTGGCGCTTGTCAAGTATTGGGGTAGTGTATCGAAAGTAAAAATAAAAAGTGCCCAGAATGAAACCACAAACCGAGGCGTTGTGTAAGAAACATGACTCGAGGTTTAATGAAATGATGAGGCGAGATACTTACATGCCACCGTGTCACCTCGAAGGGAGTCTTGAGGTGTTTTTTTTTTTTTTTTTTTTTTTTTACGTTTCAAATGACGCCGACGCTAATGGAGCGATCGAGTACTCTTGGTATTGCGATCTAGTGTTCGCACAATGTCAAGTGGACATCTGTATGTGTCGAGGGAGATGAAAACGAGAAAACAAGTCGACACTTATACTTATAACTTATAACTAACTATCCTACTAGTGTTTATTATTATTATTATTATTATTTTATGTACAGCCATTGAATTGATCTTGGCTGCGGTCTCCTTGCGGGCTACGTCGGATCGCCGTAAAATAAAAAAATAAACGTAACATCTCAGTACAATAAAATTCTCTAAACATGTTATTCAATAAAATGAAAATGAAAATAAATTTTATAACTTATTCTGTCGCATCATATTCAATGACATCAGCTGCAAATTCTCACGTGCATCTTGATTTATGACGCTGCGGACTATACAGATATAAGTTATATGATATAAATAAATAATTCTCACTCTTAAAATAAAATTTTCAAGAGCACAAATTGACCTTATCATTTTATTACTCTTTTTATTGTTGCTACATTTTATTGAATTTTATAGAATAAAATCAATGTGACGTATGAATGAATTTTTGGAGGACACTGAGGAGGACTATTTCAATGAATTCAAATTAAATGTGAAAAAAATTTTACTAAATAAAGACCATACCGGGGCGGCTGTAGCTTTTATATTTTATATTTTGTATTTCATAGAATCTGAATTATAAAATGTTATATATATTATATATTATACAGAGTGAATAGGTAGTTTTTGTTGTATAGAAGTTTAATTGTTTCTCAAACAATACTGAAAGCAACGGTTGACTGAGTCCTTCGACGAGTGATTTTGTTCAGCCCGGCTTACTTTGAATACCACTTTAGCATTTCCGAGGATGTTGTATACTCTATGCCAATGAAAGCTCTGCAATATTCAATAAATTTAAAAATTCTATTAAGCAAATAACAAACTACTCTATCAATTTTTCATTATTTTGCAAAATTTTATCTGTTATTTTAACCAGTCAGCATTTTTTTTCTTATATTAAAAACGCGTGGATAAATATTTTTGTTTTCAATAAATAAAACCAATTTAGATTTGTAAATAAATTTATGCAAAAAACTTTTATATTACCGTAAAATAAACAGAAAAATTGTGATATTTTTTTTTCAAGTCAAAATTAATAATTTTTATTTTTTGTGAAGTAGAAATAATAATTAAAACAATTTTTCAAAGCCGAATCGAGTGTTAAAAAAATAAAATTAAAAATAATAACTCGATTTATCGTTCAAGTATTTCCAACAACGATAGGGTTCGATAATAAAAAACACAATATTCTTTTATTGAATAATTTATTTCGTGATATATATTTATAATTCAGGTGGTAGCTACCGAAATATTCAGGGTCAAATAAAAAAAACTTCCTTTAATAATTATAGAGTCTCTTTATAATAAATTGAGTAGGGATTCGCTTAGAGTTTATCAGAAAATTCTAAAAGTAGGATTGTAATATTTAAAAAAAAAAAATAGTAAATTGTAAAATTAATATTTAAGTAAAAAAAAAAAAGTAAAGTAATATTTAAAAAAAATATTTTTTTCAAACATTAACTATTTTTTTTTATTCATTCAATGAATGAGCATTATGACTTTTTTATGAAATATTTAAAAATTTTTAAAATACTTTTGAAAACAATATAGTTAAAAATTTTGACGTGAGATTTATATTCTTATAAATATTTATTTGAACAATAACGAGTTAATTTTGTAAATAATTGAACAATTGGATTTGTAAATAAATTGTGATATAAAAAAAATATTTTCTAGCGACTTTAAAATTAAAATTGAGGCTAATTTTTTTTTATTGTAATATTGTACTGAATAATATTGAAGAACGAGGACAAAAGTTGCTACAGAATGACATAATCGAGGCAAAATAAAACCTTTTACAGACTTAGCTCACTTAAAGTCTCATACAATTAGTTGTAAAGAGATTAAAGTATTACGGTGGCTGAAAAGTAAAAGGATTTAAATGTGGATTTTATTTATTTAATACCTATGAGTGTATTAACTTTTGAATCGCAATTGTTGTTTTATTTTTAGGAGAGTGACTAGTAAATTTACTTTCTTTGTAATACTCGTCCTACGACATTTCTTGTGGTCTTCTGTTTGGTATTAGTGTATAATATAAGTACACTAATACGCATATGTGTATTTATTGGCATCAGTAGGCTACACTTAAGCTAACCGGCAAGGATTAACCAGTGTAGCGGAGTTTAGCTGTTTAGATTTATAAGAAGGTATTAGCTGTCTAATGGACCATTCACGTTAAACTCGATAAGGATAATATTAATGAGGCCTTGATTGATATCCATCAACAACTTGATAGCGTCGTCTATTCACTTTAACAACCTACCGTGTCCCAATTAATCGATTACTGCCCAGCTTTCCTTATCCTTATTTATTTTTAATTTATAGAAATTTCTAATATTGATTTTTCTGTTATATAAGTCATTTTTATTAAAAATTTTCAATTTTAATGATGTAAAAATTTAATTTTATACGGTGTTTAATTTCTCAGAAAATTTACACTATTTATTGTCAAAAAAAAATAATTTTTGAGCGAAAGTACAAATTTTTTATTGAAATTTGAAATTCTAATTTTGAAAAAAATATTAAAAATTTTTTTAACCGCTAAAAAAATTTTTTATTGAAAATTTTTACAAAAAAAATTATTTACAGTTTGATAAAAAGTTTTTATAATTTAAAAATTAAATTTTTAGGCAATATAATCAAAATTTGTATCAAAGTTTGCAATTTTAATTCAGAAAAAAATTTTAGGCCAATTTTCACATAAAAAATTCTCCAGTTTCATAAAAATTGTTATTATTAAAAATACAATTTTTTTTATGATGAATTAGCGATATTTACGGTTGCACGGCAGCCGTCGATCATCCCACTCTAGAACCTGCGTGGCACACGTGCGATCCGATGACGTGCTCATATAGTAGCTTGATGTTATCCCATGGCATGCCGAGATCCCCGAGCTTCTCTCATATCAAGCTTTTATTATTAAATCCTTTTTTTTTTTTTTTAATTGTTCTTGATATTTCGCCTTTTTTATTTTTTGTTAAACGGCTGTGTTGTGGACGTGGGCGATATTTACGGGGCGATCAGTTTGCCCGCGGACCCGTGGATTTATTTGTGGAGCCCCTGGAGTGCTCGTAATAGATTAGAATATAAACCGGCAGGCGCCCGGTTTGGAATCGGTTGCCAAGCTTCCTCCACGATTTACCATCAATTCTCTCAAAAGGCATATTGTAACACACAACACACATATATTTATATATTCCCCTGGTGTTAATACTCTCATTCATTGTTCTCCGGTGGATTTATTTATTCAATCAACAAATCACTCCATTCATATCCTATATTTAAGTTAACTATTATTTCTACGAGTTTATCTCCTTGCGTAATTCTTTTAAATAATTTTATTATTTCATCTTATTGCGTCTTCAAGTTTCAATTTTTTAATTAAAAGTAAAATTAAAATCCTGATAGTATTATCCAAGGTGTCACTTGAGTAATACAATTAATATAAATATCAGAAAATATCTCGTAGTTAAAAAAAAATAACTCATTAAATAATTATTGATTCTAATATTTTTTTTTTCCAAGTAAAAAATTATTCATTAAAGTAAACCGGTTATAAAAAATATTTGCTTTTTTTTTAAAAAAATTTTTTTCATCAAAGTTTAAAGTTCCCTTTAATTATAGTTAACGAAAATAATTTCCTTTTAATTAAAATAAAAGTTTTTTAATAGATACTGCAAATTATATACATAAAAAAACTAAAAAAAATATAATTAAAAAAAAAAGTTCTTAGCTGTTGAAAAGAACACTTGTAAATTTTCCTCCTCAATTGATGTCAGCTTATTTACGTAACATTTCTATTAAATTACAAGAATAAAACCATAAAATGTTGAGGTTTTTTTTTAAATAACTTTGCTGGAAATTTCTCAAGTTTTTTTTAATCTAAAAAAAATTTTCAAGACTTTTATTTTAATTTTCTAAAAAATTTGTCGAGTTAAAATTATTGAACGGAATTTAATATAAAATAAGGTAATTTTAGTATCGAATAAGTAACATTTATGAATATGTAAATATCAAAGTACAAACATTTAATAAATAATATAGAGCAAGTAAGTTTGCAGACTGTAATATAAAAGTTTTCTATCATTTCCACTGGATCTTTCTTCAATAAAAGCATCTTCATATATTTATATCCTTGAATAGTTGATTCGTTTTCATTCAACGTTGAAAGTATTGAAGGATGAATTCTTAAAGGATATACATTTGACTTTTATTAAATTCCTCGAACAGATGCTCGGTAACTACCCGATTAGATAAAATAGGTCAATCTATCAAATTTCGAAGTCATTAAAATAATTTACGGCGAAGCGTAAAAAAAGAGTCGGAAAAAATTCAAGAAAACATGTTTGAGTTTACGAGCTAACAAAACACTGCAATCTTGAGAGTTGATCATAAAACGTGAAAGCTGACATTTGTCACGTTCAAGATGTTAAGTATGAGGATAAATGTCAAAATGTTAGCTCATAAAAATTGATGCCCTCGCTCAAAAGTGCATTCCGTCTAAACTTACAGGCTGGAGGATAATTTTGTTTAGAGCTTAAATCATACTTTTTCAATTGTTTGTACGTTTAATCTCAGTAAACAGTTATTTATTAGTAATATCATACTTATACATATACATTTACTTACATGTTGGGAATAATTTATGAATGCTGTTTATGCAATAACGGCTGGCGCCTCTTTCCTCTTTCTCGCCTATTTTTGTTATTTCATTTATTATTCTGTAAAACGATTTTCCTTGACGCTCAAATGTGTAATGAAATAGAAACAACTATTTTTTTTTTAACGTACACAACACAACTATCCGCGAACATAACCCCGAACATAACCCGATTTTTCATACTCAAAGTAAGTAGCGAGCGAGCCAGAGCTTCTCCAGTTATTTACATCCAGAGTCTGCCGGTATTTTGTTTCCGAGTTAAGGGAATGGAAGAAGACTCTCACACCCTCACATATTATATGCAGAGTTAACATTTTATTGCCATCGTAAGAATCATTTTATGTTTCAACACACTGTGATGTGGACGAGAAGAGCCGGTACTTTTATTTTTGCCGGCTGATAAACGGTCGGGATACATGATTATATATTTGGCGATTATCAACACACGAGACGGTAATAAGATTATTTTTAAACTTGGATCTAATGTAAACACGGAAATGTTTTTTAATATTAAAAATAATATAATTGATAGAGATAAATTGGAGTACTTTGTTTTAATAATCAGTGACGAAAAATTAAAGGCGTATCATAAAATCTTGTTTACCTTCGACGCATCCGGTGCTTTTCTGTACAATGATTACCATAATTATCAGAATTATATGGTTTAACTAATTATATAGTTTGTCGATGCATATTTGTATTTTCGATCTTGTTTATTTTATTTTATTTTATTTTATTTTATTTTTATGCTGTACCGCGATTCATTGTCGATAAAAATAAAAAATAAGTATTTAATTACGAAATTGAATTCACCACTTTATTTACATTTTAAGTATATTATTTTCTGTAAATATTATTATTTACCCGAGTTTTAAATTTATACACACAAAAACGTGAGAAAAAATTATATATCAATCCTCACGAATTTTTTTTTTTTAAAAAAAGAAAAAAATTGCTTTTAAATAATGATGTTTTTGAACCAGAAAATCCGCGACAGCTTTATAGGTCAAACAGTTTTTGTAAACTTTTAATTTATAGTAATAATAATAATATTTTATAAAGTTTCGTAATCGTTAAATTAAATTTCCTCTAATAAATAATCCTGGGAAAAAATAAATTCGTAAGAATTTTATATAGAATACTGGGACTGGGGCAAATTGAATCATCTTTTAAAGAGTTGTACTTTTTATATTTGTGTTTACAAATTCTCACTTACGATACAAAGAAAAATAGGGAAAGTGGGTCACTTGGAGTAAACAGACAATTCTTTAATTTGATAATTATGCAGCTGTATGGTTTTTGTTATTTTTAGTTTTATTATTTTCTTTTCCTCTGAATCAATGAAAAATAAAGATACATTCTTTCAGAAAGTAAAACAAATCGAACAATCATTTGCTTTTTTTTATGTTAAAATTCATTTTTCTCCACAAAAAATAGCTAATTTAATTTCACGTATTTACTTAGTACGTCGCGTATCATTTGTGATTTATTATTTATCAATAGCCACATTAGACCATTAAATGTTTATCAGATCGGCCCGACAATATGCCAATAGACGTCATAAAGATGACGCAGATAAATGTTGATGCATCTCGATTCTTTGTCCCGAGGGCGCATAAATACATACTTAAAACACATCTACATCTACATTAAATAATACAAACAAATACAACTGCGCTTTTATACCGAAGGTTTCGATTACCGGCCTTAAAAATACTAAATGTATTTAAACCAGCTATTTCCGTTACATTTGAATTTCTTTTGATGTTAAATACACTCATCGAATTACGTATTGATGGAAGGAAGCAATAAGTTCCGAGTTCGCTCTGCTCGGCAAAGAGGTTAAATTAAATAATAATAATAATCAATTTTTTCTGAGCTTTTATTAATTTATCAAAGAATAAATGATAAAAAAAATCACAATTAATCTTCGGAAGAAATAAATGGTCACGCTCAGGGATCGAACTAGGTATCCTTCGACGTCGCATCACTTGCTCTAAGCCGAGTCAACCTCCCAATTATTTTTATTACTTATTATATAATGTCTATGGTAAGAATATTTATTAGTAAAATTAATATAACAACTAGCAAGCTTGCAGTCACTATGTGACTGCCGTCACATGTGAACTATAAATTAATAAAATTTTGCTTTATTAAATAATGACTTTTGTTAAATTGCACTATAATTTTTTAACTATTGACGTTTTTAAAGATATATAAGCTCATCCCGATGTTACACTCATCAAGAGCTTTCATTTGAGTACCCACATGCATTTTTGATATATTTTTCATATATACATATATATAATATATATGAAATATATGAAAAATTGATGTGGGTACTCAAATGAAAGGTCTCGATGAGTGCAACATCGGGATGAGCTTATATCTTTATAAATATCAATAATTCACGAGATACAAGGTCATTTTTTAATTATGTGTATCTGGAGATAGAGGATTTTCGAATGCAGCCTAAATACTTATTATAATAAATTTACTATCGGTGAGAATGATATGAGACCTTAAAAAGGCACCAATTCAAGACCTTTGCAATGACATTAAATTTCACTAAAAAAAATCGACTTTATCATATGACTATCTTGGAGACAAAATTTTTCTTATTCTCTTTATTAAATAATGACTTTTGTTGAATTGCACTTTACTTTCTTAACTATTGACGTTTTTAAAGATATAAGTTCATCCCGATGTTACACTCATCAAGAGCTTTCATTTGAGTACCCACATGCATTTTTGATATATTTTTCATATATACATATATATAATATATATAAATATATGAAAAATTGATGTGGGTACTTAAATGAAAGGTCTTGATGAGTGTAACATCGGGATGAGCTTATATCTTTAAAAATGTCAATAGTTCACGAGATACAAGGTCATTTCTTATGTATATAGAAATAGAGCATTTTCAAATGCAGCCTGAATCATCATTAATTGACGATTAGTGAGAATAATATGAAACCTTGAAGAGGCATAAATTCAAGTCAAGACTTTTCCAACGATACCGAATATAACCATAAAAACCCATTTTATCATATAAATACACTGGCCACAAAATTTTGCTTATTCTCTTATTGATATAGATAATAAAAATTTCGTATTAGAAACCAATAATGTTAAAATCAAAGGTGAAGGAATTGAAGTTACTGGTGACCGGTGATAAAATAAATGCAATGGAATTAAAACTAAAGTGTGTTGCCATTAGCATACATTTTAAATAGAGATGTTAAGGATTAATCCTTAGTTGTATCTGTTATCTTCTTTGGTCTCTGGTCGCTGGTCTCCGGCAGACATCTTTCCCACACAGCTGGTTACATATTAAATGCAAATGTATATTTATGTATGTGTATATCTCGGATATACATATATAGAAGAAAGGCAACGCGAATAATGGCCGTACCCAGATTTCTTATCACGTTAATTGAACGTCCGGCAACTCGTTTCACATGCTGTCTTTGTAGTATCCTTTTGCATTAAGCTCGGTCTTGTGCTCAGCTCCATTGGCAGGTTTGCTGACGTGACAAATGGACTTGGGGCTCGAAGAAATTAGGCTTTCTCGCCTTTTGCTTTACCACTCGTAAATTTTTCAACGTCTTATTGGAAATTCACAGTAACCTACTCCCGCAGAATCTCTTCTTACACATACACACAAATATATCTTGTATATTTATATTTATATTTGTATACATATGTAAGTGTATTTAAATCTCACGCCTATCCATCTTGTACAATAGACAGTTATTTATTTACTTTTTTTTTATTTTAGGCCAGACCACTTGGATCCGTTTAAAAATCTACGAGACAATTAAAAATATTTACCCTCCGGCAATCAATTATCTCCTTGATATATTTTATTATAAAATTTAGATTTGTTAGCTGTTAACTGTAATATTTATTTATTATACTTGACTATTTATATTTACACAAGGGAATGCATCAGACAGCATAGCAGTCTCTTGATACCTGAGATCTCCGATCCAGACAGTATTGCTGTATAGTACTGTTGTATTACCTCTCACGGGGCTTTGCTAAAAAAATATAAATGGCAGTTATTGCCACTTGAGTTACCCATCAGCCATCACCATCAGGAAGTCCTATTTTATTTATTTATGTATACATTGATGCTTACGGGATAAATTTTCATTCACATTATAAAATAATAAACCGCTTATGTTGTACATTAGTTAATCTTATATTCATTCACATACCAAGAAAGCTAAGCATCTATTTTAACTCCATAAATAATTACACTTATTTTACATTATAATGGTTATCAATTATAATTATTTTAAATTTTTATTACGTGTAAAAATTTAATTATAAAATTAAATATAAGAAAAAAGTTATTGTGAATTTTTAATTGATAATAATAATTAAGAAATGATCTTGTATCTCGTGAACTATTGACATTTTTAAAGATATAAACTCATCCCGATGTTACACTCATCGAGACCTTTCATTTAAGTACCCACATCAATTTTTCATATATTTTATATATTTATATATATTATATATGTATATATGAAAAATATATCAAAAATGCATGTGAATACTCAAATGAAAGCTCTTGATGAGTGTAGCATCGGGATGAGCTTATATCTTTAAAAACGTCGATAGTTAAGAAAGTACAGTGCAATTTAACAAATATCTTGTGAACTATTGACATTTTTAAAGATATAAGCTCACCTCGACATTACACTCATCGAGACCTTTCATTTGAGTACCCACATTATTTTTTCATATATTTATACATATATGATATATATGTATATATGAAAAATATATCAAAAATACATGTGGGTACTCTCTTAAAAGGAATCACTGGAATTTCACTGGTTCACCAGTGGACGTTCACTGATTCCAACCAGTGATGCAATTTCACTGGTGAATCAGTGAACAAACTATCTGCGCGCATGCGCGCTAGTATCTCCACTGGTTGAATCAGTGAAATCCACTGATTCGCCAGTGACATTGCACTCACTGGTTGGAATCAGTGAACTTCCACTGGCGAACCAGTGAAATTCCACTGATTTCTTTTAAGAGAGTACTCAAATGATAGCTCTTGATGAGTGTAACATCAGGATGAGCTTATATCTCAAAAAATGTAAATAATAAAGTAATGACGTTGTATTTTGTCTACTGATGATATTTTTAACGAAATAAGCTCATCTTGGAGTTACACTCATCGAGACCTTTCATTTGAGTACCTACATCAATTTTTCATATATTTATATATATTATATATATGTGTATATGAAAAATATATGAAAATGCATGTGGGTACTCAAATGAAAGCTCTTGATGAGTGTAACATCGGGATGAGCTTATACCTTTAAAAACTTCAATCATTAAAAAATTACAGTGCAATTTCTCAAAACTCATTATTTAATAAAGCAAAATTTTATTTATTTATAGTCCAAAAATCATGGCAGTCACATAGTGACTACATGGTTGCTAGTTTTCAATATTTCAACTAAAAAATTTTTAATATTTATAAATATATAAAAAAATTATAATTACTAATAATAATTCTTATTATACAACTAGAAAAAAATTTTCTTGAGAATGGTAGCGATAAAAATTTCTTCACACGAAAAATGACTTCATATTTTTCCGGATTTTAAGTAAACAACTAAATGATTCAACTGGTATTAAAAAAAAATTTCTTTACATAACATCAATAAATTCTTCAAACTAAAATATATGCTCTGATAATTGAGCGATTTAATTTTTTTAACACTGTAATATTTTCGTTAACAAAACTATAATTTTCTCGAAGTAAAAGTCAGCAATAATTTTAAACAAAAAATAATAATAATAATAATAATAATAACAATACTTACAGGAACTAAAAACTTTCCACCCCTATTTCCCAGAATAATTCAATTTAATAGGCAATTAAAATTATTATATATAAAAATCCATAGAAGTAAAAATAAATAAAAAAAAAAGAAAGATAGCGCAAAAATAGCTTGATTGCACTTGATCACGATTGGAGCTGTTAGCATCGTGGTTTGAGATAAAAAAACGAGGTATCCTGCGTCATAACGTTAATGAATTTGTATTGTATACATACACAAATACATATATAGTATATATCTATATATATATATTAGTAGTATTACAGAAAAACAGAGCAAAGTAGCACAGTAGTAGTAGTGTAGAGTTAGTGATATGGGTTCGACGAACTGGCACACGCGCAAATCGTACCAGCTAAAATGTTATTTTCAACTTTGCCTAGAAGTGTACTTTTACCCCTTTTTCCTTTCCACTTCCCCTCAATCATACTCTCTCTCTCTCTTTGTAAAAGTATCAGTCGGTACTAAATTAATCTCACTTGAATTTTAAAATCAAACGATAAAAACTTTTTTCTCTTTGGATACCGAAATAAATGAAGTTACCAAAATTGAAATAAAAATAAAGCAATTATAAACATCGATTTAACCTCTGAGTTTAAAATAATCGGTTTGTATCCAAACAATCACTTACTCGCTCATATAATCACGTATTCCTCTGGTGTATATAGTATATAGTAAATCCTCTATCGGCCTCTTTGGAGATCAAACCTCCTGTTCTTTTTGTTTTTTTTGTTTTTATTTTTAATCCTTTTATTTCTTTAATTTTTTTTATCCACTTTTTAGTCGGCATGACGTTTGAAAAATAAATTTTCGAGGAGTACACTTTGGTGCGTGCGTTGTTTACGTGAATAAAACGTACGCTCTATTGCACGAACGCTGATGACGAGTAAGTCGTTTTCTCGAGAACTACGTGGTGGGTAAAAAATTTAAGGAAAAAAAAACAGAGACCGGAGAATAAGAGCAACAAGTTGAGAAGAAGAGAAATGGAAGAACAAAATTTAAATGTTAAGTAGTGTATAGAGTAAGAGATGGACCAATGTGAGTTTAAAAGAGAGAAAGATTAAATGAGCCGAGTAGAGAATTATTATTATGATTTTTTATTATATATTATATATACGAGTGTTAACAACTATTTTGATGATATATTTATTAAGGTATCAAATGAAAGAGATGAGAGACGCCGTAATAACGCTATCGTTAACCCATTAACCATTAACCCATTGTGGCCCATTTCATTTGAGCTGATAAAAACCAATAAATGTTTATGTATATAATAAATAAAAGGAACGATAGTAAAACCGATATACGATATAGGATAAACGATATACGATCTACTTGTTTAGTTGGCTTAGCTGGTGTTGATTCGACTGCAGACTATCGACGTCAATTGCCGACTTAAACTTGGATCTAAAGCGTTTTAGTATACATATAGTTTTGCAGCGGTTACCGCGAATAAGAAGCTTCAAATTTAGAATGTCGTAAGTATAAGTATAAGTGTGCATACAGTATGGATAGAACTTCTTAGAACTGAGTTTAAACAAATCACGTTACGAAAAAATGATTAAATAAATTAAGTAATAAAATAATAAAAGTAAAAAAGTGCAATTAAATGCTATTGCACTGAACTGACTGACATTGCGTGGTGGCGAGAATAAAATGTTGCTCGAGTTTCTATTCTCGATATCTGGTCATCAGAATTCTTAGGGCTTTTTTTAGTGCATAGAATAAAAAAGGTAAAATTACTTAGGTGAAAGAGAAATTAAAAAACTCGGTTAAACTTTTAACGAGAAAAAAACAAGTTTATTCTATTTCGAGGCACAAAAGAGTTTGCTTTTTGTTGAAACTTCTTTTTTTTGTAAACATTTATATTGAAAATCGATAGCTGTACAAAGATGATGCTGGGAAATTTATAATGGAGATATGTATATACCGTGAGGAAAATGCACCGACGCATGTTGAATCACTGTGAGCAAACATTGTGCTTGTCAACAGGGATCTTTACCTATCTCTTATAGGCTTCAGTACACAGAAAATAAGTATTAAAGCACTTTTGTATTATATATGTGTCGGAAGTGATATATTTAATGTACTTTTGGTGGGTTATGAGGTTTTAATGGTGTTGGAAGTTTAGTTTATTGGGTAAGTTTATAATTGAGTTATTGTGTGAAAATAGTTAGGAATAATTTTATACTTTGATATTTTTTGTACTTCAATAATTTGCAAATATTATTATGTGTTATTAATAATATATTAACTGACTAGCCACTTTGCAGTCATTATGTGACTGCCGTGGTTTGTAAACTAAAAAAATCAGAATTTAGCTTTATTCAATGACTTCTGTTACTACACTGTACTTTCTTAATTATTGACGTTTTTAGAGATATCAGCTCGTCCCAATATTACACTCATCAAGAGCTTTCATTTGAGTACTCACATGCATTTTGATATATTTTTCATATATATATATATATATAGAAAAAATTGAAAAACAATTGTTTTTTTTATTTAATGCTTAATGAATGGTGGGCGTTGAAATGAACAATTCTCCGATACTCTAAGTTTTATAATTAAAACGGTTTTGTCAAATGGTTTAATACATGACTATAATGTCTGAAATGCAATAATTCTTAAACTAATAATAGTATTTTTCTTACCTGGGGCAGGAAAATAAGAAATGTCTCAGATTACATGTAATTGTTGACCGAGGCGAAGCCGAGGTCGACAAACATGTGATCTGAGGCTTTCTTATTTCCTGCCCGTGGTGAGAATACTATTTTTCTCCTCAACGGAGGCGGAAAGCGGCATTTTTGTTTAGTGCAGCGAGCAGAAAATTGACGCTTTCCGCACGGAGGGGAGAAAAAACATTTTCCTTAGCTAAGCAAAAAAATGTTCTTTAACAATATTGTTTCTAATGATGGCACTTAATTAATTTTTTTTTTTATGAGGAGGATTCATTGGTGGCGCAAACTATCATTTCTCGACGACTTCTAGAGTAATTTGAAAATAGATTTGAGCCTTCACAAGGATTAAAAATTTTAAAAGCAATTCTGAGAAGCTAATCTGGTTAACTTTTAGTTCTATATTTTTTGTTGTTTTTCAATTTTTTCTTTGATTTAAAAAAAATTGATTTTCTCGATGTTAAACATGTTCAACTTTTGGTTCTATAGTTTTTTCTTGTTTTTTGAGGATTCCCGTAAATTTTTGGACCGGTGTTATGAAAAATACGACAAAAGAAAAAAATTTTGTTTTTTT
>CAJNRD030001120.1:15009592-15132938 GCA_905319865.3 Cotesia congregata
TTGTTTTTAAAAAAAATTATTTTTCTCGATGTTAAACATGTTCAACTTTTGGTTCTATAGTTTTTTCTTGTTTTTGAGGATTCCCGTAAATTTTTGGACCGGTGTTATGAAAAATACGACAAAAGAAAAAATTTTTTTTTTAATTGAAAAGAAAAAATAGAAATCGGAAAAACACCTTTCTGGAAATTTCATGATATCTGTAAAAAATGTCAAAGTTTAGAATGAGAAAAAGAAAAAAGAAACTAAAAATGGTATTCATCAAAAAATTCGGAGTTTTTTCTAAAAATTTTAAAAATAACGATGAAGATAGCTTTAAAGAATTTTTTTATATTTTTTTCCAAAAAGAACATTTAATAACAAAAATTTTGAAAAAAAAACGTCCCGATAAGCCAATTTTTGAAAAAGTTATGGCAATTTAAAAATAAAAAAGCGGTTTTTTTGAAAAATTTGGAACTTTTTTTTGGTTGGGTAAAAAAATTTGAAAAAATTATGAGAGACGTTTTTGATAGGGTAGAAAAGGATGGTAAACTTTCAGCCAAATCAAAAGGGGTCAGGGTCAAAAGTGGTTGATTTGGCGTGGAATGCCCCATATATATATATATATATATAAAAATATATGAAAAATTGATGTTGGTACTCAAATGGTAGGTTTCGATGAGTGTAACATCAGGATGAGTTTATATCTTTAAAAATGTCAATAGTTCACGAGATATAAGGTCATTTTTTAATTATGTATCTAGAGATAGAGCATTTTCGAATGACAACAAATTTCACTAAAAAAAATTGATTTTATCATATTACCATCCTGAAAACAAAATTTTTCTTATTCTCTTAATAATATAGATTATTTTAATCGTGAGGAGGACTTTTTATGTAAATCATTACGAATCTATTTATGATTCATATTTAATATTTCGAAGACTTTATTGCAACTTCTTCAGCAACTAAAATATCTTGATTTTATATAAATTCTTGTCTCATGTTTAAATAATTTCTTTTTTATATTTTTTGAGTGAGTAAAATCATCAATTTTGACTTCGCCGAAGCATACATTTTCTTTATGTTCCCTTTTGAATTAAAAAAATAATTTTTAAAGCTAAAAGAGGGTATTTCTTGAGCTACGATTTTTTGGAGTTAGTAATTTGAAAAAAAATTTTTAATAAAATTTATCACGCGATATAAAAAAGATTAAATGATAAGTTGTTTTTTGATTCGCCGAAAAAAAAGTAGAATTGGCTGTTTATTTTTATTATTTTTCATAACACTTGTGTTCCTAGAATGGTAAATTGACTTGGCCGTTTCTAAGAGAAGATTTTAATGAGCTGCTAAACGTTGCCGCTAGCAAACGTTGCGTAGGTAGAGAGACGGGATGCATTTGCATCCTGGCTACCGACTCAACTCTGTACTGCTGAGATTGTGAATCCAGTATTATCGTCATACTCAATACACAGCACACTCTTACCTTCTTACTTTCATACATACATACATATAAATACGATAGGAGCGAGTGTTAGAGGTGTGTATAAATTTTAAGTTCGAACTCCCGTGTATTTATTCAAATAAAAATATCCGGTGGGTTAATATATCTTTAACTTCAAATGTAGATAAGTAAGCTCGTGTGGGACAGTTAAACACGCAACCTTAACCAGGAAATATCTTCTGGGGACTCGCGGGTGTCTGGGTGGTGTTTTAACAAGTCAACGACATGTTCAACCCGATTCAATGATTCAATACACCAACCATTCAGTAGCTAATGTAATCTACTCTAATGTAACCAATACACTTCTTATACATTCTTATATGTTAACTTTATTACGGAATACATCGGAAATAAAAGTAAAAATCTTGAATTACAAAACCAACATAACATCATACACGCTCGAGATTAATATGTAAGTCAGAACAAAATTATACCGTCAAGAAACATTCAACGCTCAACACTCAATAAATTTTCGTTCCATTTAGAAAAAAGTTAAACACTTTTTTGTAACACTTCTTTTGTGCTCGCTTTAGTTTTTATTCTTATTCGGGCGAGACTTTAACTGATGATTTTACACCAGATTATCCGTTACTTGGTATACAAGCTGGATAAACAAATCTTCTCATGACTTAACTGTTACTGTTTCAATTTTAGTCCTCTTTTTACAACGCTTAACAGTTACTTTGTTTATGGATCACTGATTTATTATTTTATTCATTTATTACGATTATATTTATAATTAAACTGCAAGGAGTGATGTTAAAAATTTGATACAAATAAAATTATTCGTCACAGTTTTAGATATGAATTAAAAAAAAAATTACTTAGGAATTTTTTTTTCTGAGCAAATTAAATTTTTTATGGAAGTATTTTTGATATTAAAAATAATCATATCATATCATTATTAGTTTGTTTACCTTCACACACCGAAAGCTACTTAACAGTGATAATATTCATTGCGAAATTCGGGTGTTTATCTTTACGAGAATATTACTGTTCATTCAAACAAGAACAGACTCCTGTTTTAGTATCATTGTCTCCCGAATATGCCCAAAAATATTTATATTCACAATTTAATCTTTATTCTTATTTCAAGTTTATATCGCTCCAATAAAATAAAAAGTTTTTCAAATATTTTAGATAAGTCATCGTTTTTTTTTTACACAACTTTATCCTTAATTATTTTTATTTAAATAAATTTTTAAAGTAAAAAATTTTCAGTTTTATTGAAAAAAATTTTTTAGATCTCGCGATAGTTTTTATAATTTTATCAAAAAATTTTCAGTTATTTACAATTTAATCTTCATTCTTATTTCAAGTTTATATATAAACGATCCGGATCGTTTCAATAAAATCCAAATTTCTTCAAATATTTTAGATGACTTTTATCGATATTTTTTTTACACAACTTTATCCTTTGAATAAATTTTTAAAGTAAAAAATTTTGAGTTTTATTAAAAAAAATTTGACGAGAAAATTTTCTAGATCTCGCGATAATTTTTAAACTTATATCGGAAAATTTCAAATGATTGTTATTAAAGACCCAACTCAATTTGTAATAGCGTAAGATGAATATTCTATTATGATTATTGTCATTATTATTATTATAAATAGATATTCAAATGATTTGACTTTTGACTGGGGTTGAAGAAGAGGCTTGGAAAAGGCGTGGCCCTTTGAAAAGTACAAAAGATCTATACAGTCTGAATGACAGGTTGTCAAGAGTTTTGAAAAGGCCAATCAACTTTTCCAAACGATTAATAAACATTATGAATAACAATAAAAAAGTTAATAATCAACAAAACTTATTGCCTCCCATAAAACTAAATTAAATTAATTTTTTATTGAAATTTTTTTTTAATGTTTGCCACAAAGAAACATCTCATCAGAATGCATGATCGATAATAACAGACAGCATACATAAATTCTGATGAATAGCGAGCCTTCTTCGCGTACTTTGTGCACAATCTACACACTGTGTAGTCCAACAACAGCAGCACCAGAAGCACCATACTAGTAACTTCTAGATTTTTTGCGATCCGAGGTTCGCACGGTTAACTGATTAAAGAAAGAAAAATAAAAAAAGTCAATGAATCAAAATAAAAAAAGCTGTTTTTAAAAAGTTTTGTTTAATTTTTATGTGATCAAGGACAAAGCAATCGACGATACATTAATCGAGGCATGGATAAGTCCCGTGACTAACCCAAGGATCTTTTAACATATAAAAGGATACTTTATCTCGTTATAACCCTCCCACGCTTAAAAAGTCACATCGGGCTGGTATTGTGCGTTTGTGTTAGTAAGAGTGCAAGCACATCAGTAAATGACCTTTCAGAAAATTCTAAACTTTTTGTCTCTTCTGTTTCTTATTCAACCTACGACATTGTCTTGTTTTCATTTTTGTTATTTATTTTCTTTTCATTGAGTACAGTACACTGGACTAGGATTAAATGGGACAATGGACGTTATTCACAATTAATCATTTTTAATTTTTTATATTATAAAAAATTCGTTTAATTATATAATTAATAAAGTTTTTGCCTAAAAGTGCTTAAACTTAAACTTCCTAAGTTTAATAAATTTATGCTTAATTCTCAGTTTAATGCTTGTCCAGTGTAAATACTTTCTGATATAGCCATATGTGGCTTGATCTGGTCATATATGACCATATCAGGCTATGTATGACAATAAAAAAATTTTTTATTAAAAAGTGTTATTTTTTCTACACAGAAAAAACAAACTTCTTGCACCAAGAAAATTTTAAGGAAGACAATAAGTTATTTTAGACCAAGAAAAAATTTTCTTAGTTCAAGAAATTTTTAATCTCCTTTAATATTTTCTTTCTAGTCAAGAATTTTTTTTTCTATGTAAAAATGTGATGATACTGAAATTAAAAGACATCTGATAATTTTTAGGATTTTTTTAACAAAAAAATTATAGCAAGAAACTTTTATTTATAAAATTCATCTTTAAAAGCTCTGAAAAATTATAAATGAGATTTTTATAAATAATTTTCTATGCCTAGTTTATTTTTAAAGAAGTATCAAAAAATTGTCAAGTGTCTGCTAACTTTAGTCTTATAAAATGTGAGGTTTATTTAAATCAACACTTATAAATTGTACACTGACAAAAAATTTATTGGATTTAAGGGATAAGGATTCTGCTGTTTTGAATCAAGGCTCAAAACTCTCGAACAAAGTTGAATTTACTTGAACCAAAAAAAATTTCTTTATTGAAGAATTTTTTAAATTTATTTAAGAAAATTGAAGTCTTCAAAATGGTTTTTTTTTATCGAATAAAATTAGTCTTTTTTTCAGTGGAATCTTTTGAAAAGAGTCAAAAAATTTTTTTTTTACTTAATTAAAGAATGACTTTTATTTTAGAACTTAACTTTTCTGTTAGAGAACGATTTAGCGACCATACGCCCTCTGTTGACGATTTTCAATACTACTTTCAGTCAAAAAAATATATATGGCCATATCAAGACATACTAAGCCATATATGGCCAATTTTCATATCAGACTTATCAGAAAACTCTTTTACTGAGTAGTAAACAAAAATTAAAATAAAATTTGTTTAAATTTGACTTATTGTAAATAATTTTTCTTATTACTCACAACGTAATCTTACTTTTCTCGATTATACTAAAATCACTCAAACTTTATCGAACCTGACATGAATATATATTTTCCTGTCAAATAATTGTAAATAATTTTTCTTACTACTCACAACGTAATCTTACTTTTCTCGATTATACTAAAATCACTCAAACTTTATCGAACCTGACATGAATATATATTTTCCTGTCAAAACAGATGCTATCGTAAGAACATCCAATTCGAATAATCTTTCTCAGCAGAGAGGCTACCCTCAATTCTCTTCACTATCTATCCGACTGTCTTATCAATTTATTTTTCTATTTTCACCACCTTCAGTCCCTAAGGACCCCTAAAATTTTTGAATTTCTCAACTTATTTATTCCCTTACATATTTAAAGTCTGGATTTACTCGGGTTTTCTTCTTATCACTGTCACTTTCATCTGCTTAATAATACATTTTACTCAAAAACTTTTTCACTTAGTTTTATATTTTTATCTCAATAAAAATTACAGTAAGACAAAATCTCAAATATTTACAAATTTTTTTTATACAAATCCTCGTATTTAGAAACAACCGTGCGATAAAATAAAAATTAAAGCAGTCAATAAATTTGCGAAGGTTTAAAAATACATATTTTTTGCTCGACTATACTACTTTAATTCTTATTCTCTTTTCGGGAACTTCGATAACATCATTACGTAGAGACTTTATTTTTCGACTACCAAGGACGTGTGAATTTTCGGCACTGGATACATTGCAAGTATTAGGTCAGGGTTTTTGGATAACTAATGGCAAACAGTCCTTATATTAATAATGATTGATGAGGATATCTGTCGACTCGTATTGTCGTACTATTTATTATATAACTTATATGTTTTTGACAGTCATGGACTGATCAATCATCTCTTGAATATCTCGGAGATTAGAGTAAAAAATAATAAAATTCAAAAAAAAAAATATTCAAGGTAATGTTGAGGATAAAAATGAACAAAAAATTGAGAATCCTTCATAGAAATAATTTATAACAAAAATATATTTTCAATAGCTAATTTTTTGTTCATTTTTTTATATATTTTATACATCTTAATAATAAAAATATACTAAAAATATTATTTAGGTTAAAATAAATTAAAAAAATTTTTTATACATATATACTTCTTATATATTTTTAAGACACATTTTCAATGTATTTCAATTATAATTGAAATTTATAAAATATATTCGAAAATCCTTCAAAAGTTAGCTATTGAAAATATATTTTTTGAAGTATTATTATTTATTTAATTACTAGCAACCTTTCAATCACTATGTGACTGCCGTGACTTGTGAAATATAAATAAATAAAATTTTGCTTTATTAAATAATAAATTTTGTTAAATTGCATTGTTCTTTCTTGAATACTGAAATTTTAAAAGATATAAGCTCATCCCGATGTTACACTCATTAAGAGCTTTCATTTGAGTACCCACATGCATTTTGATATATTTTTCATATATACATATATATGAAATATATGAAAAATTGATGTGGGTACTCAAATGAAAGGTCTCGATGAGTGTAATGTCAGGATGAGCTTATATCTTTAAAAATGTCAATAGTTCACAAGATACAAGGTCATTTCATAATTATGTTAAATTGCACTGTATTTTCTTAACTATTGAAGCTTTTAAAGATATAAGGTCATTCCGATGTTACACTCATCAAGAGCTTTCATTTGAGTACCCACATGCATTTTGATATATTTTTCATATATACATATATATGAAATATATGAAAAATTGATGTGGGTACTCAAATGAAAGGTCTCGATGAGTGTAATGTCAGGATGAGCTTATATCTTTAAAAATGTCAATAGTTCACAAGATACAAGGTCATTTCATAATTATGTTAAATTGCACTGTATTTTCTTAACTATTGAAGCTTTTAAAGATATAAGGTCATTCCGATGTTACACTCATCAAGAGCTTTCATTTGAGTACCCACATGAATTTTTGATATATTTTTCATATATAATATATATATATATAAATATATGAAAAATTGATGTGGGTACTCAAATGAAAGGTCTCGATGAGTGTAATGTCGGAGTGAGCTTATATCTTTAAAAATCTCAATAGTTCACAAGATACAAGGTCATTTGAACTATTGAAACCTTGAAAAGGCACAAATTCAAGTCAAGACCTTTGCAATGACGCTAAATTTCACTAAAAAAACCAATTTTATCATATGATTATCCTGAACACAAAATTTTTCTTATTATCTTAATATTGATAGTAAATTTTTTTTATAAAAGTCTTGAAAAAAATTGGAACCTTAAGAGCATAAAAACAATTACATGCAAAACCCAAAAAAACTAAAGATCGAATAATTCGATTTCCAGTTCTTCGAACAAAATCAAATATACGAGAATTTTTTATCAGTGACTTAGATTTCAATCTTGGGTTCTTGTGTCTTGTCACAAAAGTATCTCCAGTGAAGTAGAGTTGAGTAAAGTCAAAGTCGTTGAATGCAAGAGAAGCTAAGCCGTAGTCCAGCCTGTATATTTCAGTCTGTTTAACGACAAAAGAATATAGCGTGACAAGGGTTTATGTCGAATGATAAAAAACAAAAGTTTAGTTTAGTATTTTTTTGTTACTTTATTCTTTTTGTTTTTGGAGTCGTTCTTCAGTAGTATAGGCTGGCTAGGTTTTACGTCCAGATATCGCTGGGTACACATGCAGTTGTCACATAACTGCGACGAGTTACAACTCAAGTGGTACACTAGGGAGCTAGGGAGGATAGTGGGATACTGGAGCTGGATATAGAGATGAAGCTGAGTAGAGCCCAAGTCCGAGTCCGAGTTCGAGTGAATGAGTGACTGGGCAGAAGACAAAGGACCAAACAAATAAATAAATAAATAATAAAACGTAGACGGGGTTGGGAGATAAAAGAATAAAATCCCGAGGACCGGTTACGTGCAATGTCGACGGTATCGTCCGCGTCTTTGTCGTACTCAGTACAGTATCATCGGGCGAGTTTTATTCATTATTTATTCTTTGTAAGGCTGAACCACGGTACCACCCTTCTACCTTCTCGGCAGGTTACAAGGAACATGATACACTTTTTGTAGCTCTCGTATGTGGTAAACCCTCGTCATATATATTCAAACATCAAACAACATTTATTTTTATCATATTTGTAATTCACTTTTCTTTCGCTTCCGTTTTGCTCCATGTAAATATCTTTTATTTATAATTTATAATAAAATGCTTTACTCAAAATTCATTTTTATTGCTTTTAAATTTTTCGTATATTGTCAATGAGTTCAGAAGACCAAAAGGTCTTTGAATAACAGCAAAGATATTGACGAAAAATATTTTTAAAGATTAAATAAATATTTTGTTTAAAAAATTTATATAAAATTTAATTTTTATGTAACTGAGTGGATGGGGATTTCGACTATGGGTGTGTTGACGCAATGAGCGAAAGAGGTGCACCAACGCACGAGTAAAGTGCCAAAAGCCTTGTCCACTTAGTTTATTTATAAGTAAACGTTATTGACTAATGTTTCAATGTAAATATTTTTTTTAAGTATCAATTTTATTTCTACATTATAAAAAAAATATTGGTAAGCTGTTCGTTGGTGAGCGTATTGATTGAAAATGGCGCAAACGATTTAAGTAGTTTTTTTTACACTAAAAAATTTTTCATCATTGTGTAAAGAGTAAAAACTTTTGTTTAGAATATTACACTCTAGTGTGTAGAATTTCACATTTTTATGTGTTGATTTAATACATTAGAATGTGGAATTAATATTAGTTTGTGTAAAAAAAGTCAGTAACACAAATATTTGTGTCAAATTTGATGAAAATTTTTTTACTGTGTATTTTCTTAATAATACGAATTGGGTTTTTATGTTTAAAATAATTGGAAAATTAGTTAATGCCGTAAGATAGACGGCGGAGTTTTTTAGATTGTCCACCTTTGCAAGCATGGAATGCGAGTGTTATCTATACATGCTTAAAAATTAAAATAAAATTAATATAAAAAAAATTAATTAATTAATTCAAAAAATCAATTAATTAATCAAAAAAATTAATTAATTAAAAAAATTAATTAATTTAAAACATTAATTAATTTAAAACATTAATTAATTTAAAAAATTAATTAATTTAAAAAATTAATTAAAATAATAATTATTTGAAAAAATTAATTAAAATAATTAATTAAAAAAAATTTCTAATTTAAAAATAAATTTTTTTTTTGAGTTTCTTTTATATTCTTTTTTTGTTTTATTTATTGTTGGAAAATTCGAGACAAAACTGCTGTTTTTTATGGTATTTTTGTATAAATTCAAGATCATTATTAATGATTCAAAGGACAGATATAGAATATTCTGACAAATTGCAAAAATCATAATTTTTGTGATTTATTTTTAATTAAAAAAAAAATCTTGATAATCTTGAAAACAATTTGGAATATTTCTTAACAAAAAAACGTATTCCAGCCTTATTAAAAATAAAACTATTACACTTATTTAGACTTTTACTTCCCAGCGATATTCATTTTTTAATCATCAGACGACACATGTCGTCCAGACAAATTAATTTGAGTGCTAATTGGCAATAAAGTGATTAATTTTATATGAGAATTATCTCCTTGACAGCTACGAAAAGTTACTCAAGCAAATAGAACGCTAATTTAACTTGGAAAATTATTTGATGTAGGCGTTAAGAAATTCTTCATAAACAATTTAAATTACATTTTTTTAAAGTTATTTCCGAACAAATATGAAGTTAATTGAATAGCTTGATGCTATAAAACAAAAATTGACTATTTTTACGCATGACCTTTTTAATTTAAAAATAATCGCGAATAAATTGATAAAATATAAATTTAAAAATATTGAAGCAAACAATAGGATTATTGAAATAAATTGCGTACCGTAATTGATGTAATTTTCAGCCATAAAATTTCCTCGCTGTATGACGTAAATCATAAGAAATGAATCGATAATTTGGAAATTAGTGTGAATAATTGAAAATGTTAAACTTATACTTAATGATGTTACTTCCTTGGTGGTTACTTCGGTACTGAAGTTCGTAACCTCTTTATACCCTTGCCTTAAAAGTCTTCCGTTATTGGCTTATTGTTCGCCAATAGCTTTACAAGAAATAATTGAATATTTAATGAATTATTAAATAGGGTCATGAACCCTGCTAACTTATTAAAATTAAGGGCTTCTATTATTCTGTATACACTTTATAAACCTAAGATAAATTTAAAAAATTCACAATTAAGAATATAAGTATTTAATATTTTTTAGTTTGTTATTTAAAAAATTTTATTTATATCTTTCCATACACGTGAGTAAATATTTATCACACATTAATAAAAAAAAAATCAACTTATTTTAAATAAAACTTCGAATAAAATTTTTTATTAACATTTAATATATTTTTATTATTATCTGGAGATCAGCCAAACATAAACGTTCTATTAAAAAGCAATAAAATTTTATTGGTAGCAAGTAAATTTATCTAAAAAAATTATACTGTAAATTTGTCTGCAATAATTATGATGGTAATCTTAAAATGATTAATGATCGGTAATTAATTATTATCAAAAAAATTAAAAAATCATATTTAATATAAGAACAATGAAAAGGTATTTTGAATCTTCTTAAACAATGCAAACTAATAATTACTGAAAAGAAAGTACAATAATATTTTTTCAAGGATATTTAATTTTGTAACTCATTTAAAAATGTCTTAAATTTTGAAATTATCCATTATGGATTTTTGTAATCATTAATAAATCGACTCTTAAAAAAGTAAAAGAAAGAATATTATTAATTGCTGTATGGTATAATTTATTTTGAAACTTAAAAGATAAAAAATATAAATGAAAGAGTAGACAATTAGGCAAACAAATTTATTGCCATTAGCAACTGGTGTTTAACTAAATAAATCTTGTAATGCAATGCAAGTCTTTACTCGTACAAGTAAAAATGTCAAGGCCGTTTATTTCTAACGGACAATCGATAAAACACCTGATGGAAATAGCTACATGATTTCTCAATTAATTTAATAATTAACAAACAGAGTAACAAATAAATAATAGTAATAATAACAGAGACCACCTGAATGAATACACAGACAATTTAATAAAACTTATATGTTTGCTTTGAATAAATAAAACGATAAACTAACGATTGAATTTTTAATTATTCCAGAAATCGAAGCCCAGGAAGCGTGCAAATGGTTACGAGCCGCCGGTTTTCCGCAATATGCACAGATGTATGAAGGTCAGTTATCTTTATTACATTTATCAATTTATCTTTAATAATATTTTGAGCAAACAATCATCCGTTTATTTATCTTTTTCTTTAAGTCAATAAATAATTACAAGAATTACAAGAATTACATTATACAATCGACATGTTTGTTTTGTTATGTAACCCATGGAAATAAGATGTAACAATAATCGCTTTCACTCTATTATTGTATTTTCGTTTTGAAACGGTTATTTTTAATTTTAATGTTCGAGTAAAAACAAAATAAAAAATTACTATCGGGATTTAAAATCTTTAATTTTTATACTCTACCTGTTATGATTAGTATCGTTCTTTTTTTTATCTGATTTTAGTGGGATGAAAATTTTGAAATAGAGAAAGAAAATTTAAATATTCGAGTAATGATAAGACTAAAACATAGACAGTAGCCAGAAGTTTGATAAATTCTAAAATTATAATTAAAATTTTGAAATAGAAAAAAAATAGAATATTCAAATAAAAAAAATAGCCCATTCGGCAGCCGAAACGGAAGTAGATTTCATAATAAATAGAAAAAAAAACTACTGCAACAGCAAATTTCTTAATTGGCATAGTGGAAAAGGACATAACTTTGAGACTACACATATAATATGGTACTTAAATTGAAGCTCATTTAAAGAGCTTTCAGATGCAATTTACAGAGATTCAATAAATTATCCCATTCAAAAGTTATTCAAGTAAGAAAGTGCAGAAATATGAAGTTTTAAGATTTTAAAAATTTTGAAATTTTGGCATTTTTTAAATTACTTGACCGATTAAGCTCATCTTCAAACTTAACTTCGGTATTTATCTGTGGAAGAAGTATGTTGAGTTTGGTGGAGATCCGTTGCTAATTGTAGACGCTATCGCCAGATCGTTGCTAATTGTAGACACTATTATATATATATATAAATATCCCCCATAAAAAAAATATATATCAAAGTATATAAAAAATATATTTTTAATATATTAAAAATCTATAACAAGTATGTATAGGAAATATATTATTAATAAATAATTTTTGGCCGATTTTCATATATATTTTAAATATATATTAGATATATTTTGAATATATAAAATATATATGAAAATCGGCCAAAAGTTAGTTATTAAAAATATATTTACTATACATATTTTAAAGATTTTTAATATATTTAAAATATTTTTTTTTATATATTTTGATATAAGGTAAAAGCCCCAATAGATGATCATGTACCAGTATATGATCACTCCATGTATTTGTATACCTCTATTTGTGAATATAGATATACAAATACATGGAGTGATCATATACTGGTACGTGATCATCTATTGGAGCTTTTACCTTATATTTTTTTTATATTTTTATTATTTTCTGAATCAGTTTAATGAATTGAGTCGAAATATATCAAAATTTTTTTTAATTTCCGTCATGAAGATCAATGCAATAGTTAGATTTCATAGAAATCTACTAAAAAATGAAGATCCGTGTGTAATATAAGAAGAAAATGTTGAATTACAAAATGTGAAAGAGATTTTCCACGAAAGAGATAATTCGCGACGTAAACTCGTACAAAGATACCTTGAGTTAACTTTTCAGTGCTGACTATTTCTCGATATTGCTTGTTTGTGGTGTGGCGGCATATAACATTTAGACTAAACTCTCTAGTCTCTATACTAGTCGAGTTTTCCTCTTACTCGCAAAAGCAAAATCCGTCTTACGATTCTATCCGTCCACTATATTTGTATTTCCTACTGTCCATTAAATACAGACTTTAAAATAATGTCATGTCTAGTGTGCGCGGTTGATCTCTTAACTAGAAACGTTTTGCGAGTATCAGCTGTTGATATTTTTTATTTTGCAGACATCACTTTTCGCCCAAAGTCTGCATCTACTTCTACTTCTACATCTACTTCTACTTTCGTTTTAACTTACTCGTCTACTGGGCGAGCATGTGCTTCTACTTCTTATTATATATTCTCTGATGTAACAGATGTGTTTTAATTAGTTATTCCAAGTAATTCGTATATGATGTATCGCGAGATTTAAATTATTACAGTAGACTATAAACATAACTATAAATATGTTTAATATATATTTATATTCGAAGATTGCTTTCGTAGAAAGAGCTTTCGTATAATAACGGCTCGGTCTTTATGACATTGAGACAAATCGACAATTAGATAAATGGTTTAATCCACTGGAGTGCCAATTAAATTTGACATGCTAAACAATCTGATTTAAATCAGTTTGAAGGATATCATTTATTAAACGAATATTGCTGATATTCAATTCAATATTTTACTGCTATAAATATTAAAATTTTTTTCCAAAGAGTTATTTCTGCAATTTTTTAGTCATTTTATCGCATATAAATTTTTTTTTAATTTTATAAAAATGTGGAACTTAATTTTTGACGTAAAATTATTTCGAAAATTTTTATTTAATCTTTTTTAAATTTATTAAAGAGAAAAATTATAAAAAAAAATTTTTTTATTAAAAATTTAATTTTACAAAATACTTTCCAAGATCTTACAATGTTCTAATTAATAGATTCAATTATAAAAAAGCTCAACGCTGAATAACAAACATTTCCGTTTAAAATTGATTAATGTTGTTTTTACCACCGCAATATATCGGACTGCGTTTTGTCCAAGAAACATATACAATTAAACTAGGTGAAGGTTTCTAGATCTGTGATATTCTACAAAACATAATTATATACACGTTATTTTATTTTCTCATCTCCACTCTACTCTATTTCCGTTAACTTATTTAATGTTCTTTCAATCTAACTAGTTTTTGTTTGCCCTTCGTTTTTCAAATCAACAAATCATATCGTATTGTATCATAAAAAAATACGATTAATTCCAACATACTAAATACTAAAACACTAAAAATAACAAACAAAACAATATCCAGAGCATTAAACTGAAATTTTCCGGTAGTAAAATTTACTCCGAAAGTTGCCAATAAACTAGAAAAATCGGGGACGCGAAAAGAGATTAGGCGATTCGTCGAACCGAGTATATATGTAGGAAGAGGTAAAGCAAAAGATCAGATGCAGAACAAGAAGACCAGAAACAAAACGAAGAAGAAGAAAAAAAGAAGAAGGAGTAGCAGCAGCAGACGTTCGTCCGACAATAAATCTTGCTCTTTGAGTGGAGACCAACTGTCTACAGTTTTTGTTTCTATTCTCGTATATACGTTTTATCCACGCATTTATACATCTATTGAGCTCCCAAGTAGATCAGCATAAAGTAGAGTTTAAATAAGATAGTTGGCGCTGTGTATTAGTATTAATATCTCGCCAAAATTTTCAATTAGCTCATTTTCATTTTAGTAAATAAATTTTTTTGTAATACTCGACCTCGGCACCAACTTTTGCGTGCAAACCACTTAAATTATTAAGTTGTGTCTGACGTAAAAGCTCCCGTCTAACCACCAACTATTTTGTGGTTCGTGAGTAGGAATATCGAAACGGCATTGAAAAAGTTGCGATAACGGGCTTAAAAAGCCACTGACATAGGTAATCAGGTCAATGACGATCCGATTCTCGTTCTCTTATTGTCGCTATTTTTATTCTAAGCTCACTTACCTTGTTATAATTTTAACAACGCGTATTACTTCCAATCACGTCAAACAATTTTTTAACTTTTACGTTTATTAATAACTTAAAGACACACTTGCCAATAAGTACTGAAATTTTTTTTTTCATTTACTATACACACTGATAGAAGGATTTAGTACGGAGTAATAAATTGATTTAGTAACAAAATTTATATTCATTTATTTGGGAGAAACAAATATTTTTTACCCTTCAATATTATTTGTTACAGTTTAATAAATAATTTTTTTATATGAACAAAGCCTTATTACATGGAAATAAATATTTAGTTCCACCAAATAATATTTAGTATAACAGGTACTAAATATTTCGTTGGCAAATATTGTCGGTAGATGGCTATGCTTTAATTCCAATGTTTATCTGATATATAACCTATACACTAACTCAGATTATTTTATTCAGCTCGATTTTGGGAGATTTATTATACCTTTAAAAATACACATACTCCCAATAAATGTCTTCTATTTATGTCTTTTCTCAGTGGAGTTTAATTTACATTTTTTAATTTGTCTATTATTGATATGTTAAAAACTTGTTTAATTTTAAATTTTATAAATGTCTTAAACAAAAAAAATATAATTTAATGAGATTCTTTTCTATAATACCTTATATTTTTCCTTAAAATTATTTATTTTAATTATTTTTATTTATTTTAAGTTAAAAAGTTAGGTTACACGCTGAAATTAGTTAAAAAATTCATTTCTTTGATACCAATGAACGATTTATTGAGTTCCAATAAATAATTTGTTAAATACTACTAAATATTTATTTGGTGGAACTAAATGGGCTTTAATAAATGATTTAGTACCAGTACCTATTAGTAAGTAAATATTTGGTAATAAAAGGTCTGTTATTAAATAGAACTAAATCCTCCTATCAGTACACTGACCAAAGATACTCTTCTATAAGTAACTTACGCTCATATGTAAGTTAAAATTTCGAGATTTTCCGCTTCGTAAAAATCTCAAGATTTTCCGCTCGCCTCCAAATACTTAAAAAGAAAAGTAGAGTGTCATCCAAAGCAGATGGGATTTTTTTTTATAATTTTTGACTTTGAAATAAAAGTACGGCGAATAATAGTCAAACAAACAAGATCTTGGTTAAATGTCAACAAATTTATACTATACTTCTCAGCCTTTGGTTTTAAATTATATTTGAAACAAAATTAACTAAAAAAAAAAAAAAAAATAAATAACAGAGGAGGACTTTAGTAAAAGGAGAATATCATGCACTAAAACTAAAACTAGAAATGTCAACTTCTGCGAATATAGAGTCTTATAAGTATGAAAATAAGCGAATAAGGTTAATATTATTCTGGAAAGTAGTTTTCAGTATTCATAGCTTATTTCTAAAGAGAGAACATTCTTTTCATACTCGTATTCGCGTAGGTAAAATTTATAAAAAAAACGTATGATATAATAACACTCACGGAAGTAATATTAATGGTTATAAAAAACTCGGTATATTTTTTAAATTAAAATAATATTTAAACTTTAAAAATATTATTAATGTGTTAAATGAGAGATGTAAGTAGTTGCTTCATGTATATTGGACCGAGAAAAGTTTCGGCAGAGAAAAGTGTAGTATATGGGTTTGAGAAACTACGCGTTGGTCTTTTAGCTTACGAGAACATCTTACGATAAAACGAAAACAAAGTAATAATAACTGGCAGGCTATTCTTATCTAATATAATTTAATAATAGCTGCGGTTTCTTCAAATAACACTAGTAAATTATTACAACTGGGCAACTTACCAAATTGTCAATGACCATCACTTTCTAATCACGCAAAATTACATACAAGGGAGCTCGTAGTACGTCAGAGCGTTATTTGTTTCAATTTAAAAAAATTAATGATTATTTTTCTGTCATTAATCATTTTTTTTTGCGCTTCACTTTATTTTGGACACTTTCTACACAAATTTTTTCTTATTTTATTAAAAAAGATAAATTATGAATTTTTTAAATAAATTTTTTGGGAGTACGTGAGAACTTTTTGTCCCGGTTTTCTCTATTGTTAGAAATTGTAGGCGTGATGATAGAATAATGATGACAATTGGGATAATGATGAAGAAAAAAAAGTGAAACGTGTCCTAAAAATCAAATCATAATTTAAATATTAATCCAAAAGCTTTAAATATAGAGTAACAAAGTAGCACACGAATGTTTTTCGCGTATGATTATTTATAAAAGAACCCAAAAAAAGATATTGTTTAGTGGATGTGCTGTTGACGATGAGCCAAAAGACAGACAGAGAGAAAGAGAGAACAATCAGCATCATCATCATCATCATCATCATCATGTCGTAATACAAAACACACCTATAGTTGAACTCAATTTGATTGTACTCCTTTTTTTACAACTTTTTAAAAAGTACTCTCTTTATATTATTATTACACAATCTGAAAGCTTTATTCCGCGAAAAATTTAAGACCGTGACATTAAAATTCCAGGGAAAAGTTTTAAATCGGTGAATAAAAAAAAAAAAGAAACGATCAAGAGGGAGTTTTATTAAATTGATGATGTAAAAAAACAAATAGATTCCGTACCGTGAAATAAATTGATTTTAAAAATATAAAAGTGCCTACGTGACTTGGTAATCATAATAAATTTTAAAATACGGACGAAATTACCTCATCGAGTTTTTTTAAATTCAAAATGTTGTAAAATTTAACTATATATATATATATATATATATATATAATAATGAAAAAAAAAATCATTGTTCCTGGTTGCGTTTTCTGGGTCCTCGGGGCATCTCGCGATGCAAGTTAAGTAAAGACTAATACAAGCTATGAAGTGTAGAAGAAGAATAAGGAGTAAACGCTGAAGAAGAAGAAGAAGAAGAAGAAGAAAGAGGTAATGCAGAAAACGCAGGGCATGCACCCATTAGTTGTCTCTCTTGCTCCCAAACGGACTTAACATAAGTACACACGTGTTATCTCTTACTCACAAATACACCACGGGTATTGCCCCCCTCCAGGAGGATTTAACCGCGACAACTTCCCCACTTACTCAACAAATCCCCACTTAAAAACCTCGTTCTCTTGTATATGCCTGCTCACGCTTCAAGACCGCTAGTTTAACGTCGACCCACGCCGACCACTACTTATTACTACTTACAATCTTTAAAACACACGATAATTAACTCATTTTTAAGTAACACCAACGGTTTATTAAGTTAAACGAGCTTTCGTTAAGCGCGGCTGCGTTTTTTTAACTCAAAGATTAATCGGACCAAAAAACTTTCTTGGTAATTTATTGATAATTTACAAACGAAATTGCTCAGACTATTTGAATAAACTCAACAATGTGTCACAGTGCAAGCTAACAAATGTGTCAGTACAAGCCGAGTAATTTGTGAGTGATAATTTAAAAAATAAAAAATATAAATTGCTGTGTCAAGGACCTCGCGTTACCGTACATAGGTGTGACAAGTCAACATACCATCTTCGCATCACATCTCGTCCAACGGAAAGTAGACATCTATATGTATTACATATTACGTACTCACACATTTACATTTACATGCTCATATTTATGCTGGATGCTTCGAAGATAATTGAGAGAGCATTTCCGCTGATAAACTTCCGGGCTCGCCGGTGCATAACCTATCATAATAATAATAATAATAATAATAATTATAATAATAATAATAAATATAGTATAATATTGTATTCAGCCATCAGTCCAACAATCTGTTCGCACATACGGTCAATGGACATGTGTTACACCTGGAACAGAAGCTACGAAATGTGCAATATTGATACAACGTTGTTATAAATTTATTCAATATGAAAGGCTAGTATTTTAATATTTTTTTAACTTACATAGTAAAAAATTTTTATGTTAAATATTTAACACTTTTTTGTGTTGATTTAACAAAATAAATGTTAAATTTACACATAAAAGGGTTAAACACTTAACACAAAAATTTTTAACACAAAATTTTTTGACGAAATGATGCAAATTTTTTTACTGTGTATGCTAGTTTTTAATTAAAAATTACGCGGTAGGATCTTCAGACGAAGAAAAATTATTGTCAATTTTTTTTTAATATTTCAAATGACACTGAAGTTAGCAGACGTCTAAAAATTTTTGATTTTTTTTTTTTTTAATTAAATTACAACTAAAAAGATACTTCTAAAAAATTGCACTTATAGTTTTTCAAATTTTTAACATGTGATATTTTTTTTTTAATTGTTTAATTGAAATTTTTTCGATAAAAAATTTCTAAAAATTTTGAAATGTTAGCTAACTTAATTTTCATTATTTCATGACACTGAAGTTAGCAGACGTTTAAAAATTTTTTATTTTTTTTTTAATTAAATTACAACTAAAAAGATACTTCTAAAAAATTGCACTTATAGTTTTTCTAGCAGTAATTTTGAGCTGATAAAGTTGAAATTTTTGTGTTTAAATAATAAATATTGTCAATTAAACTTTAAAATTAGAATTTTATTATTTTTTAGTTTTTTTTTTTTAACACATACATTTTCACTGTAAAAATATATATTTAAATTACATTTTTGATTTTTTTGATTTTGGAAAATTGAATTTTTTTTTATTATTTTTTAATAAATTTTTTAATTTATTTATTAAGAAAAATCTTGAATCATTATTAGATTTCTAATAATTTCAGGTTGATTATTTTTTAATAACCATATTATTATTATTTAATAGCAATAATTTTTTTTAAAGATAAAAAATGAAAGATGTAAAATGTAAATAATGTAAAATAGACTTGTAAGAGGTAGATGAGAATGATTTTGAGTAAGAAGGCACTAATTTAACTTGACAATCATAACTCGCGTAGTTTTATATCGATCACAACACAACAGCTTGCCATTTTAGTCCACCGATCACATCCTGAATCGAGAGAACTCGTTAAATCGGTGAGCTTGTAGATGTAGGCTTGACATATGCATACATGTGCTATGTATGTGTGTATTATTATTATATGAGTAATGTATAAAGAAACGGCTGAACTATGAGCTGAATACATTAATGTGTGTATATTTGTCCATGCAACAGAGTATTATAGTATAATACTAAACGCATGAATTTATATCTCGCCCTCAGCTGGGTACGTTTCGGCCACACACGTACTCATATAAATATTTAATAAAAATAAAGAAAAACATATCAAGCAATTAGATTGAACGGTATAACGAGCCAACTCGGTAATATCTGAAATGAAGTCATCCGGTTGTCAAACGATACCAATGCATACCTTATACGATCGACGTAGGTGTAATTACACTCGAAGAAAGTCACGACTACATATTTTGTGTGCGTGACCAATTTGTCCACTTTGCGGTTCATACATACGTGAGACATTTGAGATGTTTGTGTATATATTTAAAACTGTTGGACAGTAAATTTGTATTTGTATTTGTGTTTGTTTCAGTGATGATGGCTGCGCGTAACACCGTCGTTACGCGTTAGTTATGTCATCATTTTTTTGGTTGCTGGATTATTTAAATAAAGTAAATATCTCACAGTCTCTGGGATTTAATTGATACTAAAAAATTTATTTATGTTGATAAAATAATTCCTTGCTAATGTTTTTATTTTTTTTGTGTTAATTTTAATTAATTAATTAGAGTTTTAAAATACAATTTGTTTTTAATTGTAAAAAATGCATTTTAAAAGTAAAAAATTATAGTTTTAAATAATATTTTTATAAAATGCAATTTTAAGTATTGATTTTTATTACAAAAAAAAAAAAAACAATTATTGAGTTAGAAGAAAAATTTCTTGATTAAAATGAATATTTATAAAAAAAAAAAAACAATAATAAAATTATTTTGGGTAGAATCAAATTTTTTTGAGCGAAAAAAATTTTATTTAAGAAAAAATTATTTTAATTTTTTTTTTATTCGAGTAAATTTTTTTGGGTGAATTTTAAAATGATATTTTAGATTTTCACAAAGTCGACGATATGACAGCAGTAAAAACCGACTCTAAATAATAATTAATCTAAAAAAAAAAAAGATATTTTTATTAAAGTTTCTGATAATTTTATTTTAAAATTGTAATTTTTCAATTTTTTGCTCAAACCTCAACTATAAAAATTCACACAATAGATTATTATTATTATTTTTTCTTTATTCATCGACCATGAAGTCGAAACTTCTTGCAGCCGTCCATTAATACAAAAATAATACATGGTACATCATTTTATGAAAACAATATATAATAATAAAAAGTAGATGTACAAATAAAATTGAAATATTAAATATGTTAATGAAGTTCAAATTATATTTGAACAATTCAATCGACGTAGATCACTCAACCTCCTTGCAAATTGCATATAACAAAAAATTCAACTAATAATAATAGATTGAAATTGTTCTTTTCGTGAAGATATGTAAATTATATTACACTACCGATAAATAATTCCTGATTGAATGCACACCTATGAAAAGTAACAAACGGTATAATCTGAATAGCTACTAATTGACCCAGTTGAACTTTACGCGGTGCGGATCGGTATCATTTATGAAAGACAATAGTGATAACAGCTGAGAGTATTTGTATGGAGCTAGAGTTGGATCTGATTAATCGAGACAGCTTGGCTTCTTTCTCACTCTCAGTCAGGATTTATGGATTAGTGGCTACTGCCGAGTACGAACCGTTATTGATCCAAATCCTTCTCATATACATTACCTGAACAGTGTACAGTGTACATATAACGATAATGTGTATGGAGTATAAATAAGTATAAATAAATAAACAAAACGTATTGGCCACACCAACTTGCAGTGAGCATTACCATTCAGCCGTACAGTACTATACTGACGAGGATTTATCCAGCGATCTATCAAAAAATTTATACGACAGTGTTAAAAATAAAGTTAAAAAAAATGACCAGCTGATGTGGCCTTCAGATTTGTCCCAAGTCGGGGTCACTTTAAATGGAGTAGACATGAGCAGAGGACTTGTATTCAATTCGGATAGTTTATCTTTCGAAAACATCAACTGTGTAGAAATTTTATTCCCGGTAGTCCACTGCATAATGTTAATTGATTAGTCATACTTATCATTGTTTAGATATCGCTTTATTGATAATAATTCAATATTCACTGTTATTCTAATTCTAATTCTGATACACTCATTATTATTCATTATTTTTTATTTTCTTTGTTTAATTTATCTTGATCTATAAATTAACTCTCTGTTTTTGTTTGAAATAAAAAAACAAACTAATTTTTAACAATGAAATTTAAATTATGTTTTTGTTTAAATAAAAAATTACCGGATACTAATATTCCTTTGTTATTTTAGAATTAGATAATTTTTATGACGTACACCGCGTAGGATTATTAAGTAATACTTAATTTTTTGCGGTATTAGAATTTTAAAAGACTTTTTTTATTATGAAAATAATGTTTTTACATATTACATAAATAAAATTAATTAATTATGGATAAAAATATTTAATAGTCTCTGACAAATATTATTAACTTATGATTTTATGTCAATGATCGAGAGAAGATAGCGCAAACCACGATTTCGTGATCTTACTATTTAGAAATCTTAATTTAATGGGTTTTAATTAATTTTTGTAATTTAAAAGTAGAAATTTTTTTCAACTTAAAAAGTATTTTTTGTATTTGTCTTGAGAAAACTAAAATATTGTATTTCTGAAGTTCAAATTCAATATTTGTATAAGATATTTTCCTTTTCAAATTTATCAAAGGAACTCTCTTGGGTCGTGTCATAAAACTCCTTTCACGGCGCGTACTGGGACTTGTCACGTCACAGGGTCTTGAAGCAGCGGATAGTGTTAGCTAACAATAAGAGATAACACCCCCGAAGAGGTCACAGACCTCTTCCTGATTATCGTCAGCTTTTGAGATACACAGACCTATTTTAGATCTCTATTGTTCAAATCTACTATTATTATCATTTATCGTGAACGCTAACAATATTATTGAGAATATTTAAAGTGGGAAAAGTTTTTAGATATTAAGTAATTTTAACAACACTATATTCTATTAGAAACTACTTTTTAAAATCACATCTGTTCTGACGTCAATTGTAGTTATTATTAACTTTTAAAACTAAACTTCTGTTAAGAAAAAAATCTTTTTTTTGTAATTAAATTCTAAGAACTCTTGGAACACTTACAGCAAGGTTTTTTTATCTCAATTAATTTTGGTCAATATTATTTTTTAATATTCAAAATACTTCAATCTAAAACTGTTATTATTTCACAGATTCACTGAAAAGAAAAAAAAATAATACTAAACGATTCAAGAGAAAAATTTTTAAACTAAGAAAATTATTTTTAACAATTAGATCACTTTAAATTAACAAGAAATATTCTTAAACTCAATAAAATTTAATAACACCATGAAATATTTATCAGTTCAAACTTTTTTTTTCACTTAAATCAAGATGAAGCTTTTCAAAATTATTTTTTTAGTTCGAAAATTTTACTTTTTAATCAAGTTAATTTTTTTTTTAAGTCTTTAATTCTTAAAAATAATTTTTAAATTAATTCAATCTTTTTTAATTAAATTTGAATTAATTTAATTTTCTTAATCTTACCAAAATTTCTTAAATTAAGAAATTGTTTATTGTTTAATTAAATTTTACTTGATCCAAAAATTTTTTGTAATTCAAGTTGATTAAATTTACAAAGATGATTTACTTTGATTTCTTGATTTATAATTTTTAATCTTGAATGAAATTAATTTATAAATTAATGCATTTATTGATCGCTAATCTGTTAACCCGCATGAAAAAAAAATATGTGTCAAAATAAATAAAAAATATATTAAAAATCTATAAAAAATATGTATAATAAATATATTTTTAATAACTGACTTTTGGCTGATTTTCATATATATTTTAGATGTATTCAAAATATATCTTAAAAAAGAGAAAAAATACATAATTAAAAATATAAAAAAAATATATTTTTACTATATATAAAATATATATGAAAATCGGTTAAAAATTAGTTATTAAAAATATATTGACTATACATATTTTACATACATTTATATATTTTTTATAAATTTTTAATATATTTTTTTATATTATTTTTTCATGGGGGAAATTACCAATTTTAATATTGTAAGAGAAATATTTAGACTCGAGAATTTTTTAAATATATACAAAAATGACATCTCATGTCAGAAATGTATCTCAGTACAGAAAAGAAATAAAGAAAGTTTAAAATAATTTATTTAAAATAATGTTCCGTATTGCTATTATTATTGTTTATGATTTATGATATATTGTTGATGTTACAAAGTTAAAAATGTAAATTATATGTGTTTACGTGTTTATTTGCATTACAGATTACCAATTTCCAATTGACGTGTCTGGTGTGGCTAAGGATCATCCGTTTCTTGAAGCAGACTCACTTCAGAGTTTGTATCGGAGGCTTGACGCACTCAACCGATGTGCAAACATGAAGCTTGATACCCATCACACCCACCATCACCATCATAGTAATCATCATCATAATACAAGCCACAGCAAAACCGTAAGTATCCACATCTCCCAGAGATGCATTAATAAAAATCAAAATATATATTATCTCAATGGCGCTTCACTTTATATACCTACATCATACATCCAGAAGAGATAGAAGAAGCACTGGCCAGCTTCTACCGCACATTAGTGCTTTATGAATAAAAATAAAACCGGCTAACCCAATATTTTTATTTATACTCAGCTACTTTTTGTTTTCTTTTTATCATAATAATTTTTACGAAATTTAAAACATCAAGCTTGGTCCAATTACTCAACAGCATGCGTGTCATTGCTCAAAAACGTGTCACGCAATTAGATAGAAAAATAATAAATTTACATTAAAATTGTGAAAATATTTTAGTGACAGAAAATAAACAAATAATAAATAATAAATAATGCAAGTTAGCATTTAGCGTGCGGTGAATTATTTTTTTCGCTTATTTTAATGCAAGTGAGAGGATGTCGTCAGTTTATGCACGTGCGTAGTATAGTATATATATGTAATTTATAATTTACATTCACTTCCACGAATTCTGTCTTCTGATGAACGCTAACTTAAATTTATTGTTTTGCATCAACCAGATATTTTTTTTGTGGTCACATCTAGACAGGATAAAAGTTATCTAAATATATTGAAATATTGATTGATATAAATGCACTCTAAAAAAAATTTAAAGATTATTTTAAATTGCAACTATTGATTGAAACAAAATAAAATATATTTTTGTTTAAATAGCCAGTTTATTAACAATTTATAAAAAACTACAGTATAGCGCTGAAAAGTATTTTGACAACATTATGCGTTAGTTTTTTTCAACAATGTCAAAATACTTTGCAGCCACCATTTTCCTAATATTTTAAAAATTAAACTTTCCTTTGTTACGAACAAGGACCACTTTGACACTATTCTGTAGATTATTCAAAAGCTGTTAAAAAAATAAATAATTGATCATTGTGTTTCATATTTATTTTTAATTAAACCATTAAATATATTTATCAAAATACTTTTGAACGCTACTGTACATGGTCAAAATTTATGACACTGAAGTTAGCAGACGTCTAAAAACTTTTGATTTTTTTTTTTTTAATCAAATTACAACTAAAAAGATCTTTTTAAAAAATTGCGCTTATAGTTTTTCAAGTTTTTGACATGTGAAATTTTTTTTTTTTAATTTTTTAATTGAAATTTTTTCAATAAAAAATTTTTAAAAATTTTGAAATGTCAGCTAACTTGATTTTCAAAATTTTTTTAGATTATTTTAAGTATATTATTCTAATACGTATCAGTTTTTTGAAACAACCTTAAAATCCTTTCAATACAATAACCATTAATAAATGTCATTGTTAATTACAATTATCTGATTTCTGGTATGGTCAATTGATTTCAAATTTCAACAGCACATTTAATGCGTATTCTATTATCCATGTTTCAAATTTCGAAAACTTCTTAAAATTTTTCATTTATGACCGAACTACCTCAAGTTAGAAAAAATGTAAAATTACATTAAAAACTAATATTTAAAATGAAATTTATAAAAATGTTATGTCAATCTGTAATTTTTCTATTTTTATTTTTTTTCATCGAGCATATAAATAATTTTTTATAATTAATCGATAATGAAACCTATAAATTTTGAAGCGAGAGTAAATTATAATATAAGTATAACCTTTGCGCTGAAGACATAATTATTTATTCGTTGAGGAACAAAACGCAAACTTTTGGCCGCTTTCACACCTTTTATAACGAATAACAAAAAATAAGTGATAAATCATTGGATAGATCCTTTTATTTGATAGATCGTCTCCTATCATAGCAAACTTTCATCTCTATAAAAGGTATTCAGCTGTCTATATATGTAGATATAAACGTATAAACACACGTGTCTCTTTTAAAACCACTACTGTAATTCTCGATACTAGTGCTAGTAATATAAACTCTGGTCTACACACTACGCGTTCAATGACGCATACGATTTAATGTATTAACTTTTACTCAATACAACAAATACGTTTTACTTTGTTGATATAGTTCAGCGTATAACAGTTCCGGTTCTCATCTCCGATCTCTCGGAACCTTTTATTTTTATTTTATTATATTAACCTTTTCTCTGACAATATTTTTTCTTCACACATCACACCTTGATTATTTTACCATTTTATTAAAAATATTTTCTATTGTCCGTGTGAAGTTTTCTCCTAACCAAATAATTTAATTGTTTTCTGTTTAAAATTTAAAACCTTCTTTTATTATATAAAAGTATTATATTTTATGACACGAAAAATATAAAATTTAATGCATTAAATTATTCGATCAAAGGTACTTTCGATCTTGAGATTTTAAACAGAACCATGACCATAAGATGACCCTCGAGCACATCTGCCTTTCACTCTTGGAAAATTTTGTCCAACACTTTCTTTCCTCATTACCTTGTATTTGCCCAAAAAAGATTAATGTATCAGCGTACGGGTAACTTATAATCATACATACCTACCATTTTTTTATTATCATCATTATTGTTAATGTTATTATGATTTTTACAAACTTTATTATCAACGTGTATCGCGTTATTTTTTATTTCACAACACCGCAATTTTTTTTAACGCTTTACTTCAAATATATATTAATATTTTTTCGGCGAAATTTTTTCAAGGGTTCAAAACTGTTTATAAAAGTAATTGTTTTCTTACAGTTACAGGCCATAATTACAACCTTAAAAGCTACTTGTTATCCTACGTAATTTGTTATGTAAGGCGTGGGAATAATTATTTTTACTACACAGTTTAAATTTTATGTTGCTTGAAAAGATTTAAGGATTGTTATTTTTAGAAATCTCTTAGCCGGAAAAAACCAGAAGTAAGAAATCGGGAGTAAAAAATTATTCAAATTTAAATGAATCATAAGTTAGAAGTTAGAATTTATTTATTTTAATAAGATTAAGATTTATATATCGAATTTTTGACAGCCAAAGAATTACACAATACATCTACGATTCATAATGTTATGAATAAGACCGTAGAGTATTAAAACACCATTAAATTTTTTTAATGATTCATTTTGTGTACATTTCTTAGGCACAAGTAATATTCTCGGGGCGAAAAATTAATGATTTTATTTTTTTTTTCATAGAATAGTTTTTTAAAATTGAGATACAATAAAAACTATAGTGTAATGTAATAAAATCATCAAATCAACAGTTTTAATAAAAACTAACAACCTTGCAGTCACTATGTGACTGCCGTGAATTGTGAACTATAAATAAATAAAATTTTGCTTTATTTAATAATGACTTTTGTTAAATTACACTGTACTTTCTTAAATATAGATGTTTTTAAAGATATAAGCTAACCCTGATGTTACACTCATTAAGAGCTTTCATTTGAGTACCCACCTGCATTTTCATATATTTTTCATATATACATATATATTATATATAAATATATAAAATATATGAAAAATTGATGTTGGTACTCAAATGAAAGGTCTCGATGAATGTAACAACAAGATGAGCTTATATCTTAAAATATGTCAATGGTTCACGAGATATATTTGTTAAAATGCCCTGTACTTTCTTAAATATCGACGTTTTTAAAGATATAAGCTCATCCTGTTGTTACACTCATCAAGACCTTTGATTATGTGGGTACTCAAATGAAAGGTCTCGATGAATGTAACAACAAGATGAGCTTATATCTTAAAATATGTCAATGGTTCACGAGATATATTTGTTAAAATGCCCTGTACTTTCTTAAATATCGACGTTTTTAAAGATATAAGCTCATCCTGTTGTTACACTCATCAAGACCTTTGATTTGAGTACCAACATCAATTTTTCATATATTTTATATATTTATATATAATATATATATATATGTATATATGAAAAATATATGAAAATGCATGTGGGTACTCAAATGAAAGGTCTTGATGAGTCTAACGTCAGGATGAGCTTATATCTTTAAAAATGTCAATAGTTCACGAGATACAAGGTCATTTCTTAATTATGTATCTAGAGATAGAATTTTTTTTTAATCAAGATGAAAAATAAGCAATTTTTCACAATTATTTTTTTTTAATCAGATTAATCTTTTTAATAATACAGTAATTATTCACAACAAAATTACAAAAATCAGTTGGTATTTTGTGGCCGCTAAAAAAGATAAAGTGACCCAATTTGTCCCTTTAAATTGAAAGATACGAATATAATATCAGTAGGTTGATTAAATCCTTGTCCCTTCTCATTCCGTTAGACATAAAAAAAAGACATGTCGACTACATATGCGTATTACAATACCGTAGGCTGTAATTACTTAGCCGTTGGCAGCAGTAATGCGTGTAAAAGTAGGAAACTGGTCTCCAGAATGTCTACCAGTAAGTCTACCCAACTCGTACACATATCACAACTCACAACCAAAGCTTTTACTTCACTTACATACACATATATACATTACACATAACTTAACAAGTACGACAGACTGCGCGGTACGATTTCAAGCACCTGCATTATACTTACATACTTTTATTTAATATATATCTGTATCTATATCTATATAATACCGATCACGATCATTTATTTGCCGATACAAACGATACGAGTTTAAACCCGGTATCAATGAGGACGGCCATATAAAAACTGCTAAATGTGTATCGTCAGTATAATATTTCAGATCATTTAAAATCTCCCGCAAAAAAGTTACAAACGATTAAATATTTTTTATTATTTTATTATTTAAATATTTTTTTACGCGATAAAAACACATCTACTGTGATTATATATATTTTTAATGGGTATAATAAATATATTTGATTAATTGTAGAGGCTAAATAGCAAAAAGATGAGGTGGTAGCGAATGATTAGCCGTTACAACAAGTTTTCAACTTGCTTATTGTTTTTTTTTTAATTTATTTTTATTATTATTATTAATATTATTCCTTCCACGGTTTGTATGTCACACCGTTATAATGATCGTACCCTTGCCAGATTGCATCTAGTTTTCGAGGACGATTGATAGTTATGAATTCACCTTGATGCTGTATACTACATTCGTGATGTCTGATAATTTTTATTTTTATTTTCTTTTTTCGCTATTCCTTCTCTTTAGTCACCGTGTTAATATTTTATACTATCATCGTCATTAAAAAAAAATTTCACGAGATAAAATGAACCGTCTATAAATAACAAACTTACTAAATAAATTTTTATTTACACAGACAAAAATAAATAACAAATTACTTGCAATAAATAATCATTTTTGGTCTTTAATTTATAAAATAAATACAATTTTTGTTAATTAAATTTTTAAATAAAAATTTTTTGTTTTTTCTCAACAATTTTTATTAAAAATTTTAATTAATAAATTAAAAAAAAAAACTTTTTTCTTTTAAGTCGCATCTTGAAATTTATATTATGAAGAGAATAAGAAAAATCTTGTGTCCAGGATAGTCATATGGATAAAATTGGTTTTTTTAGTGGAATTTAGTGTTATTGCAAAGGTCTTGATTTGAATTTATACCTTTTCAAGGTTTCATTTCATTCTCGCCCATAGTCAATTCATTATGATAAGTATTTAGGCTGCATTTGAAAATGCTCTATCTAGATACATAATTAAGAAATGACCTTGTATCTTGTGAATTATTGAAATTTTTAAAGATATAAGCTCACTCCAACATTACACTCATCGAGACCTTTTATTTGAATACCCACATCAATTTTTCATATATTTATATATATGTATATATGAAAAATATATAAAAAATGCATGTGGGTACTCAAATGAAAGCTCTGGATGAGTATAACATCGAGATGAGCTTATGTCTTTAACAAAAACGTCAATAGTTAAGAAAGTACAGTGTAATTTAACAGATATCTTGTGAACCATTAACATTTCTTAAAATATAAGCTCATTCAGATGTTACACTCATCAAAACCTCTCATTTGAATACCCACATCAATTTTTCATATATTTTACATATTTATATATTTCACAAATACCATATATATGAAATATATCAAAAATAGCATGTGGGTACTCAAATGAAAGCTCTTGATGAGTGTAACATCGGGATGAGCTTATATCTTTAAAAACATCAATATTTAAGAAAGTACCGTGCAATTTAACAAAAGTTATTATTTAATAAAGCAAAATTTTATTTATTTATAATTCACAAATCACGGCAGTCACATATTGACTGCAAGGTTGCTAATAATCACTTAAAAAAATTCTACAATTTTCTTCTGAACAATTTAAACAATTAAAGTAAAAAATTTTCTACACTCGATTAAATCCCCTTTCTCTTATTAGCAAAACGCATTAATAAAACTGATTATTATTGTTATTAAAATAAATAATAATAATTATAAAAAAATAGCAAGTGTAAAAAATAGGTATTTAATTTCACAATCTTTAATAAGAGATCTCTTAATCGTACGTTGCTACCAGTTTTCCCGATGGCAATGATAATCTCGTGCAATTATATATGATATATAAATTGAGGTGAGTTTATAAATATGGACATACAAACGCTTTCCACACGTCTACGTTGATCTATCGCATCATACATACCACACGTGGAATAAAGTTACCGTGGATTAAATAAAACGTGCACATATGTATTATATATATCCACACGATGATTTCTCCTCGTCGATCTTGAGTAGCAACTTAGTAAAAACAAAATTTCTCCAACCAGTCCAGACTGCGTGGCATCTGTCTATATTTTTTTCCTCAACTGGCGAATAACCACAATATTTAATAACCCTTTTCATTATATTACTTTCATTTAATAACCCCAACAATTACAGAGTTATTTATTGCTTATCATTTAAATATAAACAACTTTTTAACTCAACGAAATAAATGATAATTAATCTTGCATAACTCCCTATTTTTTCATTAAATCATCCAGTGTAATATATTATCTGGTTTTTTAAAATAATAAAATACTTTTCCTTCGAGCAACTCAATGATTAACTGCCGGTACATAAAAGTGATTGGGATTTATGAGGAGTAAATGAGTGGACTATTAGTGGCCTAACTAAATGTCGTTTCAAGTAAATCTATGTAGTGGGTAATATATATACTGTTATTGCAGTCTACTGTTCATACTCATGTTAAGTTAAATAACAAAATAATGCATTCAAGTAATATAAAAGCATAAACTGGCTATTGAAACCAGAGGTACATTCAGCCAATTAACGGACGTTGATATAATGCTACAATAATCATAAGCAATCACATGCGTTTTAGATAGTTAAAAAGACTATTTTACTTACGCGGTAACTGAAATTTCATTTTATTTAATCAAATTTTTATGAAAATTAACTTAGCCGACATTTAAAAATTTTTAGAATTTTTTTTTTATTGAAAAAATCATTACAGAAAAATTTTTAAAAATTTTCATTCACAAAAAAAATTGTAAAACTATAAATGCAATTTTAAAAAAATATTTTTTAGTTGTAATTTAATAATTAAAAAATAATCAAAAAATTAAATTAGCACAAAAAAAATATTTTTAAAGTTTTTTACAAATAAAATTTTTTTTTCTTTGTGATAAATTTTTTCATAAAAAAAATTTTTTTTTGTTATAAATTAATAAATGAAAAAATTAAAAACGTCGGCTAACTTTAGTATTATTAAATTTTTACTTTTCTAAAACTAAAAATTATTTATCCTATTTAAAAAAAAATAATTCAACGCTTTGATATATTCTCAGAGGCTATTTGAACCATTATTCATGTTCGATTTGATACTCGATTCTCTGTTTGATATTTATACGGCTTCGTAACTAAAGAGCTCACGATATGATAACCCATCAAACCTAATACCTGTCAATGTTGATTTTCAGGGTATTATTAGTCTAGTCACGCAACCCACCGATGCTATACGGTTTGGATTAGTATAAAGAGAATTCGAATTTCTGAATGTTCTCGTAATCATTTTGGGAGATATTCCGGTTATTCCAATATATGTTGGTCAAGTGTTAGATGTATATATTGAGTATGGTTTGAGGTGTTATGTCCAGACGGAGACTTAAAAAATTTATTTACCGATTTTTTATCGTTGAAATCAAGTTAATATAAATCGTTTGAAAAATTTCATTGTTTTGCATTGGACAAAAAATTTTGGACCAAAAATTTTTTAAAGAAAAATTTACTTATTAAATTTTTCTTAATAATTTTTTAAATTCAATTTTTCTTTTTAAAAAAATAATGTAAATTTTTTTATCAGCTATTTTTGTTATTTTTTTATAACAAATTATAAATTTAGTGCGCGTGCGAAGGAACAAGTATCGATCATTAAGTGATCAATACGTAGATACTTTAAGTTGTTCTATAACTAATACTTAGTTTTAGTTTCCGATTTCAAAGTTAGGAAATTATATTAAAATTTTTTAGACTTTTAAAATTTTTATATTGTAAGTTTCTATAAAAAGAAAATTAATTTGATTGAAAAGAAAAAAAAATTCTTGAACCAAAAAAATTATTTTTAAAAATACAATAATTTTTTTTATTACTTAAAATGAAAAAAAAAAAATATAGTACCAATTTTAGATGAAAAAACTAATCAACAAGTGTTTATTACATCTTAAGCATTTAATGGGTGTATATAAATGTAAATAATGTATGCGTTAAAAAGAGGACAACTATGTGAAGTGTATGATGAAGGAGGTCTTACAAAGTGACTATACATTAATATATGAAGGCGGATGCGATCTTACGACAGTAGATCCGACGATATGAGAAAATCCACTTTGCTTCTCGGTGGGCCTTGTGCAGTGTGTAGTATGCACATTGCGTGAATTTTTTTGCTCTTATCATCCACGCAATAACCGGTCGTTGGTTTAATACAAACCGGGTGCATGCCGGATGCATTCCGCTCATGGACTCATTGCTCAGAGGGCGGTGCTTCTAGCTAGACTTTCCGGCACTAACTCTGCTACTATTAATGCTAATACCAATACAACTTCTATCCTCCATCCCCTCCTCCTCCTCCTCCTCCTCCTCCTGCTTAGTTAACTAAACAGAACAACTCAATATTAATTATACCTTGCTATCTAGTTACATTATATTTATTAATATTAATATTAGTCTTCCTCCTTCGTAAAATAGGATTTCACTCAATCTTATAATTTATAATTTATAATTAATTAATAACATTTTCTTTAATTAAAAAAAATTTGATAATTACGAATTATGGATCAAAATAACTAGCTTATTAATTTTTCGATATTTTTCATCACAATATTTATAATTTGTGTTATAATTGTGTATTTATATGATAAAATGGGTTTTTATCGTTAAATTTGGTATTGTTGGAAAAGTCTTGACCTGGAGTTGTGCCTTTTCAAGGTTTCATATCATTATTACCAATAGTCAATTTATTATGATAAGTTTTAAGGCTGCAATAAAAAATGCTTTATCTCTATAGATACATAATTAAGAAATGACTTTGTATCTTGTGAACTGTTGACATTTTTAAAAATATAAGCTTACCCCGACATTACACTCATCGAGACCTTTCATTTGAGTACCCACATCAATTTTTCGTATATTTCATATATTTATATATATGCATATATGAAAAATATATCAAAAATGCATCCGGGTACTCAAATGAAAGCTCTTGATGAGTGTAACATCGGGATCAGCTCATATCTTTAAAAATGTCAATAATTAAGAAAGGACCTTTGTATATTGTGAACTATTGACATTTTTAAAGATATAAGCTCACTTCAACATTACACTCATCGAGACCTTTCATTTGAATACCCACATCAATTTTTCATATATTTATATATATATTATATATATGTATATATGAAAAATGTATCAAAAATGCATGTGGGTACTCAAATGAAAGTTCTTGATGAGTGTCACATCGGGATGAGCTTATACCTTTAAAAACGTCAATAGTTCAAAAGATACAAGGTCATTTCTCAATTATTGACATTTTTAAAGATATAAGCTCACTTCAACATTACACTCATCGAGACCTTTCATTTGAGTACCCACATCAATTTTTCATATATTTATATATATATATTATATATATTTATATATGAAAAATATATCAAAATGCATCCGGGTACTCAAATGAAAGCTCTTGATGAGTGTAACATCGGGATCAGCTCATATCTTAAAAATGTCAATAATTAAGAAAGGACCTTTGTATATTGTGAACTATTGACATTTTTAAAGATATAAGCTCACTTCAACATTACACTCATCGAGACCTTTCATTTGAATACCCACATCAATTTTTCATATATTTATATATATATTATATATATGTATATATGAAAAATGTATCAAAAATGCATGTGGGTACTCAAATGAAAGTTCTTGATGAGTGTCACATCGGGATGAGCTTATACCTTTAAAAACGTCAATAGTTCAAAAGATACAAGGTCATTTCTCAATTATTGACATTTTTAAAGATATAAGCTCATCCCGATGTTACACTCATCAAGACCTTTCATTTGAGTACCCACATCAATTTTTCATATATTTTATATATTATATATATGTATATATGAAAAATATATGAAAAATTGATGTGGGTACTCAAATGAAAGCTTATGATGAGTGTAACATCGGGATGAGCTTATATCTTTAAAACTGTCAATAATTAAAAAAATACAGTGCAATTTAAGATAAGTCATTATTTAATGAACCAAAATTTTATTTATTTATAGTTTACAAGTCACAGCAGTCACACAGTGACTGCAAGGTTGCTAGTAATTATGAATGAAAAATATATGAAACGTTGAAAAGGTAAAAATTCAGGTTAATATCTTCCCAGTGTTATTAAATTTGACTAAAAGAAAAAAAAAAAAAGCATTTTTCAAAATAAATACTCCGGAAGCAAAATTGTCCTTATTCTTTTAATTATATAAATTACAAGTTTGTTAATAAGCTGAAAATTGAAGTTTGAAGTTTGAATTGCTTAATGTTTCGATTGATAAATTAAATGTAGAGTTATTGTCGGTAATAAGTAATAAGTGGTGCATTATAAGTAATGAAATTACGGAAATGAGAGTGAGAGAAGATAATGTAGAGCAATAATGATGTTGAATAAGACAAGATAACGAGGTACGGTTGGTACTTTTTGTAGGTGAATCAAGGGCAAATGAAGAAATCGAGGCGTTTGTACAATAAGACTTTGAGCGTCTTAGTCGGGTATTGGTATCGGTATCGGGATAAGATCATTTATTTAGTTGCATTACTCAAAAGTACTGCAAGTATATATGTATGTATGAGTGTGGGTAAAAGAAGTGAGTCGATTTCTCGGACTTAACTCGTTTGATCGATCTTCTGGGAAAGTGGACGTCTACCCCAAAATAATTTACAATTAAATAAAAGTACATGATATATAAAAAAGGTTTTATCAAAAATTATCACGTTCGATGAAAGAATTACGAGTTAATGTACCGTAGAAAGTATGTAATATTAAATGAGATAACAAAAAAATAATAACGATTTAATAATAAAAATTTATCTCAGATTCTCTTTATCGAATTTTGCCGAAAATACCCATACCATCGAGACTGTAGTTAAGTATTAAGCGCACGGATGAATTAAAAGCATCAAAGAAAGCCGTTAAAGTCTTACGCGCCAATTACAGAGCATCGTTGTCGATCTCAATGACACGTAGATTCGCGTGGTGCTCAAGAGCGACTCTGGTACCAAGTGAAACGTTAATTAAATAAATTAAAACGTCCTGGTGTAGTCAAGCAAGTAATTGACGATCTTATATCTTATTTCGTGTAAATGTATATTATATAGAGATCTCTTTCACAAAGTTTAAGTCTTGATGTCTTTGATATATAATAATAAATAAATAATGTACTAATATATACAGTGCAGATAAAAGTGTATTGAATGAAAATGTCTTCGTTGTCATATCATATTTTCCTGGCATTATTTAATACACACCCGTCAATTCCTCTAAACTTTCATTTTAAATGTTAACAACTTAATTGATCATTAGATATTTTCTCTATAAATCAATTGCAACATTGTAGACTAGGTAATTATTATCGGAGGTGAGGCAAGCGAAACTGTCATTCTGAATTTAGAATCCAAGCGAAATGTCATTTTTTTTTTTTTGCGGGGATGGCTGTAATTATTTTAAATAGATTGATCGCTTGGTATTAATTAAAATTTTTTTTTGTGTTTAATGAAGCAAGGAGTGGTATTTAATATTTTTTATAATCTAGTTTTACTTGCAAAAAATAATTTTTTAAAACTTTGATTAGTTTTGAAATTGTATCAAGTTTTATTTTTCTATTTTTGAAAAATAATAATAACTAAGCACCCTTGCAGTCACCATGTGACTTCCGTGATTTGTGAAATATAAATAAATAAATTTTGGTTTATTGAATAATGATTTTAGTTAAATTGTACTGTATTTTCTTAAATATTGACGATTTTGAAGATATAAGCTCATCCCGATGTTATACTCATCGAGAGCTTTCATTTAAGTACCCACATGCATTTTTGATGTATTTTTCATATATACATATATGTAATATATATAAATATATGAAAAATTGATGTGGGTACTCAAATTAAAGGTCTCGATGAGTGCAATGTCGGGGTGAGCTTATATCTTTAAAAATGTTAATAGTTCACAAGATATTTGTTAAATTTCACTGTACTTTTTTAAATATCAATGTTTTTAAAGATATAAGCTCATCCCGATGCTACACTCATGAAGAGCTTTCATTTGAGTACCCACATGCATTTTGATATATTTTTCATATATACATATATAATATATATAAATATATGAAATATATGAAAAATTGATGTGGGTACTCAAATGAAACGTCTCGATGAGTGTAACATCGGAATGAGCTTATATCTTTAAAGATGTCAATATTTCACAAGATACAAGGTCATTTTTTAATTATTGACATTTTTAAAGACATAAGCTCATTCCGATGTTATACTCATCAAGAGCTTTCATTCGAGTACCCACATGTATTTTTATATATATATATAAATTGATGTGGGTACTCAAATGAAAGGTCTCGATGATTGTAATGTCAGGGCGAGCTTATATCTTTAAAAATGTCGATATTTCTCAAGATACAAGGTCATTTCTTAGTTATGTATCTATAGATATAGAGCATTTTTTAATGCAGCCTAAATACTTATCATAATAAATTGACTATCGGTGAGAATGATAAGAAACCTCTTATTATAAATTATAACTTTTATCTAAAAGTTCATGTTTTTTTTTTAAATTGCCTTTCTTAATTCATCTATGATCATTATCATTTTTTTTTCCAACCCTCATATTTTTAACACATTAATTAGCGAATCTTTAGTAAGAATTTTAATGAAATATTTCAACCTTTTGAAGCTACAATAAAAATACCTTAATTAATTAACAAGATCTCACTAATTAAATTAAATGAAACGAAATAACTAACAGTAAAATAAAATTTTCTTCAGTAACTTTAAAAGCGGTCATTTTTCCACGTCTTTAATTAATCTTAAAAAAAATTAATAACAATAAAAATACTTTACAAGCGTCTGTTAACGGTAGAAAAATGAAATGAGGATAGTAGGGCTAAGGGTGACGAGCTTATAATGGTGTTCTTGACTATGCTAGTTCTCCGTATGTTTTTTTTATCGGTGAAAAAAAAGATCGCAATGCGACTACAAAGCTAGATGTCTTTTGAAAGACGTCACGAGTCTGGTGTGTGTGGTTTAAAAAAGTAATAATCGCTTTCGTATTATTAAAGTAGACTTTCCGTGTTGAGAAACGATTGGCATGGCTGAAAGTAGGAGATAAAAAAAAGAGAGAGAAAGAGTACGCGCGATATATACACAAGCGAACAACCACTGTACATGTACACAGAGAAACTAGGTCCATTGTCACACGAGGTCAGGTCATACAGCCCCATACATTAGCTTCTCTCGTGACAAAGGCGTCAAGTTTCGTAACAAAACTTGTAAGGAGTTTTCGAAAGCCGCCCACCCACCAACAAATCTACGGACCCTACTCAGGACTATGTTCCTATGTTACGTTCCTTTCAGTCTGCTCTATCCTGTCTATCTGTTTCATACTTCACTGTTTAGTTATTATATTTATATACTTTAAACTCTATACTTCTTATACCTAATCACATACTGGGGTAATAAAGTCTAGTCGGCTCGTTTAGTTCTTGTTAATCATTTGTGAATTGTGTCGATTTCTTTCTTAGCTCTTATCCATCATCTCAATTTTATTTTTTATCTTTATCTTGACACTCATTTTTATTGACGCCATTACAACATTGTTATTAATGTCATAATGAATAAATAAATAAATAAATAAATATTTATCTGGGTGTATGTCGGTACCTGATTATTATGTCGTTAATATTCTCGATTCAAAGTGTTATTAGTACTGATAACCTCAAGTAAAGGTATTCTGGGGGTTAGATAATCTATTGTACATTGTGCGATTATTTTTTTTTAAGTCGAGAAATAAACAACGGAGTTTTAAAAGTTTGATTAAAGTTTTACTGACATTGCTCATAAACAATTTTGTGTAAATTTTCAAATTAATCAAATTCCTTTTAGTAAAAATAACTTTGAAAAATTCTATTACATATGGAAAAAAGTAAACTGTAATAAATAATAAGGTAAAAGACCCCATTAGTGGCACCTTTAACCCCTATTAGTGGCACTTTTTCTTTCAATAAAAAAATGTTCTACTTGAAATAAAAATTAAAAATTTTTTTGATCTAAAGGTCTTAAAGATTAGAAATAATATATTCATTATTGAAATTAATGATTTTATTAATTAAATAAGAATCAAAATCAAAGAAAGTGTCAGTAATGCGGTCTTTTACTCTAGTCGATTTATAAAAAGTAAATGATCATTTATGATCAACTGGAAAAAATTACCACACGGAAAAAAGAAAATAGGAATATTTTACAGTAAAAAATGTAAAATCGGTCTCGTCGTAATCAAAACTAGATAAATTACAGTTCTAAATAACATTTTTCTAAATTCAAACTTTGAATGTTAATTTTCAGAGCTTTCAATGTAATATTTACATTTTACAATGTAATTCTTATATAATCTGTAATAATTACAATCTGAATCTGTAATTTTTCCAGTTTTAATCACTGAGCTCCAGCACGTTGTATTATATACTGTAATTTTTCGAGTTTTCTTTTTTCCGTGCATTTCAAACAGTAAAATCATGATTTTAATAATCACTTTATAATATTTTTTTATGATTTAAATGCTACAATTTATTCTTGAAAAAAAAAAAAAAAATACTATTTTAAACAGTGATATTCGCTATGTGAACGTCGAAAATGTTAAAGTATAATAATTAAGAATTTTAACTTTGATAATTATCATTTCGTACCTAAAAAATGATCGCATGATATGTAAAAAATATAAAATACAATTACTAAATTTCTAATACAAACAACGTCAATATTTACCAAGTAAAATGGTAAATTTTAAACGCAACGCTAAAAATCAAACTATAATTATTGATTTGCTTTGATTGATAAAATATATATTTTAAGAGTAGAATTTTCTCTGTTTCAAGTGTTAAATTCTCCTCATTTGTAAAGCTAATGCTCCAGCAAACCATTAGTACTCTTTTTTGTCAATGCGCATTGAAACGGCAATTTTTACTGTTTGAAACTACAATTCTTTAAGATAAGAGAGTCGTTAATTACTATAATGACACCTGCTAATCACTTATTTTCGATATTAAATTATAAATAGTGGCTTTTGCAGTTTCTATATACATTTAGTTTTGTAATATTTACATTTTGCCACCCTGATGTCCGCTGTACTATTTGAAACTATAAAAATTAACCGGAATCTGAGTGAATTTTGCTGTTTACTTTTTTCCGTGCATAGATACATACAGGTCAAGCTAATGTTAAAAATAAAATAAAAGCATATTCATACAATAACAATAAAAAATACATAACATCAAATTTTGTAATTTTTTAAATTAAAGCAATTGCTTTTAATAATTAATAAAAAGTAAAACTATTGAATTGCATTATTGTTTGTTTAAAAAGAAACAAAGGTTTAAATTATAAATATTATTATTATTTTAGACACATAGTCCTATAATAAGTCTACACTGTTAGATCGTTATATATTATAAATAAACAAATAAATAAAATTTATTGCACGATTATTTATATTCCGCTTTGTCTGTTGCAGAGTGGCGGTGGAGGCGGAGGAAGAGACGGCGGAGGAGATGACTCAGACGAGGATACCCAGTGCGCATTGAGCGAGAATTGGACCTTCGAAAAGAAAACGCGAAGATGGTCACGAATCTGCGATATAAGTCAAGCAAATGTCGAGCGATTGCAAGCGATAGCCGCGGGGCAGCTTCCCTGTCCGGATGATTCACTGGAAGACCGTCTTGAGACTGACGACCCCGAGGAAACAATGATAGTCCACGGAAGTGTCAGATTCGAGACCATCTCCAGCACCCCTAATTCCGACGACATGAGTCCCAAGTTCCGTAGAACCGGATCCGAGCGTCTCCGCGACGGAGCCAAGGCATTTTTACGCCGGGTCGAGTCTCTTAAATCGCGACGTCGCAAGCGGCAAAACCGCGAGGGAGTTGTGATCAGCGGTCCCCAGGTTCTGGACGTGATTTCCATGCAGCAGAAAATGAAAGACCTCAATTGCGTAGATGTCTCTCCCACAGGACTTGCTCCTGTGTCTTTTGGCGAGGGATTTTTGCTGCCCTCTCCAAACCCACCGTCTTCACCGGTAACTATGCCGAACTCGCCGTACCACTTGCCGAGCAACTTGATGACCAACACGAGCAGTCCTTTCGGGGACGACTCGTCCAGTTACTGCTCAGACGGTTCTCAAAGCGGGACAAACACCCACACCATCACGAGCTCCTCGACAACTGGATCAACCAAAACAAAATTCAACAAAGCCAAAAGATTCCTCTACCGCGGCGGCGGCGGCGGCGGCGGAATGAAGGAAGACCAAGGCACGTTGAGCGATTCCGAGTGCCAGCCCTCGAACTGGCGACACAAGTACCTGAAGGATGCCAACAGCAATCACACTAAAGTACTGGAGTACTTGACCAGTCAGTCGCCAGCTCCTGTTGGAGGAACTACTCACTCTCCGTCGATTAGCACCAGAGGTGGCAGTCTAAATCTCGGCAAAGATTCTCAGCGGTATCGCGAGAAAATTACTGGCCAGTCGAAGCTCAACGACAAGGAGCTCAAGGTCGTTGCTCTGAAACGCGAGGATAAGTTCCACAGGAGCTTCCGGCATGCTCACGATGACTTGGTGATCGATCGGAAGCAGCAGGCGATGCTGATAAAGCACCACCAGCAGCATCAGCAGCAACAAGTCACTGTTTATCGGGAAAAATCGCGGTCAAGGAGCTCCGAACTGGCGGCCAGTCAGGAGAGCAGCTCGACGATGGCCAGTCGGGATTCTGATCCAGAGGATGAGTCACCCAGGCACAAGGGGACTGTTGTTAGGTGGCACAGTTTCCAGCGCGGGTCCCTCTATCCGGAACCGCTGGATCCACTTTGTCCGCGCGCTATGGCCTCCATGTCTTGCGGGCAGCTCCTTGTTCTGAGAAAACTTGCTCTGCTTAAGCTGACCGCATGCATGGAGCGCTACTGTCCAACTCATCGGACTGGCTGGAATTGGGAACTGCCGAAGTTTATCAGGAAAATAAAGACCCCTGATTATAAAGACAAAACGGTGTTTGGTGTTCCGCTTTTACTGTCCCTGCAGAGGACTGGCCAGGCGCTGCCCAAGTGCATTCAGATTGCGCTGAGGTGGTTGAGGGCAAACGCGCTTGATCAGGTGGGAATTTTCCGCAAGAGCGGAGTTCGTTCCAGGATTCAGAAGCTTAAAGCTATGACGGAAGTACAGGGGGACAATATTAATTTTGATGGCCAACAGGCGTTTGATGTTGCGGATCTTGTTAAACAGTATTTCCGTGAATTGCCTGAAGCTTTGTTGACTAATAAATTGTCCGAGACGTTCATTGCTATTTTTCAACATGTACCGGTTGATCTGAGACCTGATGCGGTGCAATCGGTTCTGCTGCTACTGCCGGATGAACATAGAGAGGCGCTGGAAACTCTTCTGGATTTTTTGAATCATGTGGCCAGTAATTCACCGTATAATCAAATGACTGCGTCTAATTTGGCGGTTTGTCTTGCTCCAAGCTTGTTTCATCTTAATCATAATAACTCGAATAGTAATAATCGGTCGTCCAGTGTGTCACCGAGGAGAAGGAAGACTGTTGGGATTCCAGATCAACGGGAATTGTCGGAAAATAAAGCGGCACATGATTGTCTTCTTTATTTGGTTAAAATGCATCGTGAATTGTTCATGGTACGTTTTTATTATTATTATTATTATTATTATTATAAATTAGTGACAGTACTTTTTTTTCTATAAATTAAAATTAAATTATATAAAATTTATTTAAATGATTCGTTTTAAAATTTATAGACAGTTTTTATATAAATTACATTTTACAATCAAGTAAATTTAAATTAAAATTTTTTGTTTTAATAAACTTGAACAATTTTTTAAATCTTAGAATTTTTACACTGCAAAAAATTAATTTAATTAAAAACTATTTAAACAAAAAAATTATTTTGAATTAAACAGACAAATTTTTTAATCAAAAAAACTATATTTAAACCAAGAAAAAATTTTTAATTTAAAAACTTTTTCATTAACAATAAAAAAACCTTTCAAAATGATTTTTTTTGTTAAAAAAACATTTTTTTTTAATCAAGTTAATTGTTTTTCTAAATGTAAATAATTTTCAAAAATCATATAACTTTTTAAATAATTCAAACTAGCAATCTTGCGGTCACTATGTGACTGCCGGGGCTTGTGAAATATAAATAAATAAAATTTTGCTTTATTAAATAATGACTTTTGTTAAATTGCACTGTACTTTCTTAAATATTGACGTTTTTGAAGATATAAGCTCATCCCGGTGTTACACTCATCAAGAGCTTTCATTTGTGTACCCACATGCATTTTCATATATTTTTCATTTATACATATATATAATATGTATAAAATATATGAAAAATTGATGTGAGTACTCAAATAAAAGGTCTCGATGAGTGTAATATCAAGATGAGCTTATATCTTCAAGAATATCATTAGTTGACAAGATAGCAAAGTTAGTTCTTAATAATTTAATTGTTAAGATTCATTTTTCTCATCAATGTATAAATAATAATTAATCCATTTATTTTATTATATGTTAAGGTTTCATCGGATATGTTGACACAGTGTCACTTTAATTACATGGAAGAGAGCGTTCCCGTTGGCTTAGAAGAATTGGGCTCTGAAATGAAACAAGACTGGCGTGGTTACATGTATGTCTGTACAACTGCTTTATTGAAAGAAGCACGTGAAAAGTAAGAAATAACAATAATAATACACTTAGAAAAAAAAACACCTTCAATTAAAAAAATTTTTTTTTGGCTTAAGTAAATTTTACTCAAACCAAGAATTATTCTATTAAATTTTTTTAAATATAAAAATAATGATATAAATTATTGATTATTTATTATTAATAAAAAAAATCAATTACAGAAGCCGTGGTTGGGTAACAGTAAGCAATCCAGCAGACAGCAGCGTCGAAATGGCGTACAAAAAAGTAGGAGACGGCCACCCTTTGCGCTTATGGCGAGTATCAACGGAAGTAGAAGCACCTCCTCATGAATTACTCCACCGAGTATTGCGCGAACGTCACATCTGGGATCCTCAACTACTGAAGTACCGTATGGTGAAAAAACTGGACGCTAATGCGGAGATATTTCAGTACGCAGCGGGTAACATGAGTCCATTACCGGCGCGAGATTACTGTGTCCTGAGAACCTGGAGAACGGACTTACCGAAGGACGCCTGTGTAATTGTCGAAACATCAGTCCAGCATCCAGACGCCCCGGTGATGCTGGGAGGGACTCGCGGAATAGTCCTGGCGTCACGTTATCTCATCGAGAAGAGCGGAAGTGGAAAATCACGTATCATGCATTTGTCACGAGTCGACACCAAGGGTCGGACGCCAGAGTGGTATAATAAAAGCTACGGTCACATTGCCGCTCTTTATTTAAGTAAAATACGTAATTCATTCAAGCACTCATCCGATGGCCCCGAAAGTAAAGTCTGAGATAGGGCCTCCGTACAATGCTCGTCATTGTACGGATCTCAAGAATCAAGCATCTCTGATCACTCTTCTTCTTCCAGAGATGATATGGATTATCTAACAGTTCCTCTTACGATTGATGAGGAATAAACAAAAAATAAAATTGTTTAAGAATTATCATTGTATCTTTATCAATTATAAATTATAAATAACCAACAACACAGAAAGAACAAGATGACACTAGATATCATTCTAAATTATACTGAGTGAAAAAATTTTTATATAGTAGCTAGTATAGTTCAGATTATAATGAGTATAATCCAGATTACAATGAGTATAATCCAGATATCGAGCAGTAAAATTTGGATTTTTTAGCTACTATCTGAAATTTTTTTTTTTCACCGCAAATATCACTGAGTAGAATCCAGATTACAATCAATATAATCCAGATATCACGCAGTACAATCTTAATTTTTTTAGTTACACAGAAAAAAAATGTTCTTCAATCAAGTATATAATTTTGAAGAACTTCATCTTTTTGATTTAATTAAAAAAATTCTTAAACTAAGAAATTTTTTCTTAGTTCAAAAATTTTCCTCTCCAATCAAGTTAATTTTTTTTTCACTGTACCATCTGAAATTTTTTTTCATCACAGATATCACTGACTATAATCTGGGATGATATCCAGTGTCATCTTGTTTTTTCCGTAAAACAGAGTATATTATATTATATCTAATAATAATTATAATATATTATGTTTATTATTGTATTTATAAAAAAAAATGTGAATCTCAATGTCAATTTTTCCATGTCGACTTTAAATCCGTTTTACTTATTACTTATTTATTTTTATTTATACGGATTTTATTATGAGTATTTAAGAAAAAAAATTTTATTCGACTTGGTTAAACAAGATTATATTTTTTTCTACTAAAGTAGTAAAATATAAATTGAAGAAAATTTTCGTCAGAACAAATTTTTAGCAAAAGATCAAAATTTCCAAAAATTTTTAAAATATTTGAGTTTAAAAATTTGGAAGTACAGATAAAATTTAAATAAGATCTGAATATCGTAAAATCCTGTATAAATGTTGGTAATTGTACCAACAATAATGTATTCTAGTTTTAATAAAATCATTTTAAAAAATATTTGTTTAAATAAATTAAAAATGAAATATTCAAATTTAATAAATATTTTGAACATTTTAAAAAAACAAATTAATAAAATAATAAAAATAATAATTAATAAAATAATTCATTTTAGAAAAATTAAAAATTTTGACTGCATTTATTTTATTAAAAAAAAATTACTTATAAAATTTTTAAATAATTTTAAATGAATAAAAAAAATCTATAATTTATTTCAAAAATTAAAATTCTAGTTTTAATAAAATCATTTTAAAAAATATTTGTTTAAATAAATTAAAAATGAAATATTCAAATTTAATAAATATTTTGAACATTTTAAAAAAACAAATTAATAAAATAATAAAAATAATAATTAATAAAATAATTCATTTTAGAAAAATTAAAAATTTTGACTGCATTTATTTTATTAAAAAAAAATTACTTATAAAATTTTTAAATAATTTTAAATGAATAAAAAAAATCTATAATTTATTTCAAAAATTAAAATTCTAGTTTTAATAAAATCATTTTAAAAAATATTTGTTTAAATAAATTAAAAATGAAATATTCAAATTTAATAAATATTTTGAACATTTTAAAAAAACAAATTAATAAAATAATAAAAATAATAATTAATAAAATAATTCATTTTAGAAAAATTAAAAATTTTGACTTTACATTTATTTTATTGAAAAAAATCGCTTATAAAATTTTTAAACAATTTTTAAAGAATAGAAAAAAATATATATATAATTTATTATAAAAATTTAAAATTCTAGTTTAAATAAAATCTTTTTAAATAAATATTTGTTAAAATTAATTAAAAATGAAATATTAAAATTTGATAAATATTTTAAACATTTTAAAAAAATTAAAAATTTTTACTTTGCATTTATTTTATTAAAAATCGCATATAAAATTTTTAAATAATTTTTAATTAGAAAAAATCTATTATTTATTATAAAAATTAAAATTCTAGTTTTAATAAAATCATTTTAAAAAATATTTGTTTAAATAAATTAAAAATGAAATATTCAAATTTAATAAATATTTTGAACATTTTAAAAAAACAAATTAATAAAATAATAAAAATAATAATTAATAAAATAATTCATTTTAGAAAAATTAAAAATTTTGACTTTACATTTATTTTATTGAAAAAAATCGCTTATAAAATTTTTAAACAATTTTTAAAGAATAGAAAAAAATATATATATAATTTATTATAAAAATTTAAAATTCTAGTTTAAATAAAATCTTTTTAAATAAATATTTGTTAAAATTAATTAAAAATGAAATATTAAAATTTGATAAATATTTTGAACATTTTTAAAAAACAAATTAATAAATAAATCATTTTAGAAAAATTAAAAATTTTGACTGCATTTATTTTATTAAAAAAAAATTACTTATAAAATTTTTAAATAATTTTAAATGAATAAAAAAAATCTATAATTTATTTCAAAAATTAAAATTCTAGTTTTAATAAAATCTTTATTCCAATTTTAAACTTAATGTAATTAATTCAACATTATTGAATCAATAAACGGTTGTCAAGGAAACTGTTTAACTTAGTTACCACCTTTTTAAACAAATTTAACCCCTGAAACTCTGAGACTTACTTTTCTTATCGAATAAATAACAGTAAAAAATTTTTATATTAAAAATAATAGAAAAAAATGGTCCGCTTACATGTTAAGAAAGGTGATGAAAGTCAATTTCTGTATGATACCACCGTTGATACACTTGTTGACGATGTTATTCAAGAAATAACTGTTATTTACAACGGTCGGCTAAAGATAAACCGGATTGCCTATGGTACGTATCCGCGTTATTTCTTCTCGTGCACAAATATCAGTAAAATTTGATAATTGATAAATGATAATCAATATTATTATTAATTATTTATAAATTCATATTTATAGAAATGGAAGAACTTGCAAAACATGGTACAATGTTGCCGTCTAATATGATGGGATTAACGGATGAACAAGTGATCGAGTTAAAATTAAAAGACGAGTGGGCTGATAAGTGCTCGCCTATGGGTGGTTGGACGTTCAATAAAGACGTTATGGGTAAAAAAAAAATTTTATAATAAGGAATGATAAGATGATTATATTTAGAAAAATTATAAACTGTAAAATATAATTTAATAGGCCGTCGCAATGGTCGCCAGCCGAACGAAAAAATGCAAGAAATTCTGAAAAAAGCTTGTAAAGATGCGCAAGCTATGATAACTAAGGTAATTATGATTATAATGAATGATTGCAATAATAAAAATTAAAAAAATCATAATAATTATAATAACTAATAGCAAATTTGCAGTCACTATGTGACTACCGTCGTTTGTAAACTATAAATAATTAAATTTTTGCTTTATTAAATAATGACTATTGTTAAATTGTACTGTACTTTATTAAATATTGACATTTTTAAAGATTTAAGCTCGTCCCGATGTTAGACTCGTCAAGAGTTTTCATTTGAGTACCTACATGCATTTTTGATATATTTTTCATATGGGGCATTCCATGCCAAATCGACCACTTTTGACACCGAGCCTTTTCGATTTTTCTGAAATTTTGGTATCTTTCTCTACCCTATTGAAAACAATTTTCAGAATTTTTTCAAATTTTTTTACCCAACCAAAAAAAAGTTACAAGTTATTACAAAAAAACAGCTTTTTTTTGTTAAATAACCATAAATTTTTTGAAAATTGACTTTTTGGGATGTTTTTTTTTTTTTGAAATTTTTGTCTTTAAATGTACTTTAAAAAAAAAAAAAAAAAATAATAATTCGGATTCATATTCAATGTTTTTTTTTTAACTTTTTGGAAAAAAACGAAAATTTCGGAATGATGATTGACACTTTTGATTTTCGATTTTTCTTTTTTATAAAAAAACTTCAGTATTTTTTGCAAATTAACTAAAATTTTCAGAGTGGTAAACTTTTTCTTTCTATTTTTCTTCTATCTATCTATTTCTTTCTATCTTCCAAAAAGTTAAAAAAAACATTGAATATGAATCCGAATTATTATTTTTATTTTTTTTCTTTTAAAGTACATTTAAAGACAAAAACTTCAAAAAAAAAAACATCCCAAAAAGTCAATTTTCAAAAAAGTTATGATTATTTAACAAAAAAAAAAAGCTGTTTTTTTGTAATAACTCGTAACTTTTTTTTGGTTGGGTAAAAAAATTTGAAAAAATTCAGAAAATTGTTTTCAATAGGGTAGAGAAAGATACCAAAATTTCAGAAAAATCGAAAACGGTCGGTGTCAAAAGTGGTCGATTTGGCATGGAATGCCCCATATAAAATATAAATATTATGTAAAGATGGACGGTGGAGTTTCTTAGATGGTCCACCTTTACAAGCATGCAATGTGAGTGTTATCCATACATGCTTGTAAATTAAAATAAAAATAATGTAACAAAATTTCTAAACTAAAAATAAAAATATTTTCAAAATTTTGAAAATTTTAACTTTCAAATTAAATTTGATTTTTAAATTAAATAAAATTTTCAATTAAATGAAATTAGATTTTTTCTAGCGCTCTACGAGATTATTAATAACTTTGTAATAATTAAATATTTTTTGATAAAAATTTGGGATAATAATCTTTAATGTACCCTTTATAAAATAAAAAAATCAGATCCCCAAATTCGTTAATTTTCCCTGTTAAAAAAATTCCCGAAAATCACCTTTTTTTTCGAACGTCATAGTGGTTGTTCCCCCTTAAATGTGTTCTTAGGTAGATTCATAATATTACTATATTTTCGCAGTTGTTAAGCAGCGGTTACAAATGTACAACTCACCTTATAGAGATGTTATGTCTTGTATTCGGCACATATATAAAACCGAAGGGATATTTGCGTTTTATCGTAGCTATACCACACAACTAACTATGAATATACCATTTCAAGGCTTGCATTTCATCGCCTATGAATTTGGACAGTCTTTAATGAATCCAGACCATGTTTACAATCCAATAGCACACGTTGTTTCTGGTAGAGTCTTTAGTATAGTCATTTAAATGTCGACAAATTTAAATTAATTAACTTTTTTTTTTTTTAAAAAAAAGGTGCTATGGCTGGAGCTTCTGCTGCAGCGGCAACGACTCCTTTGGACGTCTGTAAAACGGTCCTTAATACACAACAAAATGGAGTTAAACCTCAAGGAATGGTTCAAGCTATTCAAATAGTATACAATTACGCGGGTATACCTGGGTTTTTCCGTGGTTTGAGTGCGCGGATTTGTTACCAAATACCAGCTACTGCAATTTGTTGGTCAACGTAAGTAAAGATTTTCGATTTTTCTTTTTTATAAAAAACTTCAGTATTTTTTGCAAATTCCCTGAAATTTTCAGAGTGGTAAAATTTTTCTTTCTATTTTTTTTTTAATGAAAAAAAAATTTTTTTTTAAATGTTTGTTTTTCGTTATACCACTCTGAAAAAAAAATAGAATAAAAAATTCATATGAAATATATGAAAAATTGATGTGGGTACTCAAATGAAAGGTCTCGATGAGTATAACATTGGGATGAGCTTATATCATTAAAAATGTCAATATTTCACAAGATACAAGGTAATTTCTTAATTATATATCTAGAGATAGAGCATTTTCGAATGCAGCCTAAATACTTATCATAATAAATTAACTATCGGTGAAAATCAAATGAAACCTTGAAAATACACTAATTTAAAATTAATTTTAAATCAAGACCTTTGCAATAAAACTAAATTTCACTAAAAAAAAAAAAAAAAAGATTATATCATATGACTATCCTGGAAACAAAATTTTTCTTACTCTCTTAATAATATAGATAAACAATATTTATTAATATTGACTCGGCAGAAACTTGTTGCTGAAGATAAGCTGATGAGTTTAAAAATAGTTAATGAAGCGTTGGATCTACTAAGAGGTGCTTCAATGATAGTTTATCCGATGGGCTTACCACCTCACGATGTTATCCGCAAGGAATTCGAAAACACTGAAGATTTAACGGGAACCCAGGCATCGCTTGAGGTAATCCGGGTATCCGTAATTCCGGCAATCTTATCTGGATAAGCCCGGATAAATAAACATCTTATAAATATGAATATAAGTATGTAAATATTTATCTAGGTGATGGACGTACAAATGACTCAGCTGTGGTTCTCCGGCAAGGAAATGATACGGGGAAAAAAGCTCAAGGATTATTTAGGCGCCAATGAGAAGACTAAAATCGTCGTAAAGCTGCAGAAACGCGGATCTGGTATGCCAGCTCGCGAGCCGCTGATGAATGATGACGAGCGCAAGGAATTTATGATGCATGCTTATCGACGCCAGGAACAGCTCAAGGTAAGCTCTTTTTATCTGTGCTGTTGATACTAAAGCGGTTGGTATGACAAGAATTTTTTACAGTATATCCTAGATGTTTTTTTTAATTAGAATTTTATTAATTAAATTTTGATTGATTGAAATTTAGAGTTAAATAAATATTGATTGATTTTTTGCTGAATTTAAAATAATTATTTTGAGATTTCATATCATTCTCACCGATAGTCAATTAATGATGATAAGTATTTAGGCTGCATTCGGAAATACTCTATCTCTAGATACATAATAAAGAAATGACCTTGAATCTTAATAACTATTGACATTTTTAAAGATATAAGCCCATCCCGATGTTACACTCATCGATACCTTTCATTTGATTACCCACATCAATTTTTCATATATTTATATATTTATATATATTATATATATGTATATATGAAAAATATATCAAAAATGCATGTGGGTACTCAAATGAAAGCTTTTGATGAGTCTAACATCGGGATGAGCTTTATCTTCAAAAATATCAATAATTAATAAATGACCTTGTATGTTGTAAAATATTGACATTTTTAAAGATATAAAAAATAACACAATTTTTTTATGTGATTAGAAATTTTTTTTTTTTTTATAGATTGTTAATAAATACTATCAACCTTACAGTCACTATATGACTATCGTGACTTGTGAACTATAAATATACAAAAAATTTGCTTCATTACATGTGGGTACTCAAATGAAAGTTCTTGACGAGTGTAACATCGGGATGAGCTTATATCTTTAAAAATGTCAATATTTAAGAAAATACAGTGCATTTTTATTTAATAAAACAAAATTTTATTTATTTATAGTTCACAAGTCACGGCAGTCACATAGTGGCTGCAAGGTTGCTAGTATTTTTTCAATTTTTGAAATTTCTTAAATAAAATTAAAAAATTCAAGACTTTTAGTCATTTTCTAAATAAAATTTTTCAATTAATTTTTATTCCTACTATTTATTAATTACTACGGAAATTTGGAATGAATTAACTAATGCATAATTCATAACTTTTAATTTTTAAAAAACTTACTTAAAAAACTGCAGAAACTCCCGAAAGAGTCCAACTTTTATACCATCAAGAATAAATTCAACTTTTAAAGTTTTAATAAAATTTGAAAAAGTTTCTAAGGGAAAGAGAAATTTTCCATGATAACAAAATAAAAAAAGTTAATGAATGAAAAGCAAAAGTTTAGTTTACTTATATATATATATATATATATATATATATATATATACATACGGTATAGCTTAACATATATAATAACATATGATTAATGTGTGAGTTGATATTCAAATAACAAGAAAATAGAACAAAAGTTTCGTGAGTAGAATGAATAAAAAAAGTTTGTGAAAAACAAGAGTAAGGAAACACAAGAGCAGCATCGATTATTTAATATTTTTTCCACAGTAAAGTAGCACGCTTTTTATCGATCCCACTGTTCTGAAAAGACTTTTATATCTAGGATAGTAGATTACGAGAACATGTTACACGATATACGATTTTTAATTTATGAGCTTCCCTGTTAGACTATTAATAAGACACAATAAATATTTACAGTGTTTGTTTGAATTTTTATTAGCTTCGCAGAAATAATTACAAGTATTAAACAGTACAGCAATCCATATTTTACAGTACAATAATTTATTAATTATTTTTATTAATTACAAACAAATAAAACCCTAAAAATAGTGAAGTAATATTAATATTATTTATTATATATTTAAATAAAATAGCAGACACACCCGGTATAAATAATTTATTTTACTCTGAGTTTTCTACTATTTTCATTGATAATTTTTTACAGTGGCAATTTTTTATTAAAAAAATTAATTGTTAATTCTCCACAAGTCTGTTGATTTCAAATGAATTTGTACGTTTGTTTACTGAAAAATTAAATTAAGTGGCAGGTGTTAAGATCGATTTGATACGAGGCCTCGTTAGACCATGCGTGATACATTTATTCTTTATTATTTTAGTTTCATTACATGCTTAGTATATAATATTCACTTAGAGCTCAATGTATGAACAAATTTACATACACGTATACATGAAATATAGTAACACATTAAACAAATGGAAGAAGGCACGTAGATTATAGTGATTATTTTTAATTAATTACTTTTTTAAGGCGATACTTCACTGTTCGTGCTTTGAAAGTTTTAAAATTGTTTTTTAATCAATACACATATCTTTCATAGATGACAATTATTTTTTTTTCAATTGGAATATTTTTTTAAAAATTGTTATTACTTTGAAATTCAATTAAAATTGTAATTTTTATATGATAATTAATTTAGCAGATATTTAATAATTTTTTTTAACAAATAAATTATGGCAAGAATGAGAAAAAAATATTGAAATTTAAAAAAATTATAAATGCAATTTTTTAAAAATTATTTTTCAGAGAAAATTTGTTTATTAAATAAAATTTAAAAAATTATCAAGTGTCTGCTAACTTTAATGTCATAATTTTTATTGTTTAAAATTTTCAGTGCTAAAATTTAAAAATTTTTAAATATTTTTATATTTTTACTAAAAAGCTAAAAAAAAAAATTTTTCAAACTTTTTAATAATAAATTTTTCAAATTACGCACAGTGATTGCCTTAAATTTAAAATAATTTCCTCGCGTAAAAATGAATTTTTTAACAAAAAAATGTAAAGTATGAAAGTGATTGACGATTTTTATTTAACAATATTAATAAATTATTTATATAGACATTTAAAAATACTTAACAATATAAACCTTATGTATTAAAACAATTGAACTTATAATTTTTTTTTATTTCTTCATTGGAATATCAGCAATAGGCCACAGAAAAATGAATGTTTCTCTTTAACAATCTTATAATCTTAATCTTGAATTTGATTGAATTGTAAACATTAAAATTTTTATAACAATTGTGATAAAATTTTAATAGAGTCAATTAAAGTTTTACGATAAAAATCTGACCCAATTATAGTTTAGAATTCAATAATCCGAAAATATTACCGTACAAAATGTTGATGGCTCGAATGATTTAATATTATTAATGTCTTACTTATTATTATTTTTATAAATATTAATGTTAATTTAATAATGACATTAAATGGTAGTAAAAACAATTTGTAATTTTCAAAAAATCGGTGCATCAAAAAGCTGTACAATCGAGCATATCTTCAACATTTATACTTATTAGAAGATATATGGATGTAATTCATATATATAAATATCCACTGACCGGAATAAGAAATAAAAATCGATCGATGTGAAATATTGGACAAGGTAAACTTGTGTAAAGACTTTTCCAATTTTCTTTAACTTATTTTTTCGCTCTCTCTCTCTCTTTCTCACTCTCGCTTTCGCTCTTTAAATTAATTTCCTTGCTCGGTGTATTGCTATTGATATTTATTTTTCTTTGACAATATTTTTTTAATTTCCGCAAATAGAATAAAAAAGGCATTACGGTTACGTAAATATCAAAGCTAAACTTATTGGCCCCAGGGAACTTAAATGTTTGTATTTTTATAATTATTATTAATGAAAAAAATTCAGTAAGAACCGTACAATTTAATTCAAATTAAATACAAAAAAATTTTTCATACAATAAATATATATTTTACACTAAATGTTTTGCATTTATTAGTAAACATTTTTTAACTTTATGACTCGAGTTATTTTATAAATAACAAAAAATACTTGACTTGAAAACACGCGAACTTAAAAATAATGATAATGGCAAAACTCACTAAAATAAAAACTAATGAAATATTTATTTGACAACTCACGTTATACATTTCTTCCTCAATAACTCAAGTGTCTAATTTTTGTGATAAATGAGGAAGACATTACTCGATCTAATGCGATACAAATATAGTTCTAATAATCACTATATTACTATAACTATTATTAATATTATTTTTTTTTATGAAAATTTTTTTTTCTGAGTAATTTTTTTTCTAAAATTATAATTATAAATATTATTATTATTATAAATAACAGAAAAATTTTTACTAGAATCGTAAATTTACAAACATGTATGGAAAACACATTCTATGCTTGTAAAGGTGGACCTTCTTATAAACTCCGCCGTCCATCTTACGGCATAAAACAAATTTTATTTTGTTTAAGAAATTTTTTATGAAAATTTTTTTTTTCTGAGTAATTTTTTTTCTAAAATTATAATTATAAATATTATTATTATTATTATTATTATTATAAATTATTAATATTATTTATCATTCAAATATCATACTAGTGAAAAATACTTCTAAATGTGAAAGTGCATTATTTAAATCTCTTCTTTCTTCCCTCCCTCACAAACACTAAAATTAGGGAGAAAAGTTTTATAAACACTACCATTATTTATTATTAACAAAATTATCACTCAATAACTCAATTAATAAAAAAATATTATAAATTTACAACTTAAATTATTTTATATCTGAGTATTTCAACGGATTAAAAATCTTTTTTATAAAAAATTAATATATTTTATTTGAGAGATGAATTATTTTAAATGTTATTATCAATTTATCAATTTGATGATTCGATTTTTAATTTAATGATCAATGTCACTGTTTTTTTAACTTTGGAACTTGCAAAGTATTTATTTTTAAGTACAGCAATGAAGCAGGAGTAAATAAACTGCGTAATTAATAAATTAACAATTATATCTTCGGTTTTTTATCCGAATCAGTTTTTAATTAAATAATAAAAAATATCACATATTGCTGAAAGTGAGGAAGCAATTAAAAATTTTGGACATTCTTGCTCTTGACAATGTCTCATATTAGTGTTCCAATTTATCTACTTATAATTACAATTAATAAAAACCATTATTACCAAAAATCAAAGAAAGAAAAAAAATTTTTTCTTGAAAATTTTAGCTTCTACACTGATAGAAGAATTTATTTGTAAAATAATATTTGTTAATAGTTAACAAATCATTTATTAGAGACTACTTTTGAGTATTAAAAAAATATTTTTTAATATTATAATTATTTATTTGTACTTAATAAATCCGATATTCATTTATTAAATATTAATTAATCTTTTTAAATACTAAGAAATATTTATTAAGGACTAAAAAATGGTTTGTTAAATATTTACAAATATTTTTAACTATAAACAAATCTTTCGATCAGTGTATACAGAAAAAAAATGTACTTGAATCAAGCAAATAATTTTGAAGAATTTTATCTTGATTAAAAAATTTTTCGTTTTAATCCACACAGTAAAAAATTTTACGTCATTGTGTCAAAATATTATTATTATTATTATTATTATAAATTATTAATATTATTTATCATTCAAATATCATACTAGTGAAAAATACTTCTAAATGTGAAAGTGCATTATTTAAATCTCTTCTTTCTTCCCTCCCTCACAAACACTAAAATTAGGGAGAAAAGTTTTATAAACACTACCATTATTTATTATTAACAAAATTATCACTCAATAACTCAATTAATAAAAAAATATTATAAATTTACAACTTAAATTATTTTATATCTGAGTATTTCAACGGATTAAAAATCTTTTTTATAAAAAATTAATATATTTTATTTGAGAGATGAATTATTTTAAATGTTATTATCAATTTATCAATTTGATGATTCGATTTTTAATTTAATGATCAATGTCACTGTTTTTTTAACTTTGGAACTTGCAAAGTATTTATTTTTAAGTACAGCAATGAAGCAGGAGTAAATAAACTGCGTAATTAATAAATTAACAATTATATCTTCGGTTTTTTATCCGAATCAGTTTTTAATTAAATAATAAAAAATATCACATATTGCTGAAAGTGAGGAAGCAATTAAAAATTTTGGACATTCTTGCTCTTGACAATGTCTCATATTAGTGTTCCAATTTATCTACTTATAATTACAATTAATAAAAACCATTATTACCAAAAATCAAAGAAAGAAAAAAAATTTTTTCTTGAAAATTTTAGCTTCTACACTGATAGAAGAATTTATTTGTAAAATAATATTTGTTAATAGTTAACAAATCATTTATTAGAGACTACTTTTGAGTATTAAAAAAATATTTTTTAATATTATAATTATTTATTTGTACTTAATAAATCCGATATTCATTTATTAAATATTAATTAATCTTTTTAAATACTAAGAAATATTTATTAAGGACTAAAAAATGGTTTGTTAAATATTTACAAATATTTTTAACTATAAACAAATCTTTCGATCAGTGTATACAGAAAAAAAATGTACTTGAATCAAGCAAATAATTTTGAAGAATTTTATCTTGATTAAAAAATTTTTCGTTTTAATCCACACAGTAAAAAATTTTACGTCATTGTGTCAAAAAATTTTTATGTTAAATATTTAACACTTTTTTGTGTTGATTTAATAGAATAAATGTTAAATTTGCACATGAAAGTGTTAAATATTTAACACAAAAAATTTTGACGCAAAATTTTTTACTATACTTCAAAATTATTTAAGAATTTTTCTCTTGACTCAAGTTAATTTTTTTTTTTTGTATATAAACTGCTCGACAATACTTTATCCAGATAAAAATTCTCAGAAGCTAAATTAATTTCCTTTGATATTAATTTTTCCTTATTTTTTAAAAAGAAAAGAGCAAACCTTCAACCACCGACATTATAAAATAGAAAGAATTGTTTTAATAGTTAACCCGTCATTTATTATTATTAAATGTCAGCGGCGTATACTCGTACTAAGTTTCGTTGGTAATCGATTATTAATTTTGTTGTTATATCGCGTACAATTTATATATAGAGAGAGTAATAGAAGCCGACAAAGCAAAATGCCAATAGGTCAAGTAAAACAAGGACCTATAGCTTCATTAATCGATAATTGGTTTTAAATTTCTTTAAGTTAAGATTCTTAAAAGTTTCAGTATGCTATATATAGATAATTATCTTCAAGTTTATAAAGTCTGTCGATAAGTGAAGTGAAGTTTTAACTTGAAACTTTCTGAATATAATGAATGAGTTTTTATTTAACAAGAATCTTCGGTGTCTGTGTCAATCAACGGGAGCTTTTCATACATCGGCGGGTTTATGTTAAGTTTGAATTGCTAAAGAGCCATACTACGTATCTCTGTTGCTGTGGAGTTGGCTTGAGTTGTCGATCCAGAGCTTGCTTGTACTAGCCCTTCGTCTTCACCCTCACGCACTTGTCGCTCAGTGCAGTACCTGCATCGCATTTTAGTGTCATCACCGACTTGCACTGACCGCGTTATTATTACGAGTGTCAGGAAACTTATTATGAATAATACTGATGGCACTATCGTTGCTATCAATAGTTCTGTTCGTGTTTTATTCAAGTCGAAACGTGCTACCACAAACGATGAATCGTTCTGTAATTTATAAATTTATTTGTTATTTAAAATTAATTTATATTTTGCATAAAAAAATTTGAAATTTGAACCAAATTAAACTTTTTTCTGACAAGTTTCGAATAAAAAATTAAGAAAAATATTTTTTTTATTTCGAATAATTTTATTTGATTTCTTGTCCCATTTTTTTTTTTTTTTTTTTCAATGAGTTTTTTTAAATGTTGGATTAAAATAAAATAGTTAAACGTTCTTAAAAAAATTTGAAACATTGAAATTTTCAGATAGAAAACTAGTAAAATTTTTTTTAAATAAACTGTGACAGTGAGATAAGATTTTTCTTTCTTTTAAAGTCAAAGGAATCCCAGTAAACTTTTTTTTGCCTCTGTCGACTTAATACAACTTTAAATTTCTAACTCGGAAGATGATTAATAATCTAAACTTTACACTGAGAAAATATTTCTCTAGGAAATTTTTTTACGGAAGTCTGAGAAAATATGAGCGTGACAAAAATTTTCAGTTTAAAATTTAAATCTTATAAAATTTGTAAAAATTATAATCTGAAAATATAATTTATCCATTTTTTTTAAGCGGCACATTACAGTATAAAATGCAATTTTTGTATTATAATTTTATTCGTGTATATAAGTAAGAAATTTGATACTCCCAAAAATTGATTAGCATATTAAAAATATTGTGTGTGCGTTTGTTCTACATAGTAAAAAATTTTGTGTCATTGCGTCAAAAAACTTAGTGTTAAAAATTTTTGTGTTAAATATTTAACACTTTTATGTGTAAATTTAACATTTATTCTATTAAATCAACACAAAAAAGTGTTAAATATTTAACATAAAAATTTTTAACACAAAATTTTTTGACGCAATAACGCAAAATTTTTTACTGTGTAAAGAGAAAAATTAAAATAGAATTCAAATTATCCCTATCCGTTAAATAAGTTTGTTTGTTACGCTTTCACGCGGAAACTACTTGACTGATCATCATGAAACTTTGTACACATATTCTTGGAGGTATAAGAAGTAACATTGGATACTTTTGATGAAAAAAAAAAAAAAATTTATTCTTTACGAAATATAAAAAAATTGTTTGAAAAGATTCATTTCTGTTGTAATGATCTCTGATATTTATTTAATGGCTTAAATGCGAGTGAAACCGTGGATAAAAGCTGGTATTTCTTATACATGTTACAAGTCACGTAATTAATTTTGTAACCGTCGAAGCCTATCCCCATATTCATCAAAATTTATCATTCCTCTACACCCTCGCTCATATTTCCTCGCTGATAAAACTCATAAATAAATATTCCAAGGATAAAAATTTGAAAAATTACCCTTTTATGGAAACAAGGATATCGGCTCTGTGCAGTTTGATTATCTCCATCGCGTCCGTGAGTTTGCAAAAAATCACGACACTCGCCTCGAAGGGTGTTGACGCAGCCCTCGAGGTTGATATAGAGCCTGGAAGTATTGTAGATGGTAAGTGAGCGCTGAGAGGGTAGGTACGCGTTCGTCGGATCGACAGGCTTCCCCAGGCTCTTATCGTAGAGGTTCAAGAAGGTCGTCAAATTAATCCAGGGCCCCGGCATCGAGGCTGAATCCACCAGTGTGCCATTCACGCAGTCTTCCGTCCTGAAACAGAGAGAAGAAAGGGAAATTCACTCATCCGTTTCCATTTTAATTACACACTCCCACACTTCCGCCCACCTCTGTTCCACTTTTACTTTTTCCTTCATTACTTAGCCATTATTATATTTTTCCACAGAACAAATTAAACTCCTACAATTAAAGTTTTTATTCACCTCGCTGAAAATGGAAATTATATAAGACTCATTTAATTGTCGAGGAAATAACTTTTTTTATTTTTTCCTTATCGTCCTTTTAAGTTTTTATTGGATCGCTAAAAGTAGAACTCGTTTATGTTTGTGTAAACATTATTCCAACGTGTATGGAATTGATGTAATCGATCGTCTATGACTAAGCTTGTTTACTTTTTAAGAGGAGTGCTTCTACTCGATGACGTGATAACAACCACCAATAATTTACTTATAAAATTATTTTTATCTCCATTTTATTCTTGATGTTAATACCGATAGTCAAAGTTTATTTCTACTTCAATTTTGCAAAAATTTTTAATTTATAATTATAGTTAAAAGCTATTAGAAAAATTAAAAAATTCTGAAGACATAAAATAAAAGTATCCCAAGCACGCAAAGGACCATTGAAACTTTTTTGATTGAAATTAAATTACCTATTTATCATTTTTGTTCTGAAGTCTGCAATTTCAGAACTTTTATTTATAAGTGAATTCATTTATCCTTATTTTTTATCAACACGCTTTTATTAGGTTGACCTGTATCTATCTATCTGTCTATCTGATCGTCAAAATCTTTCAACGTCATCGCTGCCGACCTTATCGTAGCTGTAAATTTGAAAATTTGCATACGTATCAAGGACCAATGACAATACAATTTTTTTATAATTTTGTCCTAGTTTTCTGATCAAGAAAATTAAGATAAAAAAGTAACTAATTTTGAAGGAGAAATATATACCCTCTATAAAATGACAGTAAATATTGTTGTTTTAATTAAGAAAATTATTACATTCTGTTTTAATTATATTAAAAAATTTTTAAAGAAATTATAGTTTAAAAAACTAAAAAAAAAGACGATTTAATAGCGAGCCAGGCTAAAAAGTATAAAATAATTTTGAATAAGTTTAAAATAAAAATAGAGTGATTAAAAACAATTAATTTTATTGTAAAAAAAAGCATCAAGTGCTTTCTAATTTTTTTTTAGAATAATTTTACTTTTACAAGTATCTATCATTAAAATAATAAAAATGAAAAAAATTTGATCAATTATTTCACACTTTTTTACAATAAAATTAATTTTTTTTTATATCAAACTTATTAAAAATCATTCAAAATTATTTTCTATTTTTAACTTTTTTAAACTGTAATTTTAATTATTAAGCTTTTGTGTATAAATTTAATACTCTAGTTAAATAAATAAATAATAAAATATATCATTTATATTTTATCCAAAAAATTACACATAAAAAATGGCTAATTTTATATACAACATACACTAAAGCATTTTCCGTGTACAATGTGCATTGACGGTTTATCGATTTATTTCTCGTGCGTCCGCGATGTGATTATCATCAACAATTTAAACCAATCATTAAACTGGCATGGAATTATTTCTCCGAATAAGCTGAGGTCATAAATTGGAATATTTTAATAGATCAAACCAATAATTCATATTTTTCAAATAAATAAATAAATAATTCATTTAAAGCTTCAATAACCGTAAATATGTCGCAAAAAATATTCGTGCAAAAATTATGTATTTCACAAAAAGCCTCTCAGTCTCTCGGGTTACAAAGTAAATCATTGACAAATGCACGGCACTTAAGCCCAACATTACCTCCGGCGGCCTCGGTGTGCATCGATTTTATCTTTTTTTAAATGTATTCATAATGAATTTACCACACAGAAAGGTAATAATAATTATAATATGTATAATAGGTTACATTAAAATAATTATAAATAAATAAAATTAACTTGATTCAAGAGAAAAATTCTTGAACCAATAAAGTTATTCAGAAGAGCTTTATCGTCTTGATTTAAATAAATTTCACTTGATTCAAAAATTTTTTTCTTCACAGAAAGAAAAATTTCTTGACTGGAGAACAAATTTCTTGGTGGAAGTAATTTTTTCTTAATTAAAATTATCATAAATACTTGATACAATAAATTTTTATATTTGATCAAAATTTTTGGGTACTTTAGGGAAGCAGCGCCACCTACTTTAGCTGAGAAAAAAATTTTCTGACCTTGAGAAAATTTTTTTCTTGAATATTTGATACCCATTTTATATTATTTTAGCGTGCAATTATACATATTGAATGAAAAAAAATGATTCAATATTATTTGATCTTCCCATTTGACATGTTAATAATCAATAAAAATATTAATGAAATATTACTTCTATTTTTATATTTAATTTTTTGTAACAAGAGGCTGAATTTTCTCAAAACAAGAAGATTTTCTTGACTTAAATAAATTTTCTTGACTAAAAAATTTTTTTTTCCGCTCAAGAAAATGATTAGGAAGAAATATTTTCTTGGCTCAAGTGAACCTTTTTTCTGTGTTTAATTAAATTTATTAAAAAAATTCATACCTGATAAGATTTCCATCAGAGTTGACAGCAAAACAGCTGGCGAAAATAGCCGTATCATTGCTAACATCTTCCCAAATTTTAACAGGACTATCTAGCCTCGTCCCGAGTAAATTCCCATTAGCCTTATTGAGTGCTAATGCACGAGAGCATCTCGCTGTAATGATGCTGTCATCTTGCATCAGATAAACATTAACATTATTTGAATTAATCCTGGGACAGTAGCGATCACAGGAGAAGGGACGTTTTATTTTGGTGCATCTAGAGTTTTGACAGTCGAAAAACCCGTTTAGTTTCATATTATCTTTCTCGCTGTCAACAATAATCCCGTCGGCTTTGTGGTGACACAACACCAGCTCGCTCATATTGGCACAATGGCCTAGACTGCAATTGAATACGCCTGTTAGAGATCCGCACTCGCTTCCATTGTTGCAATTGTATCTTTTCAATTTCAGAAGATTTACCTGACAAAATAATCATTTGTGTTCAAGTCATGCCCATTATTTTTTCTCTCACAAAAAATAAAACGACGAGATCAAGGGATTCAGACATAAATTTGAGACAAAATGGGCGTACAAATTTATTTTAACTCGAATCCTTCGGTTTAAATTTATGTCTGATCCCTTTATATATTTATCATCCGCTTCATTTATTTTATAGGTCAATTGAAATTTTTCTTAACAAGAAACGTCGAACAATTAGATCGCTCAGACGTATCTTGTTGTGAGTTTTGTCTTTATATACTTCTTATACAGTAAACTTTTGTATAATTGTGAAAGAGCAAGTGTTTTATCGGCGGAACGGAAATTCTAGAGCGAATAAGAGACCGTCAAAGAGACGATGGTTGCCGTGGAAACCGAGGGATGTCCTTCTGGCATTTAAACATCCCTGTATTAGTGGATATAAATTTTCCAACGTGACCTTCATTTTTTTTTTTTTTTTATTATTTATCAATAGGCTCCCGTATCTCTCGATAAAAAAAAAACTATCTCATTTTTCACAAATTGATAGCGAAAAAATTCATTTAATACTGTGAGATAAAATAAAAAAGTTTAACCTAACGTAAACTTTCTGAAAACCATTTGTTCATTTTTACTCATACATTGAGAAAAAAAAATAGTTTTATTAAGAAAATTTTCTTGATACAAGAATTCATGTTCTTGAAAATTTAAAAAAAAATAAATTTTTTTTCTCAGTGTAAAGTGATAAATAAAAATTCTTAGATTAAGAAAAATTTCTGCTTGATTTAAGGCTATGAATTTTTTTTAAATAATTTTTTTTTGGCTTAAGTAATTATTAAAAATTTTTTGTCTAAAAATTTTTTGTCTAAACAATAATTTTTTTCTCAGTGTAAAATTTTTGAACATAAATTGAGAAGAAGTTTGAAGTATTTTTCAATTGGAAAACTTACTTGTGGACATGAAACGGTAGCAAACTTAGTACAGTTTTCTAAGATTAAATCAGTGCCATTGCGTCTTACAGTAGCATGAATTTGCGGACAGAATCCCGTCGTTTTGGTCAAACACCATTCTCCACAACTTGCCCACGCACAATAATTTACTAGTGTAGCATTAACTGTTTGGCACATTACGGGTTCAGGATCGATACCTGCGTTAAATGCCCTGAAATTATAAATTAGTCATTGTTATCATTATTTTCTTCCCTCTTTCTTCAAAATTATGAAGAAAATAAATTTTGAATACAGCAAAAATTGAAAGAAAACAATTTCTCTGTGAAATATAAAATAAGACTTGTAAATTCTTTGTAATAGAATTACAAATTTCAGACATTTAAATTCTACTTAATCCCAAAGTGAGTAAGATGTTAATTTAATACCGTGACGCAACACTTTTTACCGTTAAGCTCGCAATCAATTCTTGGAAGAAATTTATTAGTATTGAAATTTAAAATAAATTGTTACTACAGTTTTTTTGTGAAATATGTAGAGTTTGAAAGATTAAAAGTTTTTAATTAAAATTCAATAGTTTTTGAACTTTTATTATAATTGGAGTTGCTTTAACTACTTATTTAAAGTGAAAGTTATTAATAAATTTGATATATTATTCAATTTTAATTTAAAGATTAGAAGTTTCAATTTTTAGGAAAAAACATTTGTTTTTTTCATTAATTAATATTATTATTCGAAACAAAAAAATATGCGAGTAAATAGAAATTTTTCGCGTTTTTATGTAAATAAAAAAAAATTTAATACTGAAATTCTTTCAATGTTTTAAACTGAATTTCATTTTTAAAAACCGTGACAATTTTTTAATTTGTTCAAATGAAAAATTCAAAATTTAATATCACTTTAAAAGCAATTCAATATCATTAATATCTAATATCTAATAGAGGTATAATATTTTGGTTTGGATCATTCAAATAATTTATAATTGAACTATTATTGTATCAAAATATTTAAAAATCACCCTCTAAAAAATAAGGAATTAGACCAATTGCTAATTAGACCGTCGAAATGTAAATATTACATTGAATACTCTAAAAATTAACATTCAAAATTTGAATTTACAAAAATGTTATTTCAAACTGTAATTTTTCTAGAGTTTTAAATACGACGGGACACTTATTACTATTTATAATGTAATTTTTCGATTTTTTTTTTTCCGTGTAAAGAATTAAAAACATAAATCGATAAATTTAAAAGTATAATTATTATATCAGATAAAAAAATAAAAAATTACCTGTGGGACGGCATGTATATAGCGACAGTAAGATAAACCAAAGAAACACAACTAATGACAATAGTAAACTGGCAAAAACAAATACCACCACAAATTCGTCGGTCTTGTTCTGGTATCGAACGTGATTTAAACTTTCGTCCCATATTTTAAAGTTTTTATATAGACATGTAAAATTACTTCCAATTGACCTTACTGACCACCAAACCGTGCGTTGTATTCACATGCCAATTTCAATAACAAATTCCAATTTTTTTTTCTTTTAGTAATTTAATAATTTAACATCACATTTATATCAGGATATACTGTGATAAATTATCAACTCAACAAATGTTACCTTGCCAGCCAGGAATATATCTATATTTCTCTAGAGAATCATCTCTCATCTATAATTCAAATGAACATTCGTACGAACGAATGAAACGCGTACTCAAGTATTCATAAGTTGTTGACATGTTCCCAGTTAATTTTAAAATGACTTTTATTTCAATTAATTTTAACTTTTTATATAGATCAATGAAAACGCTCGCGTGTTGATTTATCATAAATAAATAAATATAATAAATTTATTTTTGTATCATAAATTTGCGATTCACTTTAAAGGAGACATTAATATTGCTTTTTATTATTTCATTTAATTATCACTCATCACTCATTTAAATACTTAAAAAAATAATTAATATTAATATTAAAAATAAAAAAAATGAAAATTATAACAAAAAGTATGTGAGGGAGGGAAAAAGGTGCTTAGAAAAATAATCAGGTTATTTTATCTGGTTTAAGTCTACAGTTGGTTTTAAAAAAATAATTTTTTAGTGATTAATAAATATTTAAGTTAAACTTTTTAAATATCCACAATTGCACATGACACTGATCTCATTTCCGTCCATTTTTGACGTTTACTGTACATCACACGACCGACGTGACGGTATTTTTTTTTGTTCTTTATCTTTGGTGCCAAAATTTTAAGCTTTAATACAATTATCAATTGTAAATTTTAGTTATTGAGGAAAAAAGTGTCAGCGCAAGCTGACGGCCCGATAATTTTAAGCGACTGATCCTGCTGCCGGTTATTTGAAAACAGAGCTGATTTCTGGGATGTGCGTATCACCGTGCAGCCGGTTTAATTGTAAATATACGAGTGCGTGCGCGAGCGCAAGAGCTTTCAGTCGGGGCGAGCTTGCGCGGAGCTTTCGATGTGCTCCACGCTAGAATGGAATTCTAGCTGATACGAGTTTACTTAACTAGACGGTACTATTACTATTGTGTACTATAGATATTTTATTTTGGATTTAATACAGCATCTGAGTTCAACTACCCCCGAATGTGGTTCAGAGGTCAACTCTCGAGTTTAAGGGCACTCGCGGAAGATAGCGCGCTGATAACATTTTTTACTTTTTTTTCATCAATCCACTGATGCTTGTATAATATTTATTTTATTGCCGCCCGGGGGTTGAGGGTAGGGATATAAATTCTGTATTTCGCTTGAGTATTATAAGCTTGTTTATTATTTATGGTTTTACCAGAATTTTTAGGTCTTCAGTCCTTTTAAATTATGTTAGTTATAAATCTTTTTGAAGTAATATTTTTTAGTTAAAAATGGAGTAGAATAATCTGTCATTTTTTAAAAAAACTAATTCTTTTTAATTTGGAAAAATTATTTTGTAGATTTTTTTATTTCCTACAAGAGTATTTTTTTAAAACAAAAAATTTTGATTTATTTTAATTCTTTAAATTTATCAATATTTAATCAATATTTATCAATATCAATATCAATATTTAATTTATCAATATTTAACGAATCTTTTCTTTAAAATTTGGGTAAATATTTTTGTTATTGTATTTACTAGAGCGATGCCTCTATAATTTGCAGGGTCAGATTTATTCCCTTTTTTATATATCATTGTCATCAGCGCGTTACTCCAGTTCTCAGGTACAATTTGGTCTTCTAGTATGCGGTTGAATAGATCCAGTATTAGGTTTTTCCATGGGTAAGTAAGGTTTTGGAACAGCTCGTTGATAAGTAGGTCAGGTCCTGCTGCTTTGGCATGCTTTAATGTGGCGAGTACAGACTCCAATTCATCAAATGTGATTTCAGAATCAAGTACTTGATTTCTAGGCATGGTAGGAGAAAGATATAGCAGGCTGCGGGGTTGATGAATAGACGCATAAAATTCATTCCATTTACTGATTGGAATTGACGATCTCACGCCGCCTTTATATCTGTCATTTTTTACAGCAGCCTATTTAAATAAATATAAAAATTGTTTCTAAATATTCAACACTTGCCATAATTTCTATAATTAATATTGCTCTAAATTTTTCTGTATTCACGAATTTGAAAACTTGAATTTAATTTGGTCTTAGGAAGAGAAGGTAAGTGAATAATTGAGCAATAAAGTATAATTGCAGTTTGCCATGATTCAAAACAGAGAAAAAATGTGATAATATATTTAATAAAATTATCGTACAATAAGTTATTTACATGAATTAATTTTTAAAATATAATGAAATATTTACAGCTTATTTTAAAAATCACAAACAAATCACGATAAAAGCTGCGAATGTTACAATTATTTATATCTTAATGTGCTTGAGGCAGTAGTTTCGGGTGCCTCAGGAGCACTTTTGCGATTCAAGGCTGATTTAATATCAAGTACGACCAGAAACAAGATTGACTTTATTATTTCGTCTATAATTCTAGTTAAAAAACTAGAATCATAAACAATTATTGAATTATATCAAACTTGTCTCCAATAATTGCGCGTTACTCATAAAAATATTATTAATTTACTTATAAACTATTGCTTATGAATTAATATTTATAATAATAATTATCAAGTTCTTAAATACTTAATATTACATTCTATACATGCGATTAAATCTTTCACTCTAATTTCACTTTTTACCTCGAAAATATTTATTTATTTAAATTTTATCTCGAAATATCATACAGATCTCGGTCTTAATGCGAGCGAGTTCTTGGCACTAATAAAAAAAATATAATTAATATATTGAGAATTGATAGTTAGTAGTACAACATTGATAATTAAAATTTATAATCTAAAGATTAGTTGGAGTTAAAATTTTTGGAGTTAAATACTTTGATAATAGATTGTCGGCAACGTCTAGTATTGTTAGTTAGGCAGGACAATTATTTTAAAAATTTTAAAAAATCAATAAATAAACCATGCGATATTTTTAAAAAATTAATAAATTTTATTATTATAATTTCTTAAGTAAAAGTAAAAATTTTTAAGTTTTCTATAAGTTGAGTGAAAAGGGTAGTAATTAAATTACTAATTGTGATGAGCGATACGACTATAAAATAATATAGTTATAGTTTTAATTTATTTTTTTTTATCGTTGACTATGTTAGTTAGTACATAATTAGCTCATTATGACTGATGTATTTTTCCGTCTATACTTTAAGGCCCTTTAAAGGCTCTTTTAAGATTCACAACCATTCTAGATGTTTAGGACACACATGCTTTCAGAACTTATTCGAAACGATCTGCTCTTCACAAACTATTTCTTTACTTTTTTTTTTTTTAAATTGTTATTAACTTTTTTTTTTTTTTTTATTGATAAAAAGGCAAAATAAGTATCCTTAAAAATTATTTTCTTTAAAAATTTTTTGATTTTTTATATCAATCTTATTTATAATAAATCCCAAAAAAAATAATTTAAAATATCACATATATTCAATAAATAGTCACATAAATTTTTTCTTAAAATAAATCCAATGTAAAAAAATTCAAAATTTTACAGAGCCTCAAATTTTTTATTGAAAGATTTTTTTATCCATGAAATTTTTATTTTTATTTTTCTTACATAATTAAAATCTTTCAAGAAACCCCTAAAAATTTTTTTTTAAAATAATTCTAATGTAAAAAAATTAAAAATTTTAACAGAGCTTCAAATTTTTTATTAAAAGATTTTTTTATCCATTAAATTTTCTCTTATTTTTTTTACATAATTAAAATCTTTCAAGAAACCCCTAAAAAATTTTTTTTTAAATAAAAAAAAACTCACTATGCGTCTCAATTTAAAAAATATGTTTGCGAAAAGAAGTTCGATACGACAAGCACAGAAAACATTTGACACGTCCCTTTAAAAAATTGAAAATAATAAAAAAACAAATTTATTACAATTTTAATACATATTTATACGATTACGTATATTATATATATATATTTATATATATATATATATATATATATATATATCTATATAATATTTATATAACACGCGGTCAATAAATTACAATAAATATTTATGATCCGCCGTATGTACAAAAGTTGCAACAATTATACATATATACCCCTTTAATTTAATTTAATTTAATTATTAATATCATTAATTATTCACAGGCGAAATTTTAATTTTATTCCTAGCTTATTGTAATTAATTAATTAATTAATTTGCTTAATAAAGATAAAAAGGTGAGCTTCGAAAAATTTGGAAATAATTAAATATAATAAATGTATAATCAGTAATACTTAATTGAAAAAGAAAGAAGACCAAATTTGATTATTTATATAAATGGCCTTAAAAACTTTATTTAAAATTATTTAGCATTAAACGCGTTAAACGATTGCGTATTAATTTACTGGCAGACGATCGAGTCTTTTAAATCTTTACAACTATTATCATTAAAATTTACATCATTTATTATTTAAAAATAAAAAACCTATCAACAATTATAAATAAATTCTATTAATTAACAATTAAATAACTAAACTTTAATTGCTTGATAATTAGCAATTATTGGCCAATTAGATAAATTAATTTTAAACAAATTTGATTGGCTTCTTTTGAAAGTACTATTATTAATTTGGTATTTGTTGTTTTTATTATTATCGTTACTTTTATTGCTGTTATCACTTTGGGTCACTCCCGCGCTGGGGGGTGAGCCCTCGGTAACAATCAGTACTCCTCTTCGTCTTCCTCGAATTCGTCTTCCGCTAGAATGCTGCAATAAAGGAGTACAACTAATTATTGCATTGAAGTATTTCGTTCTTTAGAAATTATTCTACCACTGAATTACATCGATTTATTTATCTCAGCGGCTTTTATCTAAAATATCTACTGAGTTAGATTAAATCGATCGATGTAATTCAGTAGAACAATAGTTGTTGTTTTTCTTCGAAGGTTATCTTCCAATTTTTCTATGAATTGTAAGTAACTTACTCCTCTTTTCTCGAATATTTATCGATCAAATTGCGACCTGGTCCTCCGCAGCTCTTCATTGGTGTGCAATGCCAATAAAATAACACAGCCAAGGATATTACGAATATTAATATCGGTATCACTATCGCTAGTACCAAGTGCCTCAGGTTTTGATTCCATGAATATCTGTAACAGTAAGTCGTTTTTTTTTTTTTTTTTTAATTATTTGGTCAAGCTTACTCTGTACTTGATAAAAAAATTATAATGAAAATTTAATTATTGGATTAAATTATTGACAGTAAAAAAACTATTTTCAAAGTTACAGTAATTTATTTGCACTTTTTGTAGAAAAAATTTGAAAATTTTCACAAAAAAAAATATATAATTTTCTAAAAAATCAATTTTTTTTTTAGTGCCTACATCTTTTATTACGATTTTTAATAAAAAAAAAAAAAATTTACCCAGAAAAATTAATTAAGCGTAAGTTTAAAGAAAATTTAGTAATTGATGTATTTCTCATGATATTAAGGACACACTTTTTTATTCTGTAGCATGAAGGTATAACTTCTTTTATTATTATCAAAGTTTGGTCGATATGAAGTACAAAGCATAAAACTGTTAATATTAATTTTTTGTTAAATAAACCTTGAAAACTTGTATACTAAGAAAAAAAATTCATTCAATTTTCGCAGTTCAAGATTTTTTCTCTTGAATAAAATTAATTTTTTTAATTTTGTAAGTAAATAAAATTAATGATTTTTTTGGGTTAAAATTTTTCAATTTAATGTATCATATATTTTAAAGTATAAAAAGACACAATAATATGCTTTATAATTACCCGCTCTTTGAAAAAAACAAAAGTACTCTCTAAATTTCAACGACAAGTAAAATAAAAGTATAAAAAAGTTAACCAATTAAAAATCTTCACAAGTTATTATTGATCATTGATTGAAAACAACGATTGAACTCTACAGACAGAATAATTCGAATTGAGTCCTATTGGAATTCCATCGGAATTCTATTGTTTTCGGTAGAATTGAATCAAGTGCTCAAATCAATTTAATTAAGATGCATTGTTCGGATTTATTCTAAAGAAATTCGATGTCTTTTTTTTTAATTATCTTTTTTAGAACTTTTTTTTTAATTACATTTTTTTTAGAAAATTTTGAAGCTTAGTAGAAAATAATTACCGAGAAACAACAGTCCCAGGGTACGTCCTACTGTAGAAGCAAGGAATTATTTTCCCCATATTACTGCGTCCAAATTCTTTAGCAAATACCGAGCAATTAACTCGAGGAGGATATCCGCATCCTTCGGTGTTTATGTAAAACTTCGTGTCAGTAACATCCCACGCTACGGAACCCAGTGGCTTGGTTATAAATTCGTCATAAGACATTCGGGAGTAATTAACTCGTAATTGGTGACACCTCGTCGCTGCGCTTGTGCAACCTAAAAATTTATAAAACGTAATTAAGTATTTCATATTTTTAATAAAAATTGTTTTGACGAGTAAAATTTTTTTAAATAAATCATAAAATTCTTGTATAAAAAATTAGAAACTGAAAAAAAAAATTCGGTAATTATTTATAAATTTTTTTGAAAATTGTGATAATAAACATTTTTTTTTTTAGTTCTTCATTTTTTTATATATTTAAAAAAAAAATATTTCAATAAAATTTAATAAAAATTTCGTTCAAAAAAATGCAAATTAAAATTGTTGACCCCATTTTTGAATATTTACCAAAAATTTTTCTTTTAAAAAAATTAAAAATTTATTACAATTTGAAAAACTAATTCAATATGTATTTTTTACATAATTTATAAAATTTGCTTATCTACTGGAAAAAAAAAAAAAAAATAATAATAATAATAATAATAAAAATCACCTTCTCTGCAACTAGCCCAGGAGCAATTTTTAAGTCCTTCAGCATAAACATGTTCGCTAACGACACAGGCAACAGGATGAGGTGAAAAATCGGCAAGTATCGTGGTGATGGCGGGTTCTACGACAAAAGGTATTAAAAAAAGGAACCCAAAAACCGCGAGTATTGCCATTGTACCGAGAAACAGCGAAGTATAAAATTTAGCTTTTTCCAAGAGCGTTAAAATTTGAATAGCCGGTAAATCGGTGGCTCCTCCAGCGCCAACTCCGTTCGTTGTTGAATTGGGGTCGTCGATAATACTGGACTTGTCATCCTCCTGCGCCCCCATAATCACCGTTGACTCGTCGGAATCAATGATTGATCTTTTTTTTGGGTCGATAAGACCCAACGATTTCCGTTTCAATTTATTTAGCTTCTCCAGCTTTCGTCCTTGACTCACACTTGCTCTTTTTTTTTCGTCGACCGCGACTTATTGCTCGTAACCCCTCCTAAATATTTATCAGCCGTCGCGGGTCTGTAATTTATTTTATTTTATTTTATTTTATTTTACCCGATAAAAAAATAACATTAATAACAAACAAATAATCAATAAATTATTTAAAAGTAAAAATACAACTAGAATTATTTATTTATAAAAATACTTGATGTAAAAATTAATTATTTGAGTCGGTCTCCTGCCAGTCACGCGCTAACCATTAACAAGCCAATAAAAATACTATCAGTGTCCTAAAATAAATAATACCGATGATGATTATTATTATTATTTCCTATCTAGTCCATCAGTGTGTTCAGTGTTTGCCTAATCGATTTATATTTTATTCATTTATTTATTTATTAAATATATTATTTGCGTGAGAAAATTGTTAGTTATTTATAAATAATTTAAACTCTCAGCTGCATTGACGTGAAAGCGTGTCTATTTAGCGTTTTATTTTTAAAAAATCCTTCACGTCCTTTCGTTAATCTCCATCCGCTGAACACGTGGCAACTTTTCCAAAATATTTTTTGTTAAATCGGTCAAAATTTATTTTTTTCCTTTTTTATTTTTTAAACTTTAATCATTTATTTATTTTGATATATTTTTTTATTTGTTATTAAATCCTCTTTCATAATTATTAATATTTTATGGCAGTGCAAATAATATCCTGCACTAAAATCTGATTAATAAAAAATTTATAATAATTTATTTCATGTTTTGTTTCTTTGTTTATCAATTCAATATTAGATTTTTTAATAAAGATAATTTGAATCACGCGTTCCCCTCCCACTCCCTCTCACTCTCTTGCACTCTTTCAATAGTGCCCGCGTAGGGAGAAAATCGATTGGCGAGCCGGGCTCTCCTCCAAGAGGGGAATGCCTGTAATTTAAAAACAAGAAAATATTCCATTAATTTAAAAATCAAAAATTATTTCTGCATTAAGGAAGTTCGAGCGTAACTAATTAGTCAAAATAATGTTAAAATGTTTTTTTTTTTAATTTTAGTCTTCCTAATATTTCTCAAAATTCTTTATTTTAATTAAAAATAATTTAAACAATTTAAATAATTTAATTAAAAATTTAAATAATTTAAACAATTTGAAAAATTTTCATTTTAAAGATTTTTTAAGCCGGGTTACAACAAAAAAAAAAAACAGTAAAAATAGTGAGAAAATTTTCAATCAGTCGCCATTTTTTTTTAAATTAAAATTTTAGAAATTCCGTACGTGCGACGATAACTACATCTTTACTGATTAAAGAGCAATTTGGGTTTTTATTTTCAGTTGATCCATTTTTGAGTTATCAAACCGACCATGAAGGGGAAAATTTTTTCTATTGCTCTACGAGATTGTTAATAACTTTGTAAAAATTAAATATTTTTCAATAAAAATTTAGGGTAATAATCTTTAATGTACCCTTAATGAAATAAAAAAAAAAACCGATCCCCAAATTCCTTTATTTTCCCTGTCAAAAAAATTCCCGAAAATCACCTCTTTCTTTCGATAGTCACAGTGGTGTTCCCCCTTAAACAGATTTGGCAATAGCGCGTTTGATTATACCCATTACAAAGACGCGGATGAGTGTGTGAGTTAAACATTTCTCTCTACTGCAACCATATTTCTATCCTTTTCTTTTTTCTCAGCTGTTGGCGCAATGTTGTCTAATCTTTATTCGAATAAATAGCTAACGATAAAAGAGTATACAAACATAAAATTTAACTTTAAATATTTCAAAAATTATATCGGTAATATATTATTATTAAATTGTTTTTATATTTTGCACTAATTCAAGTTTCTTGTATATAGTTTTTTATCCATCAAAGTTGGGAGGTTAATATTGAAAAAAATAATTAAAATTTTGTCCGCCATAAGAGCCCTTGTATAAGGAGTTAAAATATGTGATTTTTAAAATTTAATATCTAAGTAACTAAACGGTGAATCTTTTTAAAATTTTGGAATTAAATCAATTTCAAATCTCAAAATTATAAATTATTTTTTACATTAGATTCGCTCGAACCTCTTAAAAAAAAAACATTTTTTCAAATCTTACGTGACGGATCTCAGAGCGCCATAACAGAGTCTCCTCCCCCAGCGTCAGCCAAGTTGCCTGACATACTTTTATCAAGCTCGCTCTTGGCAATAGGGATACCCTTGAACCGCATTTTGGCGTCGTCGCCCACGACAACAGTCCTCTGGCACAGGATCAATGTCAAGCAACTTACAACAAACAGGACACTTGGAAACACCAACGCAACAATGAATTCCTTCCAAGTGGTTTCCAAATCGAATTTACTGACGACTATTTCCGTCCTGTCCTTAGCAAAGAAGCAAGGGAACCTAGCCCGAGCGTTGTGATCCGACCCATCTTTCCCAAACTCGTGCAAAAATTCCTTACACTCGTCCCTCAACGTATTAACACACCCCTCAAGATTAATCATCAGCCGGCTTTCATTAGCGATAATCAACGTATGTTCCGGCGGGAGTGCAAAATTCGCGTCGTCTAGTGGCTTAGATGCGTACAAACTCAAGTAGGACAAGTAGGTAAAGTTAGTAAGATCAGTGAGCATGGTCTTTTCTAACACCGAGCCATTTATACAGTCTACCGCTTCAACCCCCAAGCTGCTGTTGTAAATTCCGTAGCAAGAAGCCATCAAAACATCTCCCCGATTTTCGTTCCAAATTTCTTTACTGCTTTCGACATCAATCGCACGCTCACATTGGCTCAGATAAACTTTATCTCCACTGATCAGGATCATGTTCTTGTTGCGGGTCGGGATGTCAACGCACCGGCGGTCGCAATTGTAGGGCGTTCTAATTCTTTCACAAGTTCCGCGGTTGCAATTAAACAATCCGTCTATTGCAATACAAGTGATCTTCCCTCGTCTTCCCGAGCACTTTAAAGGCGGATCTGTGTCGCGGAAATTGCACTCGAAGGCGTCGGTAATGTTGATGCAAATCCCCGCGGTGCAGTTAAAAGTTCCCGTCAAATTCCGGCACTCGTCGGCGATACATTTGGACTTTTTGGCATTTTCCTGGTCGATACCGTAGCACGTTTTATTGGTGATGTTCGTGCAATTCCCAAGGAGAATTGTCGAGCCGTTGTTCCTCAAGTTAACGTGAATTTGGGTGCACGGGCCAGATGTTTTTGAGAGACACCACTCACCACAACTGCCCCAGGAACAATTGTCCGCGTTTACGGTTCTTATTGTGGTGCACATCGCCGGAACTGGGGATATTCCCGAGGAAAATGCTCGGGTGCTTGGCATATAAATTGCTACTGTTAGGTAAACTAATGCCACTGATGAGAGGACTGCTGTCATCTGACATATGCAGATGGTGCCACATATCCGACCATCTTGAGGTGGAATCACCAGGTCTTCCACTGGTGTCGGTTTTCCCATAATGAGACAACTTTTTTATCACTGCTTAGGATATCACCATCACTGTTTTTTATTCTTTGTTTTTTTGGAAATTATTATTTATTTTTTTCTTTTATTGATTAGGAATTTGTAGAGAATTTATCGAAGTAAATTTATGATTAAATACGATTTAAATATCCACGAGCTTCACCGGTCACATTACATTGAAAAGAGTTTGCGACGACGGTGCCACGGACGTTTTTGCCTTACCAGAAACAACTAATGAATGTATGGAAATTTTAAAATGCGCAATCGCGACCTGCACCAACATCGATCTGCGGATGCGCGTGATCCTCGACTCTAGATAATACTCACGGTTAAATCAATAATCGAGCCTGCGCTCTTATTACTTTTAGCTTTTTTATACCACGGGCTTTGCCGCAATGACGTCATTTTGGATTAAATCATTGGCTATTTTACAATAATGCTTTTTCATTGATAATTCTCCAGATTTACTTTCATTAAATTTTATTTAATTATAAAACTAATTAAATTTCTTCCTTGAAATAAATAAATTTATTTATTTAAAAGTAATTAGCTTTGGAGTTTTAATTCCGGGGGAAAATAAAAAAAATAACTAGAGTATTACGTGCAGAAAAAAATGAGGACTGTGGTAGAGCACGAAACTCAGTTTTTATCGAACAAAACTCGTACTCATACTTTACTTGGATGTTTTAATATTACAAAGTAGACAGCGTGGCGCCGGTATTGTGCACTGAAATAGTTTGCAGTTGCAATTATGCGTGTCGCGTGTACACGCTCACTTTATCATACTCCAGATCGTTTTTAAATTATAATTTTCATAAATGTTTATTATTTTCATTAACTTTTAGGTATAAATTACATTACATTATTTTTTTTTTTTCTTCAACGCGGATAATAATTACCCAATTTAATGTAATTGTTATCTCTCATGCTCTTTTGATGTATTTAAATAGATAAATCGATTTATTGGTTTTTATTTTTATTCTTCTGAACTTTTAAATAATATTTACGTCATAAAATATTTTATCGGAAATTTTAATTGACATTTTATTTTTATTTAAATTTATTAACAAAATTAATTTTAATTTTAATTTTATTCCTTATAATTAAAAAAAAATTTTAATGATTACAAAAATTGACTATAAAAGTCTTGAACGCTAACAAAAATTGCCACGTGACAGCTCCTCGACATAATAAGAGTTAGAGCTGATACTTGTATGTAAATCGATGTACTTCCGGTCACTACCACTCAACGACACTTGTATACGCTCCAATTATGTCAATCAATTACTATTTCACGGCTATACACTATTTAAAGACATAATACTGTCCACACATTGTAACAATCATCCCCTCTCGAGTTCTATTTTAATCCTTCATTCTATTTTTTTTTAAACCAAAATAGCGCAGCCATTGAACTGACTCAAATAATAAATTTATAATATATTTTCTAATAGTGTAATTTTCACCTAAAAAAAAAACAATAATACCACAAAAAACTAAATTAATAAAAGATTGTTTACATGAGCTTTTATGATAAGAATTACAACCGCGTGCCCACATGTCACATGTTTAGATTTTTTAAAAGTAAAAAAATTAAATTTATAAAATCTTTATCGACTTATTGACAAGTTTGATAATTAATGAATAAATATTGATAGCTACTTACGTAATTTAGAAGGAGTTGTTAACTCGTTCACCGAAAAATGCTTACTTAACGCAGTAAAGCTTCATTCAGCCAAACAAATATGGCGGTTGCAGGGTTGAAAGCAGCGCCACCTCGAATTTGCCGTATCTCACTACTAAATCAATATCACGTTATCACTATACATATATTCATTTTTTATGATTATAAGCGTAACTATGACTATTACTAAAAACCCTCGGGGAGGTTTTTAAAAGTGTCTTATGGGTACTTTTAACCTCTGTCAAGCCTCGTTCTTGTCAACATAACTTCTATTCGTTTCTACTTGAATTTACTTTAACACAGTTTTATTACTGTAGAATAGAACAATGCCTTTCATCTTTAACCGAGGTCTGACTGAAGCCTGGATACTCTACTTACTACTTACTACTCACTACGATCCGAGTCATTTCATTAAATATCAAACATTAACTAACTTGTTGTACCTGATTTTTTGTGTGCTATTAAAAAAGATATAATATTATTATTATTATTATTGTCTATACTATTAAGAGAATAAGCAAAATTTTGAGGCCAGTGTATTTATATGATAAAATGGGTTTTTTGGTAGTGATGACATTTCATATCATTCTCACCAATAGTCAATTTATTATGATAAGTATTTAGGCTGCATTAACTATTGATGTTTTTAAAGATATAAGCTCATCCCGATGTTATACTCATCAAGACCTTTTATTTGAGTACCCACATCAATTTTTCATATATTTATATATATTATATATATGTATATATGAAAAATATATCAAAAATGCATGTGAGTACTCAAATGAAAGCTCTTGATAAGTGTAACATCGGAATGAGCTTATATCTTTAAAAATGTCGATAGTTCAAAAGATACAATGTCATTTTATAACTATTGATGTTTTTAAAGATATAAGCTCATCCCGATGTTACACTCATCGAGAGCTTTCATTTGAGTACTCACATCAATTTTTCATATATTTATATACATTATGTATATGTATATATGAAAAATATATCAAAAATGCATGTGGGTACTCAAATGAAAGCTTTTAATGAGGGTAACATCGAGATGAGCTTATATCTTTAAAAACGTCAATATTTAAGAAAGTACAGTGCAATAAAAGTCATTACTAAATAAAGCAAAATTTTATTTATCTATAGTTTATAAGTCACAGCAGTCACATAGTAACTGCAAGGTTGTTAGTTATTATTTTTATTTGAATATTATTTACTAACAAACAAATTGAGGGTAGATTTTAAAGATCTAAAATTCGTATAAAAACACTTTATTGCTTGTATTAACTTGTATTGAGTAAATAAAAATAAAGATAGAGGTCAGCGAAGCTTTCGTGACAGAATTAAGGGTTTGAATAAACAAAAACTAATCAGTGTCATTTGCTGTTTTACGACGTTGGAAATTTGTCTTTGAACTCATTTAGTCATCCTTTGACCCATTTAATATACTGGCGGCTTGCCAAAAGCCTCCTGGCTTTCTTACCTATTTTTTCTCTATTTATCAAATTGGAAGCCAACGGAAATTAATTGCCCTTCGATTTTGTTAATATTTTTATCGATCCAAATGCAAAAAGTAGTTTTACATTTTTGGCAATCAGACTTATCCTTTTTTTTTTTTTTTTTTTTTATTATTAATCGGAGATTCCGCTAAGGGAGAGATAATTAAAAATATTGAACGAATTGGTATAAATATGAATACGAGTATTGGAAAAAAAAGATGATACTTCGGGAGTACTTGGCGTGAGCCACAACCCTCGTTACACACCAACAATCTGGCAGTGTCTCGAGAAGGCCAAGTGCCATTGAGTTTGAATACGCTGGAGACTTTGAGTATGGATGAATCTCGAGAGATCTTGAGAAGACTTCAGGTGGTTCGTTAGGACGTTGGGGACTTAATTTTTGTTTGTATCGACGGGTTACTTTTTTTAGCTCTAAGCTTTGTCATTATCGAACGTTCAGCTCATTAAAAAGCTCCAGGGAACCGATAATTAATTTGGTAATTTGATAAATTGCTGATATATCGTTATTATTATTATTAATATTATCATTATTGTTAATAATTGAGGCTTGCGTGTCTACAAATTTTATATAAAAAACGTTTATTTATCCACAAACTGGTGGAATAAAGCATGATACCCGAAATAAGACACCTACTTCGGCGTAGTGCCAATCTCGATCCCAAAGATTTCCCCAGAGCATAGAAATAATTTTTTTTGTATCTTATTTCTTGTCAGCAGCTTTAGAATTTTACTTTTATATTTATTAGAGGCTATTTATTTTTATTGGATTGTTTTATTGATATTTTCAATATAAAAATATTTTATTGTTATTATTATACTTATTTTTGTTTATTTTTGTAAGTCTAAAAAAGTTTTGCCCTATTTTATTTATTTGATGACTATTTGACCGAAAAATATAATACATAAATTATTTTTCATATTTTCTTTAGCTCAATTTTTATTATAAATAATTTGGTACTTTAATTACAAAAATAATTATTTAAATTACTAATAATATTTAACTTAATGTTATTCAAATAAGTAATAACAATAATAATGTAATTGATCAAAGTAAATATTATTCAACTTTGAAATCTAGAAGGAAAAGAAAACAAACTTTAGAAACTAACATTTGGAATAATAAAACCCTCGAAAAGTTCTCTGAGATATTTGCACATTCAATACACCGATTTTTTTAATATTTCTCAAAGAATCAAACTATTTTAAGTTTTTTAAGGAGTTTAATTTTTTATGGTCAGACTAAGTATCCATTTATGAACTTTTTTTTATATCTTTATTCGTTAATTATTGAATAATTTGTAATTCATTTTTAAATTTATAAAAATAGGTTACAATTTATGGCACTGAAGTTGAGACATTAAACATTTTTTTAGAATTTTATAGCAATTAAATTATTATAAAAAAAATTTAATTAAAAAGTTCCACATGTGAAAATTATTAAAAATTTTTAGAAGCATTTTTTTATTGTAATTGATCCGTTAAAAAAAATTTTTAATTGACAGCTGACGGCTAACTTCAGTATCATTACAATTTTGATAAAAACAATTACATTTCAACATATTTTTCCGATTTCCTTATTAAATTTGTTGCAAAAATATCAAAAAATAAAAACATACATTCTTTACATATCTACGGCCTAATTACCAATTAGTCTAACTCCTTATTTTTTAGAGGATGATTTTTTAACATTTTGATGTAGCAATAGTCTAATTATAAATTATTTGAATGATCTAAACCAAAATATTATAACTTTATTAGATATCAAATTGTTTTTTCGTACAAATGGAAGATTCTCTAAAATGAAGTTCAACAATTTGTAAATTAGAACATCGATATACAGAAAAAATTGCTGGCTCAAGAAAATAGGATAGAAGTACCGTTTTTGGCCACCTTAGCACCGTTTTTGGTCAGTTAACATTTGAATAAATTTATAAAAAATTATAATATTATAACCATATTTCTGTTGAGTTTTAAAAAATTTATATTAAAACAAATTGAGTTTGTAATAGTTTATTAATATAAATTCATTTCTATCGTTTATTTGAACAATACGGCTGCCCAATTTTAAAACACAGTAACTAACATTTTAAAATTTTTTCCAATTTTTCTTATCAAAAAAAAATTTTACCCGCCAAATTGATGAAAAATTTGATTTATGAATAGAAAATACTTGAATATAGATATTTCTAAGAAAAAATACTTGAAATTAAGGTTAGCCAACAAGTGCCATAAAAGTTAGTTTGTAGAGTCTTTAATGTATTTTGATTTAATATAAATTGTTCCAAAAATTTCTAAATTACCTAAGCTAGTTGAAAGTGATATTAGCAATAAGACGAAATGAAATATTTAAGTAAATGTGGTGCTAGAACCAGAGCTTTAAATATTTTTTAAGATGCAGATTTAATTTTAAGAAACTGTGATGAAAAAATTGTAAAAAACAGTTCTTACTGTTGTACAATGCAAAAATAAATATCTATCTACTTGAAATTAAGGTCTAAAAGTTATAAAAAATGCAGCAATACTAAAAAAAAATCAGGTATAAAAATTTTGCAGTTACTGTGTTTTAAAATTGGGCATCCGAATAAATGGCCATAAAGAGTACAGTGGCCACAAACGGTACTTCTACCCTATTTATAAAAAAAATTTATCTTTGTAAAATTTTTTTATCTGAAAAAATTTCTTCTTACTCTAAAAAAATTTCAGTCTTTAAAATTTTCTTGTTTCAAATAAACTTGTATGTATATTTAAATATTTTAAAAAATTTACCTCTAATTTCCACTTAACGCAAATAAATCATTATTCTGACTATGATAATCAACCCTATATTTGCATCCAATTCAGAAGTAGTAGACCATAATATGTAATACAATTTAGCCATTTACTTTGATGCTGACGATAAATTTATTTGGTTGCCTCCAGCAACCAGTACATAATAATTATCGAATTAATCCTCGGTTTCTATTTAGCCTTTAAATCTAAAAATAGTTAAAATTAATTAACAACAAAAAAAAACCGGTTGTAAAAATGACAATTAAAATTGTCCAACCTAACGAAATAATTAGTGAATTTTGATTTAACCATCAGGGGTTTACATTTACAAGCGATTTAATAATAACAGTACATAAATATTTTTTCAGTTATTATTTGTGCGAACCATGAAAGATGAAATGTAGGTTTACGATTGTACTAAATCTCAGTAAATGATTTATATTTATACATAGATATGTGTGTAGTATACAGTAGAAACAATATATTGTGCTGTAGGTTGTTCTCACTCATATCTCATCGCCTTATAAAATGTATATGTGTGACGAGAACGCCCTGGAAGTGTGGCGGTCGATGCTACTAGATGCCGTCGTCATGGCGCTACAATCGCCCAGAAAATAAGCTCGCCCAAAAGCCCAAAGCTGCCTTGGACTGCAGTAGCCCGGCATCCGCCGACGCACCGTCTGTACCGTGAGCAACCCCTCGTGGCCTGCCATGGTACGCTGACAACGGTGTTAGGCAACCACTGTAATCATCCCTCTAAAGAACAAACCAAACAAACAACACACTTACACAACAGACATTACAGTACCACCCTTAACTCTTATCACTTTATTTTTAATTAATTTATCATTTATTATTCAACAGATTCTATTCACTTTATTATACTCTACTCTTGTACTCTTTATTTTATCTAATAACTATTTTAATTAAATTGAATTAATTAATTAATTATTTTAATAAAAAAGCCCGCGCCACCGAGTGATTCCGCGGAATTAATGTGTCAAGTATGAGGACACTAATTGGTAAGATCATGACTCTGGAGCAATAAATATCCTCGGAGCTTGTATTGAGAAAGTAGAATAAGTGAAGGTGGCGATACTTGTTTAGTGTTAACCAACCCGTTATAAAGTAGTCGTGCTAATTGTCAGATCAGACAAATGTGCTTAGTCGATCTGCTTAGTGTTAGATAGAATATGTGAAGAGCCCTGAGGGCTGTTTTGTGGTGTGCCTCCGAGGACAACCAAGTTTAAGATACAAAATAACAAAATAAATACTGTTATGATGATGCGGGGGAACAGGAAGAGGGTAAGTTACTTTTTCTTCTTGAAGTACAAGACTTCAGTGACATTAATCCTACTGATACAAAGAATCTTTTAAACTTGGACATCTGTTTTATACGATACTGGAATTTAAAGGCATTTAATCATTTTTAGAAATTATTATGATTATAAATTTAATAATACTAAAGTTAGCCGATGATTTTAATTTTTTTTTTAATAATTAAATTTGGAACAAAAAAATATTTTTAAGAAAATGCACTTACAGTTTTTAAAGTGTTTTACAAGTGAAAATTTTTTTTTAGATTTTTGTAATCATTTTTTCAATAAAAAAAAAATTCTAAAAATTGTTAAATGTCGGCTAACTTAATTTTTATAATTTAATAATACTAAAGTTAGTCGACAATTTTAATTTTTTTTTTTAATAATTAAATTTTTTTTATAATTTTCTTACATAATTTTTATATTAAAAAAATTCTCAATATTATCAAGTGTCTTAGTTTTAATATTGTTAAAATTTTAAGCATAAAAACCATTATTTTCATTTAAAAAAAATAGAAGAGTACTAAAAAAATTTTATTAATATAATATTAAAGTTAGCCGACGATTTCAATATTTTGATTTTTTTTTAATAGTTAAATTAGAACAAAAAAATATTTTTTAAAAATTGCACTTACAGTTTTTTAAATTTTTTACAAGTGAAATTTAAAAAAAATTTTTTTTTAATCATTTTTTTAATTCTAAAAATTTTTAAATGTCGGCTAACTTAATTTTCATATAAATTTAGCAGATATTCAATAATTTTTTTTAACAAATAAATTATGGCAAAAATATTGATGTAGAAATTTTAAAAAATTAAAAATGCAATTTTTTGGAACAATTTTTTTTTTTTTTTAATTAAAAAATTCTCTAACTGCTAACTTTAATGTCATAAATTATTGTAAAAGATAATTTAGACTATTAATGAAAATTAAGTTAGCCGACATTTAAAAATTTTTAGAATTAAAAAAATGATTAAAAAAAAATTTTTTTTAAATTTCACTTGTAAAAAATTTAAAAAACTGTAAGTGCAATTTTTAAAAAATATTTTTTTGTTCTAATTTAACTATTAAAAAAAAATCAAAATATTGAAATCGTCGGCTAACTTTAATATTATATTAATAAAATTTTTTTAGTACTCTTCTATTTTTTTTAAATGAAAATAATGGTTTTTATGCTTAAAATTTTAACAATATTAAAACTAAGACACTTGATAATATTGAGAATTTTTTTAATATAAAAATTATGTAAGAAAATTATAAAAATTTTTTAAACAAAAAAAAATGGTCAACTTTTATCGTATAAATGTAACTTTTATCGTATCTAATCCAAATTTTCAGGAATAACAAACTTTTGAAGACTTAATTTAAAAACTTGTCTTTAGTGCTAATGATAATGTTTGTATATTAAAGTTTTATTTATCGAGATATAAATTGTGCCTTTACCCTCGAATCCGGTAGACAAATTCTAATCAGGCATTTGGTATCTTAGGGGATTTGAATTGATGAATATCATGGGTCTTTATTCAGACGGGTAAAACTAGACCGGCTTACATTGTACTGTATTGGGTGGATAAAAACCCGCGGCATTTGCTCGTATCGGTATGCTGTAAAAATAAACTGGTTATAAAATTAGAATAATCGATAAATTATTGAGTTATTTTATAAATTAATAATTAAAGTTTGCCTATAACTATTCAGCTTTGTACTATTATTATTAACTTTTTTTTTTATCGTCGCGTGCTGCACTCACGTGTCCCGGAGAATTTAATGTCCTGTCCGGTAAATCATAGATTTGATAGTTCCCTCGGTTGCCCGTATCTGCTAATGAGTGTCGAAGTTTCTTGAATTTGCTACAGCTGCTATCAATTATTTATAATATATACTTCTATTTATATTTTAACATCTAAAATAAATAATAATAATAAATTTATTCATATACAATACATGTATAAGGTATAAAATAAAATATACAATATATATATACTTAATTCTCGATATGTAAAGGCATCGATTTAGTTAACCTTGAAGAACGGGTCGATATCAGTTGACGCAACTATAAAAATATACAATATTTATATGAATCGTTTATTTGAGAAATACCATAAGTCAAATTTTTGTATTTTTCAGTTTTTTGAATTTTCCCTCACGTATACCAGTACCAAAAAATATTAAATCCGTGTTATCCCCTTATGGGGTTTTTCGAATAAACATTCAATCTCAAAATTAAAAAAAAAAATTTTCTGAGTAGAAAAAATTCAATGTAAAATACTTCAATTTTAATCATTTTTGCAATAGTTTAAGAAAATTATTTTTTATTGTTTCATATGATTTCACTGACTTTAATTTTAAAATAATTGATTATCAGATAATTAAAAACTAAATTCAATTTTAAATACTTGTATTTCAATGAATTTTACAATATTCGCTTAATAGATTAAAATAAAAAATATATAGTTTTATTTTTGACTCTGATTTTGTTTTATTGTTGACTCCCAATTGTTGATTCACTAGTTTGAATTTAAAAATAAATCATTATTTATTTTAATTCTCGTTAATTGTAGTTAGAATATATATTTTGTACTTTATTTTATGAATATAATTAATGATTGACGGAAAAAAATTTATAAATTAATGATTTTATTACTATTTTGTTAGTTTTGGTGAGAAATACCATAAGTTAATCAATTTTAAATCATTATTATTAATAGTAGTAATTAACAATTAAATTTTTTCATACTCGAATTTTTTTTAGGGATGCTAACATTATTATTATTATTATTATTATTATTATTATTCCTGAAAAATTAATATTTTTATTGACTTGCCAATTTTTTAATTTTATTTAACAAAAAAAATTTGTTCTGAAAATTTATTTTAAAAAATAGCATTTTTTATTTTTTTCAATTTCTACATTTCAATTTTTTAAATAATTTTTTTCGGGTCATAATTTATATGTTAAAAAAATTTTTCAAATTATCAAATATTTGCTAAATTAATTTTCATACAATTAATATATTAATTCGAGTTGAAATTATTTTAAAATAAAAACTTCCACAGATTAATCAGATGTCGGACGTTTGACGTTCGTTATAACTAAAATTAGTAATAAATATCGACGAGTGTTAAGAAGCATCAGCCGCAACCACTGCCCCCGTTCACCAAGATGGCGGACGAAAAAGACCAGACGTTTTTAGAGAAGCTGCTGTTCTACACGACCGCGTTCTTCATCCTCCTTGGCACCTTCAGCCTCTTCGCCTTCCTCTTCTTGGTCCCCTTCGTCATCGACCCCGCCTTCACCACGATCTTTATGGATTTTGACACACGACCGGCCGAGTGTGTCACCATAGATGTTGAGTCACGTAGAGGTGAACAATCTCATTCACTCACTCACTCACTAAAAATCTACACACACACACACACATGCATACATTAATATGATATAAAACAAATACACAATTTAATAAGAATAAGAACCAGATTGTTGTCATTGTTCGTACTGAGCCCCTCTGTAAAAACTTCTGTGCATGTCTGCTTTCGAACCAGCAATGTCAGTGTTTGCTTTCGTTCTCCCTGTAATTGATAAGATCTTTCTTCAGATCGAAAATTATCATCCCTGTTTGTAGTTATGTGTGTTGTTTTTGACTTTTGTGTCCAATGTTATTGTTATTGATTAACAAAGTTGTCTTTAAAAGTCATTTTAAAATGTGCAAATCTTATTTATTCATTCCAAGTTATTTTTCTTCCTGCTTTTATGATATCACGAGTACCTAAACTAAAAAAAAAAAATTAAATTTATTAAAAAGAAAAATTTTTGAACCAAGAAAATAATTTTGAAGAGTTTGATTATTTTAAATAAAAAAAAATGATTAAATTATTTTTTGTCTTAATTTAAAATGATGAAACTCTTTGAAATTATTTTTCTTTTGTTAAAGAATTTTTCTCTTGAGTAAATTTAATTTTTTTTTTCAGTGTACGCAGTTATACTGACATCAAGTACACAGAAAAAAAGGATATCTTGGCTCAAGAAAAATAGTCTTGCCTCAAGAACATTTTTATGAAAATATTTTCTTGAGTAAATTATTTTCTTGATCAATATTTTGTTTCAAAAGTTTTTAATAATTTAATAAAGTAAAGTCATAAGTTACTGATGTATAAATAAATTCAAAAGTTTATAAAAATGCTGTGTGGCTAAGTGATATTACAATTTTTTAAGAGCGCGGAACGATCAAGGTTCGAGCCCGCTCTTGGGTATATTTTCACCATTTTTAAAAATAATATAAATAAACACTCGTCGGTTTTTCACATCTATTAGTTTTATAAGGACATCATAAATTATATAATTAATTACAGTATTAAATTAATTAATTTAAACACTATAATTAACTTAACTATTGCTGTAAATTAATTGTGAGGCTAATTTAACAAAATTAAAAAATTTTAAATAATTTAATAAAGTAAAGTCATATCTTACTAATGTATCAATAAATTCAAATTTTATATAAATGCTGTATAGCTAAGTGATATCACAATTTTTTAAGAGTGCGGTAAGATCAAGGCTCGAGTCTGGTCTTGGGTATATTTTCACCATTTTTAAAATTAATAAATAAACACTCGTCGGTTTTTTACATCCATCAGTACTGTAAGGACATCATAAATTATACAATTAATTACAATATTAAATTAATTAATTTAAACACTATAATTAACTTAACTATTGCTGTAAATTAATCACAAAATTAAAAAATGTGTATATATATCTTGATCAGCTAAATATTATAGTCCGCAGTAATATGTCATGATCAAGACAATAATTATTAGTCTGTCCTCGTTCAGCTATTAAATCATCAATTATCATAATTTAAATAAATTTAAACAATTATTTATTGCTATGATCGCTGATGATGTAATGGTTGTACCAGGACACGCTCATAATTATTGTCTTAATTATTACATATTGTTGCAGACTATTTATTTATTTACTTCTTTGGAAAAAGATCCAACAGCCAAAGGCCATTAACAGGGTCACATAATTTTGCAATTAATATAAAATATATAAATTTTTACATTATTATAAATAAATACTTATTAGGTACAAAATATTTTGTGCACTAGTATACAATAGCATAATGCAGACTATAATAATTAGCTAATCGAGATATATATATATATACTTTTTAACTTCATTAAATTAACCTCACAATTAATTTACTCTCAAGTTAATTTAATATTGCAATTATATGTATAATTTGTGTTAGCCTTACAATACTAATGAAGATGGAGAACCAACGAAACATTTACAAAGATGTAAATAAATACTAAAATAAAAAAAAAATATCCCCTCAACCGAAAGAGTGTTTATTTAAATATATAATGGATATGAATGGAAACTTATATAATTTAAAATTAATAAGTCTTGTAAGTACTTTTGAGTGAAAATGTTTTTTAACACAATTTTTTCCTAATTAAAATTTTTTAATATTAAAAATTCAAATAATTTTTTTTAGTAAAGAAAAAAAAATTTTTTTAAGTCCTAGAATAAATTTTTAAAGACCAAAATGTTCTTGATTTAAGTTAACTTTTTTTTCTGTGTACTTGATTTTCTGCTGTAAATTATTTAAGTCGTGTATCAATCAAAAAGTTCGAATAATAAATGAGCAGCTTGACACAATCAACTTTTACCAGTTGAAATAAATATATAAGCTGAGTAGAGAGTGGCCATTGATTTTCGATAGATTATTTAATATCGCTTTTGACAAATATATCGGGGCATTTGTGCTCGCAACTTTTGGCATCGAAAAGCTATTTATTGACAAATATCAATACAATGTAAGCTCTTGAACGAGCAAAATATCTCTTTAACCCTATTCACTTGAAAGGTTGAGTAGCATTGATAGAAATAAAAAAATTAGACTCAAAAATATGTAAAATAATATGATACATATTATTTGAAGCGAGTTATTTCTTTGGAAAGTTGACAGACAATAATTCAATATCTCGTGATATCGTCCACGTGGTCAATGTGTACGCCTGCGTAAATATTTCCAAGCATGCATGTGTTTTGAATGTGTTTTATTGGGCGTGTGTGGATTTGTTGTTCGTATTGGTGTTAATGTTGATGGAAGTAAATAGTTTAACTGAAATTGAGCGTTGTCTTGTGTGTTATATAATGATGAGTCCAGGTGCTAGCAACTGCTCGTGGACCTCGTGTAGAGAAGGTTGTACCAAGGAACTTTACGATTGTACGCAAATACGCGTTAATTACAAACTACCAGTTAATGAAACTCAGTTAGATGGGACCGACAGGGAGGGCAGGGCGGGAGGAGGTGTCGAGGGCGACGAGGCCGGGTACAAGTCGAGATATGAACGTTCACCGAGGGATTACAATAATTACATCGAGGATTTTGACGACGAGTTTGATGAAGATGATATTGATAATAGACTGCCAAAACCTTTTCCTACAGGTATTATGTATATCTTTTTTTTTTAATATGATGAATAAGATTTTTTCCAAACAATAGGCACAGAAAAAAAAATGTTCTTGAATCAAGTATATAATTTTGAAGAACTTAATCTTCTTGATTTGAGTAGAAAAATTATTGAACTAATAAATTTTGGCTGCCCAATTTCAAAACACAGTAACTAACATTGAAAAATTTTTTTCAATTTTTCTTATTAAAAAAATTTTTGCCCAAAAAAATTGATGACAAATTTGATTTATAAATAGAAAATACTTAAATATAAATATTTTTAAGAAAAAATACTTGAAATTGAGGTCTAAAAATTACAAAAAATGCAACAATATTAAAAAAAAATCAGGTATAAAAATTTTGCAGTTACCGTGTTTTAAAATTGGGCATTTTTCTTGATTTAAGAAAATTTTATTTGATTCAAGAATTTTTCGTCTTGACTCAATAAAATTATCCTCTTTAAAATTATTTTCTTGGTTCAAGAATTTTTCTCTCGAATCAAGTTCATTTTTTTTTCTGTGTGCAATTTTTTTTTTTTGCACAAAACTTTTATATTAACAAAATTCTCATGAATTTATGGTAAAAACTCCAAAATTTTTCTTTAAGTTAAAATTTTTTTTTTATATTTATTTAATAAAAATTATATTTGTGAATAATCACAAATATAATTTTCAATCAAAAAATATATAAAAAAATCAGTGTACAACATAAATTTACATTGAGTTTTAACAATTTTTATTAAAATACTCAATTTTCTAAAGCTTTAATTTATTTAAATTATAAATTATTTAGAATACTTGGAGAGTATCGCGTGATACCTTACAGTATACATACGCGTGTAAAAAACACTCTAACAAATTCGTAATTTTATTCCTAATTTTTTTTGTACTTAAAATATACGAATTTAAAGTTTTTATGATGAAATTTTTATATTTATAAAAAAATTGAATTGATTTAAAAGAAAAATATCACTGTGAAGAGTTTTAACATCTTGAATCAAGCAAAAAAAATTGTAGTAAGAAATTTTTGGTTCAAATAAATTTGATTAAATTCAAGAATTTTTTTACTTGATTAAAAATAAAAAAATTCTTAAAAACAAAGTTCTTGATTTAAAATTATTATTCTTAAATCAGCTCAATATTTTGTCAGTACAAAAATTTTTTTTTCAATAACTTTCAATGTCTATAAATTTTTCCATCCATGTAATTTATTATCGCCTCTATAAAGTACCTCATTACGCCCTGGTTTACAAAACACATTAATGAGAAAAACTTGTCCTGTCATAAACATAAGAAAATTTTAAATTAAAACGAGTCTCTACTAAAAAACTTTAATAAAAGTTATAAACTCTCTAAAACGAAGTCTTGTAAAGTAGAGCGTAACATATTTGAGTAAAAAAGTAAATTATTAACGAAAAATTATGATAAATTATTGACTAAAAAAATATCGATAATTCAATTTTTAACATAAAAGCTCACAGGTATTCCGATAATTTGCTTTTTAAAATTACAGCCAACCAAAATTATATTATCTAAAATAAATTCTATCCCAGTAAATACATTACATAATTTTATGGTAAATTAAATTTATTTATAAAATTTTAAATTACTTATATATTTTATGAATTTTACAAATATCTATCGAGTGAATTCAGGTCATCGATTTTCCGGGGTGATTTAAAATTCAACGATATATATTTTTAAAATTTATAATCAGTATAAAACGTTGATAATTTTAGCAAGAAGAATAAAATAAATATTTATTAATAAAATGTAACTTTTTGCAGGTCTGATGGGCAACGATTCCGAGTGGTATTTCACTGGTGCTAAATTATTTCCCAATGTAAAAGGCTGTGGATACCCTCCAATACTCAATTGCAGTATTTTTTACAAACAGTACACTAAAATAGGACATAATTTTAGTTGTTACTATTCTAAAATAGATCCTGGAATCGTATTGAGTGACCTTGATATGTGGCAGGTCTCTATTAAATATTACATTACTTTATTCACCTCTTTCCTATAAGAGAGCCTTTACATGTCATATAATAACAATATTAATGTTATAAAATATTTTCTCTGCCTAAAAAAAAAAAACTATCAGTATTACCCGTATCATTTAAATAAATAACGTCAACCACAGGAGCGATCACCTCTTCAATACTCTTGCGCAAAAAATCAACCATTGAATTTTCCAGGAAAGAGCTTTAACGCGAGAAAAATAAAATCTGATGGACATTTATTGAGCTAAAAAATAAATGGTCTTGAGCTTAAACTTGCGGAAACATTGTAACCGAGACGATTTCAATTGTCGGTGGACAATGCCGTGCCGATGTTGAATAGAGCGGACGGCTAAGTCGGAAACCATCATCTCTCTGATAAAGTACCGTCAAAGAAAATTTTTTATTTTTATTATTATTATCATCATTTCTTCATAAGTCTACAGCACCTCTTTACTATTTTCCGATCTGAATCCAATTCCGCTTATGGTTTTTCTTTAAAACGTCAATCAATTGACAATTACTATTATCTTCACTGTCCTGGTTTTAATATTAACATAAATTTACAATATCTTTTTTTTCATAATTTATTTTTATTATTAGGTAGTAATAAATATAAATAAACTCTTGGCAATCGTTAAAACTTTTAAACTCGCTAACATTGTCCATAAAAACTATTAGTATAAACTCAAGAGTATTGATTATTTTTTAGCACAAAATTATATTTATTAAAACGATAAACGTTAAATATGAAAATGTACGTTTTGGAAGAAAATCAGGCTCTAGAATTTTTATTAACTTAACTACAAAAACCAATTATTTACTTTTATTTCTTGCGCTAAAAGTTTGTGTTTAACCGAGGGCGAGGATGATCGCGATATTTCGGTCTTAGTGAACACAACTTACCGCATCTGCAAAGGGATGTTTGAATTTCAGTCATTGTTTAAGGGAAAGTTTGAACATGCACCTATTCTCTCTATTTTGCCGGTAGACTTTATAGAAAGCTACAGTATAACTTTCTTCACGCTAAACAGGTTAGGAATTTGAACTTTCTACAAAGGGTTGATGGAAATGAATCCACTCATGCGCTAACCTTCGCAAACAATTGGAAAATTCTAACTTTACCTTTTGGATCTAATTTGGTTAAATAAATTCGTACAAATAATAATTGTGTTAACAAATCAGATTAAATTAATAAGTAGCTTATTTTCTATAAATAAATTGTGTTATTTATAAAATTATTTGAGATAGCGAGTGTTTTTATAAACTCAGGACCTTTTCTGATTATGCAAAAGTAGGACTTGACCTATTTTGGCCTGGAATAAATTTAGTTGTGGCTTCAAAAGTTTTATTTAAATACTATTTGGCTTAGTAGATTGAATAAATAAATACTTTTTAACGATACGTGAGTTTTAAAACTTCAAACCGCTGATTCAGCGAATTACCCATTACAGATATTTCCAAAAACTTGAGTTTAAATTTGCATTAAATTTTATTGCTCACATGAATTAAATATATATGGGTGATCTCTGTAAGGACGTTTTAAATCTGTACAAAATTGTCCGACTAAATTATTTTTGATTTTGTTAGAAAAAAAATTAACAAAGACTACAAAACTATCAGCTTAATCATAATAAATAAACAGCCGATTTAATTTTTGCTTTTTCGATATTTGTGTATTTTTTTGCCATATAACATGACAGGGGACTGTTTTTTTTTTTTTTTTTTTATCAAATTGAGAAAAATCAAGCAAACTATTTCAATGCATTAAACTTTTCAAGTTCTCAATGAATGTTTACATTAATTAGAATAATATTAAGACTTATGGATGCAATTTTATAAATAAATTATAAATAAAAATAGTGGCCAGGGGACTGAGTTTTGAAGTGACCAGACACATATTTCCAGCACATACTGTGCTTTAACACTAAATAAAATGACGATAAAGCACTAACAGCCCTATAGTTATTGACTCAAGGCTATAGTTAGGTCCTTATAAACCTTACAAAAGGTAAAATAACACGCTGGATTTTTTTTTGGCTTTGAACTTGGGGCAGGGGACTGTTCTTAAAATGTCTGGGACAAACTTTGGTTTAATGAATTTAATGAAACAAATTAATTTTTGGTACTTTTTATTGAAGAATATTGTTAGTTAACTAATTAAGTTTATAAACATTATGGACCAAATTATATATTATGAACGAATAACTTAAAATTTAATCTTAAAGTTTTAATTTTGGAAAAGAGACAGCCCAGGAGACTGTTATTTCGGTAGTTTCCCAATTTATAGCAAAAAAACCTAAATTTATTTCATGTTAGTTTTCAATGCTCCAAATAGAAATGTTTTTTTACTTTCGTAATAAATTTTTTTTAATAACAAAATAACAATTTTTCTAATAAAAAAATACCTGGGACAGCAAAAAACATCCTTACAGAGAATCACCCATATATAAAAAAAAAAATAAATATTTATGTAGATCCTTAAAAAATTGAAGCTTCAATTCCTACTTTTTATTTTTATTTACGTTTAGTTTTTCACTTTACTGTAATTGTTGCTCGCTAAAATTCATTGAACGTATTTTTTTTTCGCGAAAGTAAATACTCGGTGTTTTAATTCAATTTTTTTTTGTGAAAAGATGAAAGAAATCTTTGTATTCACCGCATCAGCTTTATTACAGTGCAAAAAAAAAAAAAGAATAATGATGATGATGATAAAAGAAAAAGATGTTTTAGAAACACGCTAAGTTTAACAAAATGCTCAATGCCTTTGGACGGACTGAATAGAAAATGCTGAGATAAAAAAGCAAAAAGAAAAAAATAATAATTGCGGAAATGCTGAGTATTGAAGTCGTGATAAAATTGACGTAAATATTTAAATGAAGATAAATACTCATTAGTTGAAATGAGAATTTAGCTGTATTATTTGAACTGTGTGTGTCGATAAATGTATGAAATATGACTAAAAACACATGACTAAATAAAGGGTTAATCTCCAGGTTTATATGAACCTAGTGCTTGCGATGGCAATACCAATACCGTCTTTCATTATTTCGGTGATATATCTCACCTTCGCCTACTTCAAAATTTACAACGAAGACGAACAGAATTTGGTGGACAAAAACAGCGAGGGAGGCGATAGCGGCGTGGTGGGTGACAATGAGAATGCCACGCCGTTTCCACCCACGAGTGGTGCCGTCACCCCCGGAAGCGAGGCCTTCAGAGAGGACCTCGCGAGTTTCGGGCACCAGCTAAAGGTCGCGATGGCCGACGAGGTCAGCAGAGAGAGTCTTGATGGGATACCCAATTCTGTTTCTACTCAGGGGTAAGACCGCTTTTATCAATAAATATTTTTGTTTCGACGGAATTTCATTAATCAATATCAGTTTTTTTTTTACTATGACAAAAAATTTTTAAAAATATGTTGTAGTTTCATAAATTGATTTACAAAAAAATAAAAAAAATACATTTTTTCAATACTTGATAATTTTAGTTCATTTATTTATAGTTCATTTGCAAAACGGATTTTATTTTACTTTAAAAAAAAATTATTGTTTAGAAATTAATTTTAATTTATTAATTTTTTGACAAAAAAAAATATTAATATTTTTTTTTTTTACTTATTAAGAAAAAATTACTTTAATTAATTCGAAAAAATCTTTAAACAAGAAAATATATTCTTAATAAATATCAAGAATATATTTTTTAGTGTTAAGAAAAATTTGGTAATTATTTACAAGTGGGTCAACCTCATTTTGGGCCATAACTAGGTGAAAAATTAACATTTTCAATTTTTTTTTATCCTGCTTGTTTTTACAGTGCATTTGTGATAAAGAAAATCTTGAAAAGAAAAAATAAAGATTTTAATAGCTTTTTTGCTTTTAAAAGTTAGAAAAAATTTTGGCTCTCATGATTTTGGATAAAATTTCTATTTTATCTTGTTTGGTGTTTTTGATATATTTTTTTTTTAAAAGAATATGAAAAAACAAATAATTAAAAAAAAATTGAATATTACAATTTTCTAAAAAATTTATAAATTTGTTAAAATTGTAGTAATCAACTTTTTTTTTTAATTGTTCATTTTTTTATGTACTTTTCAAAAAAAAATATATCAAAATTAAAAAAAAAAATTTTGTTCAAAAAAAAAAAATTAAAATGGTTGGACCCCACTTGTAAATAATTACCAAAAAGTATTTTTCTCTCTAGGTTTAGTAAGACAGAATTTATTTTTGAAATACGAATTTCAAATTACAGTTATTATCACTTTAATTGATTCCATATCCGTTTTTATACTCACAAAAAGTAGCCAAAGCATTTAAGCTATTAAACAGCGGGGCTACTTGACATTTAACTAGGCCAACACTTTATATTACTATATAGCAAACATTTTTTCTTCACAATTTATTATTAGAATTACTCGAACGTCTAAAATTTATGTATTACCAGAATCGCTATAAAATAGCTTGTAAATGGGCGAACTATTGCCAAATTTTTCTTCGAGTACCACTCGAATCTTGAAATATCTTCATTTCAGTAATTTCGTTCACGAAGCGGAAAATCCAACCAGAAATTTTTTTTTCTTAAAAATCTCCACTTTTTATAAATGGCTTTAAGATTTTTGTTTTTGGAATAATTTTTAGTACGATAAAATATTCTAAATTTTATAGAAATTTTATCTTAAAATGATAACTAAGTACTGCAACTATGTCGATAATTTTCTGAAATATTTCTCAAGTTCCTCAAGTTGAAGTAAATTTCTAGTACATAACTTTAACTATTATTATAAAAAAAAAACATTTTATATAAATTATTATTATTATCGCTATCTTATAATAATAATTTTGACATTTAATCTGAAAAGTATATAGGTTTAATATAATCCATTTATATAAATTTATCGAAGCTATAGACTTGTGATATCGCGAGTATTAAGTCTGAAGTATTTTAGTTTATTGGAAAATCTTTAGCGTACTATTTTCTCCGAATGCAATTTACTCAAGTTTAACGTTTACACGAGGACGGGGTATTTCAGTGGAGGTGATGATGATAGAGGTAGAGAATCAGTTTAGTATATATGTATATACATCCATATAAATATAAATAGTCGAGGTGAACTTTTAGCAGAATATTGGATGCTTGGAAATTTGCAAACCAACTCGATAATTCATTCATTCGTATTTAGTACATTCGATATTTGATTTAATATTTTTAAAATAGTTAAATATTTAGCGCGAAATAGAGCCTTGGCCCTAAGAATAGAGGAAATTGTGTTAATTGTAATTATTGAAGGACGCTGATGACTGAGTTAAGTACAAAGGGAGGAAAGAGTGAATCTAATAAGAAATAGCGGGAGATATTGAAGTTGAGCGAATAGGGAAACTAAGAAGCAAGTTTAACAATTATGTAAGTCTCACGGGCACCATTTGGTGGCAATTTGCCTCTGGTGATATTTGTGACATAACACGTTACATAAATTTGTATTATGTTCACTACATTTCACAAATTGATGCTGGTTATTGATGATATCAATAATCAATTGACCTAAATTCTACGAATAGTCTTGTTAACAATTCCGCATCATTATTTTTAACTTTATTACTTAATCGGCTTATTGTAAAATGTTATCATTTAGTGTGGTACTATACTCTCAAATGTTAATTTGAAATATACTTAATTTAATTATAGTTTATAATAATTCATGAAAAACAAAAATATATTACACAAATTTTACCTCGTTAACTTTTCAAAATTTTTTAAGAGAATTAAGGCATGTAAAAATTTTTTATTGTTGTTTTTAGATTAAAAAAATTTTTTTAATTGTCTGATTTGTATTTACTATAAGATGATTATCGTAAAAATCAATTTTCACTAAAAAGAACTTTAATGATTATATTGTAAATTAAAAAAAATTGTTTTCATTTGATGAAATTCTACAAGAAAAAAAAACTAGTTCTATTTCTTGAATGGAGAAAAAAATTCTTTACTCAAGAAAAATAATTATGACTAGCGACCTTGCAGTCACTATGTGACTGCCGTAATTTGTAAACTATAAACAAATAAAATTTTGCTTTATTAAATAATGATTTTTGTTAAATTGCACTGTACTTTCTTAAATATTGACTTTTTTGAAGATATAAGCTCATCTCGATGTTACACTCATCAAGACCTTTCATTTGAGTACCCACATGCATTTTGATATATTTTTCATATATACATATATATAAATATATGAAATATATGAAAAATTAATGTGGGTACTCAAATGAAAGGTCTCGATTAACGTAACATCGGGATGAGCTTATATCTTTAAAAATGTCAATAGTTTACAAGATATAACGTCATTTCTTAAATATGTATCTACTAATAGAGAATTTTCGAATGCAGCTTAAATACTTATCATCATAAATTGACTATCGGTGAGAACGATATGAAATTTTGAAAAGTCACAAATTCAAATTGAGACCTTTGCAATGACTCTAAATTTCTCTAAAAACACCGATTTTATCATATGACTATCCTAGACACAAAATTTTTCTTATTCTCTTAATAATATAGATGACAATAATTATCTTGAATGAAATAAAATTTTCTCGTAAAAAAAATTTTTTTCTTTAAGAAAACTTTTACTTGAGCCAAAACTATTTTGATCTTTTTTATTAATTTTTTAGGCTCAAGGAAACTTTTTTTTTGGATATAGTTTAAAAAAGTTACTCTACAAATTTAAGACTTATTTTTAATTGAAAGAAATATTTTACTCATATATTAATCAATGAAAGTTGTTTTCGCGTAAGCTTTCAGCTCAATAATTAGACACTTATTTTCCATTAAACTAATTTGTTTTCTTCTACTTTCAAAGTCGTTAAAGATGTGACAAACATTGGCTTAATTGCGATCGATCGAAAATCAGAATTACTCTCACATTTTCAAGAAACTTATAATTTAAAAACTGAGCCGTAAGATTGTGAAATATTATGATTAAATAAGTTTTGACATACATTCCAGAAGTCAAAAGTTTATTTATGACTTTTAATTAGTACATTTGAAATAACTTTCTCATATTTTCAATTATAACTTTAAAAATTTAACACTTCGAATACTTAAAATAAAAAATAAAAAATAAAATTCTTAGATTATTAACTTGACAGTTTATAAGCTTGTAAAAAATAAATTAAGAAATTATTATTATTATAAAGATAAAAATATTTTTATAATGATTGTATTTGATTGAGCTTAAAGTATTAAGTTGTCAGCTCATCAGATTATTAAACATAAATAAATTTAGCGACAGAAGTATTGAAGTTTAAATATTAAGCTTATTATATATACTTTATGACCTTCTCACCAATGTTTTACACATTTAATCCAATAATAAAAAAATAAACGGTTTACTTACACACCTGTGCATTAGAAGTACTAAAAAGTAATACAAGACAAAGCGTTTATTTTTATCGATCGGTAACTCTACACAATAAACCACTCTGCTGGTATGTGTTTAAATATTTACAAATTTAATAAAGCTCATATAACTCAATTTCACCCCACAACCAGAATAACAACCTGTGCAAATCGGGCGTTTATATCCTAAATGTAAGCGAATGCACCAGGAAAACTTTACAAGGACATCAACCATCGATTTAAAACCCGCACGAACTCTCCATAACTTACCTCAATCTACTTATTTTAAACATAAATACTTTTGTATATAATATTGCTAAGCGATATTCATATTTTCTTAGATCTATTATATAAATCAGGCTGTCGATTTTCTTATAATTTTTTTTCTTATTTGTGTATTAAACGTTTTTATTTTTGTTTATCTGTTTAAAAATTAATATTTTATTTTACATCTAACACACTCTTATTCATGATGTAAGAGCAACAGCTCTTTCTGTGAGCATTAATCTTTATTACCAAAAGAATAAGCAAAATTTTGTGGCCAGTGTATTTACATGGTAAAATGGGTTTTTATGGTTAAATTTAGTATCGTTGGAAAAGTCTTGACCTGGAGTTGTGCCTTGTCAAGGTTTCATATCATTCTCACCAATAGTCAATTTATGATGATAAGTATTTAGGTTCTATTTAAAAATGCTCTATATCTATTAGATACATAATTAAGAAATGACCTTGTATCTTGTGGACTATTGACATTTTTAAAGATATAAGCTCATCCCGATGTTACACTCATCAAGAGCTTTCATTTGAGTACCCACATCAATTTTTCATATATTTATATATGTTATATATATGTATATAGTGAGCTTATATTTTTAAAAAGTCAACAATTAAAAAAGTACAGTGCAATTTAACAAAAGTCATTATTTAATAAAGCAAAATTTTATTTATTTATAGTTCACAAGTTACGGCTGAATTTATTTAATAGAATAATTTATTATTTAACATTATTAAATTGAACTAACTTTCCATTTTTTAGGTATTATTTCTCTAAATATTTTTTCATGTCAAGAATTTAAAATTATGTAAATTTATCTAATTAAAAATAAAACAAGAGCTTTTATTTGACTTAATTAAAAAAACTACATATTCATCAAATACATAATTTAATATTAACCAAACAATAAAAAACAATTTTTTTTTTTCATTGAAAACAAGGAACTTGAGCAAGATGATGACGACGAGTATCTTAACTCCGGCTGGGCCGACAGCGGCAGTTTGAAACGGCAATTTCAAGGATTGAACAACATTTCATGGAAGCCCAAGTAGATAAAAAAAAAGTATATACAATACAATACAATACAATAAAAAGCAGCCGATTCAAATCCGCGGACAGTCAAGAGGATCAACATAATACTTGGCACAAGTATAATTTATTGTTTCCTTTGTACGAAGATACTTATCGCGGTGATAAAGATTTAATCGGAAACCACTTTATTGTATTCTACACATTACGGAGTGAACCAGAAAAAAACTTTAACTTCTGTATCGGAGAAATAAAAAGATTTAGCGCATATAAAAATAATAATAAGTTATCCTCAGTTATCTGTCTGTTAATCATACGGGTAAATATGAGAAACATATTGGACTTTCAACGAATTTTTTCAAAGTTATGAACAATAAAGACAAGGTGATATTCGTTGAGTTTGAGGAGTTAATTAGGATTTGACGTTAATAATTATTTAAATAAAATCAAGTCTGGTTCACTCTGATATTAAATTTTATAAGAGAGTATGATTTGCAGTACTGAAAATCACATTTAATAAATGCTATATAATAAATAAAATCTAAATAATTAAGTGCATAAATGATAAATAATGTTAAAAATTATTAAATAAAAAAAAATTTAATAATTCGCTTGTTGTGGGATCATATGCATTCATTCACCGTTGCATCTTAGTATCAGATAGGTAATAAATTTATTAATTAAAAATCGCTCCACGCCAACACAATTTATGGATAATTAAATTTAAATAAATAAAAAACAATATATAAGACTAAAAAGAAAAATTAACGGCAAATATTGATGTAATGCTCATTACTTAAAAAATTAAAAAAAAAAAAACAGTCCATTATTTTATTTTATTTATTCTGATACAAAAAAAAGTAAACAAATTACCTAATTGACTTTCCCAGCCGTCCAATTAATTAATCAGGCTGTCATTTGTTAAATCACTCGTGTACATTTGTGTGATTTGGTAAAATTAATACGCGTAAATGTTTTTTATTTTTAATTGAAAAAAAAAAAATTATTTTGTAATGAGCATTGTTTAGTAAAAAATTTTTTTTTTGAGATTAAATTATTTAACAATGCTCAAAAATAATAAAAATCAGTATTGCAAATTTTTTAATTTTGTTATTATAAATTTTATAAAATTAACACAATGTAATTGAGTGCTTGAGAATTTATAAATTTGCCTGGACGCACATTACAATTACACAATCATATTATACACTTGACACATGCTATCATAAATAAATAAATAAAAAAAAATAAAATAAAGAAAACTAAATTGTTTTTATGAATTAAGAACAAGTTGTCTGTGATCTACAATAATTGAAATAAAAATAAATAAAAGAAATAAACAAATGTATAAAAAAAGTATTGAGGAGTTTAAAACAAATGTATAAATAAAAATAATTATTAAAATGTTAGCGAAACAATTACTGGATTGGACGTACAAGTTTTTAAAAAAATGCTTACTTAATGCGAGGTTGCAACGCATGTTTTAAACATATACATATAAATATATAAATATAAATATAAATATAATTAGGCATTGCATACAATAAATGTGCCCGTGAGTTTTTAAAAAAAAAATTGCCACGGCTATTTTCCGTTTATTTGTGATGTAAAATAATTTAAAAATTAATAACGCCGTAAAAAAACGAATTTGGTAATTAAAATAAAGGTACTTTGTCGGTTGATAAGTAATTGAGTAAAATATAAATAATTATAGTAATTTTTTTAGATAAATAGAAGCTCAAAACACCAAATCATTCCTTCCACCCGCTCCGGCCGTGTATTTATTGACTACTGTACCGCGTCTCATGTCGATTTATTGCACTTACTGTACTGTACATCATAAATTTAAAAAACTAAAAGAAAATGAATAAATAAATCACCGCCAATTATTTCATAACGTTATTAAATATTTACAATAATTTTTGTACTGTTTAGCACACAACTCACGTAATAATGTATATTTCAATTAAAATATATATTATTTACTCAATTATAATATTTAATATTTATGTAAAATATATATTATTAAGTTTATTACTTGTCATTGACGTTAAGATTTTTATTCAGAGTGAATGGTGTATATGATGGCTTTCTGCGGTTAATTAATAAAAAATAATGTTGTCAAAGCTTTGATATTATTCGTTTATATTTATTCTGTATTTTATTTATAACTTAATATATTATACATTATGTTATTTGATAATACTTTTATTTATTATTCATCTTCTAATGTTCCTTTGAAATTCGTCGAGTTCGTCTTTCTGCAACAGATATATTTTTTTTTCATTATTATTTTTATCTAGGAATTGATAATATAAATATAAGAGATGATTAAATCAGAAAATGAACGATATGTTGTCATCTTTAATTCAGGACTCTAGCCAGAATTCATCAAGTAAAATTGGTATTTTTTTTTTTTTAAGGAAATTTATTAAAAAATTTTTCTTACCAGTAAAATTAAACTTGAGGCTGAATAATTGGTTTTGAATTCGTTCAAAAAGTTGAATCTAAAAAAACAATAAAATTTATTAAGCTTATGTTGATTAATTGAAAAATGAAAATTTTGTGATGATATGATCAGAATTTTTTGACATCAAATGTTTGTCAGAAAAGGTAAGGGTAGATTAGACATTCATCATTTATTTTATCTATAATAATTTAATTAGTGATTTTTACGTAAATTTGATAATTAATTTTTTAAAATTGAAATTCGATTGCAAATAAAAAAAAGTTTGGAAAATCCAAAAGTGCACGCCTCATAATCTCATTTTCTTACAATAAAATTGATTAATGTTATTATTTATTGTTTAACAAAAAAAAATTTTTTGAAAAATATTTTATGTGTCTAACAAATTATTTGACTTGATATAAAAGTGTATACTCATGTTAACCTGTAAGTGTGATATAAATAACAAAAATTAATTTCAGTTTCGAGAAAACTGCTTTTTTGAAATGTCGAGAGTAGAGCACAACCTCAACGCTTCGCTTATGAGGCGTGCAATTCACTATCAATTAAATTTTATTTATATTCAATATTTAATCAATGATTTATTAAAATAAAAATATTTCAATCAGTTTGGAATAATTCTTACCAATGCGACTTCAGTGTAAAATTGGTATTTTTTTTTTTATTGTAAATTTATTTAAAAATTTATCTCTCCAGTGAAATTACACTTGAAGCGGAATAATTGGTTTTGAATCTCTAAAAAAAAAATAAAATTTTATTAATCTCATGTTGGTTAATTGAAAAATAAAATTTTTGTGTGATTATATCATCAGAGGAGTTAAACATCAAGTTTTTGTCAGAAAAGGTAAGGAGGAGTCGGAGTTCATCATTCATTTTATCTATAGTAATTAATTAGTGATATTTACTCTTATTTGATAATTATTGATTTTTTTAAAATTAAAATTCGATTTATCAAAATAAAAATATTTCAGTGAATTGAAAATTAATTTGGAATAATTCTTACCAATGCGACTTCAGTGGAAATTGAATAATTGAATGTGGATCCTCGAACTTAAAAAAAATTTTTTCATTAATTTTACATTAAAATTAAAAAAAAAAAATTTTTGGGTAAGATAAAAATATATTCAGATTTAATTTTTACATAAAATAAAAATCAGCAATAATGCCACCTCTGCGTTCTTTATTCATTATAAAAAAGTATATTTACTTTGATAAAAAGTGAAAATTAAAATTTTTTTCGCAATAAGAAAATCGAATCATTTTATCAAAAGATTCAGCTCATAAGAAATATTTAAATAATTAATTAGAAATACATTTCAAGTTCAAATACAGGCAAAATTTTTAGTTTTATTTGTTATAAAAATTAATAACTATATAAAATTTAAAATTTATACTTACAAATTCAATGAAACATCCGATGATTCTTCCTCAGCTGTCGAAAATCTCTCCTTTTAATTAAGAGCTGTAAAAAATTTGTTACCTTAATAGAAAATAATTTAAAAAAAATGAATTTTTTAATTTTTATAAAAAAAATCAGTGAAAATTTTGACATCAATGTCAATCAGTCCCGAAAGATGTAAACATCATATTCAAATAGATAAACATATTAATAAAAACTAGCAACCTTCCAGTCAATATGTGACTGCCGTGAAATATAAAAAATTAAACTTTTGCTTTATTAAATAATAACGTTTGTTAAATTGCACTGTACTTTTTCAACTATTAACATTTTTAAAGATATAAGCTCATCCCGATGTTACACTCATCAAGAGCTTTCATTTGAGTACCCACATAAATTTTTGATATATTTTTCATATATACATATATATAATATATATAAATATATAAAAAATTGATGTGGGTACTCAAATGAAAGCTCTCGATAAGTGTAGCATCAGGATGAGCTTATATCTTTAAAAATGTCAATAGTTCTCAAATACAAGGTCATTTCTTAATTATGTATCTAGAGATAAAGAATTATCGAATGCAGCCTAAATACTGATCATCATAAATTGACTACCGCTGAGAATGATATGAAATCTTGAAAAGGCATAAATTCAAATCAAGACCTTTGCAATGACATTACATTTCACTAAAAAAACCGATTTTGTCATGACTATCCTGGACACAAAATTTTTCTTATTCTCTTTATCATATAGATTTAGTTAATTTCACGAAAAGATCAGTTATCGTCTTTTAATTTTATTGATATTAAAAAAAATACTACTTCAACTCATTATTAGTAATTAAATTTTGATAAGTCACTTACCAACTCCGCGCTTTCAAAGTAAATCCGCTCATCCATTTTTATTTTTGTTGGCCTCAAGCTAATAAAAAAGAAAAATAAATCTGATTAATATTCAATTGGACATAGAACAAAACTTTTATATGAAAATATAAAAAATCAGTTTGAAAAGTGACATCAACGTTAATCAGTCCCGAAAGATGTAGGCATCATATAAAAATTTAATAAAACTATTTTTAATAAATTTACTATTGAATAAACTTACCAAACAGAAATATCTAAGAGCCCCTACTTCATTGTTGAAGCTCTGATTTTCCTCTGTAACGTCACTATCCACCTCGTTGTCGTTATTGATCTGCACAATAAAAATACTTTGTTAAATACTAAAAATAACAGCTCGCATATGAATTGTTAAAGATAACATATAAAATTTATTCAGTACACGTTGGGATAATTGAACATCAATATTTTCAGACCCGAAAGATAGAATCATCATTTTAAATTTTATAAATTTCTTTTTTTCAACCATAAATTTAAGTTAATTTAATAAAATAAATATTTATCACTTACGGAATTATAAATTCAGTGGCTTTGAAACGCTGACAGTAAAATATTGATTTTGACACAAAACATCTGGTATGTTAAATAAATTCCATGTCTCAATAAACTGCTATTGCTGTGACCTGAAATTGAGTAAAAAAAAATTACAACATGTACGCTACAAATAAATTTTTTTTTTCAAAATAATTTACTCAATACAAACTTAAACTCGTTTGAATTTATTGATTAAAAAATAAAATATTAATGACAATTTAATGGAATATGTATGGCTGAGAAAACCAATTACCAAACAATATGGCTTCTTATTTATGAGGGCAAGAGAAAAGTATCAATTGTACGGATAAATAAAAAAAGGAAAATAAATAAGAATATCAGATGAAATAAACGTGATTTGTTATTAAGTACGACGTAGAAGCGCTATTAAAGAAGAGAATATTGCCAGTGGCAATCTGATACTGGTAGAAAGTATAGATTTATATTCAAAGATACTAAATCATCCCCATTCCCTTTTTAATTTAAATACCATACTTTTGAATGAATAAACAATTTAATTGCCTAGCACAGCTCAGATTTTTAAAAAATAAACCGCGACAACCATCAGATAATAAATCGTGTATCAGCATATATATATTTAGGTTGTCTTCGGTAACAATTCAAGCTCTGAGCTGCTGTTAAATCCAACAAAAATTCGTTAGTTTTCTCGTTATATTGTTTGTGAGATATAGATAGGTTTTTTCATACTTATTTTTTTTATGAATGCTTCATTGTAATGATTAATTATAGATATACCTACATTGTGGATAATTTTCAATCAATTCTCCATAACTGCAGACAGTGAAAAGGTAAATAATACATTTATTATTAGCAAAATGTTATTTTGCGTTGAGATATTTTTTTTTCCATTGAAGATTCACTACCTTAATTTTTTTTAAATTTAATCAATTGAAAAAAAAAAAAAAAAAAAAAAACATACTTAAAAAAAAAAATATAGCAATTAAAAGTTAAAAACTTGTATTGCTAATTTTTTAATAAATTAAAATTAATAAAAAGTATTTTTTTTTTCAACTATTAAAAAATTATTTTCAATGAACGTTCAAAAAAATTTAATTCCATTGATTCATTGTATATAATAATAAATAAATAAAAAAAAAGGTGTAATTAAAAATTTTTAACTTGACTCAGAAAAATAAAAATAAATATCAAGTTTGAATCAATTCTGCTTGATAATTAAAAATTAAAAAAAAATCTTACTGAAGATAAAAATAAAAAAATAAATTCCTGTAAAAAATATATACATATATTATAAAATATTCAAATTCCCCCCCAAATATATAATTATTTATAAAATGTTTGAGAAAAGTTTTTTTTTTTATGGTTGTTGATAAAAATAGTCACAAAAGATCCATCCCACTGGAATTCAATTGAATAGTAAAACATTTTTGCAAAACTACTCACCTTATAGTGGACAAGTGGAATTCATTGACTAGTGGATTCAAGAAAGAAAGATAATCTTGTGATTGCTGTTCCATCCGCCGTTAAAGAATGTTGTAATAAAATTCTCAAAATTGATATTGTAGAAGATACTGTATTATCTGAATGTCTCTTTTTTCCAAAGCTAAGTCGTGATATTTTTTTTCAAAGTCAATTAGAAAAATTGAAGACTGTATATCAAGAGATCTAATAAAATCATGAGTATATTTGATAGAAAAAAAAATTTTTTTTATTCTTTTTGCTTTTTAAATTTTATTGATAAATTGTTTCAAGCAATAATCATAATTAGCGTGAGACAAATTCACATCTAGTGTGAAGACAAGGAAATTAAAAATAATTGAAGGTTCTAAATAACTATTTAGTTATATCGCTATCAGAACTGTAATTATCATCTATTTTTTTTTTAATCATATTATTTTCATAAAAAGTTACATGTAAATATACACCATGTCGTATATATAAGTCATGTATTAATAAATAATGCAGTTAATTTTGATAAATTATTTCAATCAAAATTATGATGAAAAAAATATGATTTTTTTTATTCTTTTAGTACAATCGTGTCACGATTTTTTAGACTTACAGACTAACCATGAAAAAATTTTATTATCCATACACGATAATAAAATTATTAAATATTTTTATTCGATTAATTAGTACTAATTTTTCAAGACAGTAATAATAATAATATTAATTCAATTGTTCAATCAATTCAGAATCAAGATAATTTGATGAATGTCAAATAAACTTTTTTTTAACCACCATAAAGAATTATTTTACACCCTAAATAAATATCGACACAAAAAACACACATTAAAAAAAAAAATAAACCCTATCTCTGAGCGTCAAAAAACATCTACATGGAATTAAGTTTACTGAGTATTAATATTGTCAATTTATTAATTTATTTTTAACGATAAGTTGACTAGCTATCAAACAAACATTTATCTAATTATCTCAACAGCAATTGATTGAAATTTAAACGATAATTACTTGATATAAATTTTATTAATTACTATATAATTAAAAGGATTTAATACAAAAAAATTTTTTCTTGCATTCCTATTACAACCCAGGAATCTTCACAATTATTATATATTTTTTTTAAGCATGTATCAAAGTAATCCCTTTAATTATAACTGTATTTATTTCTTAATTTTTTTTTTTTGTTTTTAAGTAGATATTATTGGAAACACGTTCCACGGAAGAATTAATAAACGTGCTCATGCACTATTACTCATTGTCGAATGAATAAATTAAGACTTAACTCTAAAGACAATCTAAATAATATTGTTAGTAATTTAATTAATATTTGTTAGTAAACATGAATGACTAAGTCAAACAAATAGTGTAAAATTTAAATCAATGAGTCCCTAAATTATATACTGGATAAAATTTCCTCATTGAAATTTAAACGAATCAAAACTGACAATTACGTGAGGAAACAGCGGGCGTAATATAAATTAAATTAAATTTTTCAATAAGTCTAATTGAAAAACAAAAAAAAAAGACAATATGATGATGATGATAATAATAATGCAGTCATGATAATAAAAATTATCAATTTTAAATTGTTCTAACACACAGATAGGTAATACTGAAAATTAATATAAATTCAAACAGAATTTTTCCTTTTTCATATTTCGCTTGACATTTTTTTAAAGTTATTGCTGATTAGTCAGTTATTATTTATCTAATTATTTAATAATTATAGTGATGTTTGTTTTCTAATAACGTCGTCGCTTATTTGGAAAGTCTTCCTGGCGATTACGGTCATTGCCACCACCTTGCCAACGACCACCGCCGACGCCGTTATTACCACGATTATTACCACCAACACCGCCACCCATGTTGTTCATATCAACCCGCATATCCATAAGATCCATTATTGGTCCACGATCATCGTAACCCCCGCTACCGTGATTCGTGCGATCCATATTATTATACGCGTCCATGAACGATTTAGGATCCTGATTATTTACATTCATATTTTTTATAAATTAATTTTTAAGTTATCAAGTCGAGTACATATGTATATGATATACAACATACGAAGAATACGGTTTATTCAAATGGTTTGAAATGATTAACCGTAACACCACGTACGACGTTTATATTGAAACGCATAACAGTGGATTTGATTTGTATTGCAGATTATTGGGATGTTAACCATTAATAGTTTTATAATGGTTTTGTTCATTAAAGGTGACCATCCATCACACAGCAGCAGATCATCGTCAATATCACATAGAAAAGAAAGGGGAAAAAATAATGTTAGAGATTGTTTTCCGTCATAACTTTTTTTTTTTTTTTTTTTTTTTAAGATAATTATATAAAACGCGATTCAATATTATAGAAACCCTTTTTTAGATTTTATCTATGAGGTTTCAATTTAAATCAGATTGCTAAATCGCTAGTGGATAAATTCGTTGAATTTATCGCTATTGTTATACATTTTTCCGATAAAAATGCCCAACATTGGCGATTTTCAAGTCAGACAATGCTCGTCATAGACGATAACATTTATTAAAGGGCACAATTAGTGTGAAATTTTCAAAAAATCGATTTTTTTTCACATATCAAAAATCGAATTTTGGCAGGCCAAAAACGACGAAAATTTTAGGTAAAATTTAACTTTTTTTTAAAAAACGCCGCCATCTTGTCAATTTTTGATATTTTTTTTCGAGCGAGGGTCATTGTACGAATATCTTCTAGTTGAACGAGAATTTTTTTTTTTTCATGTTTCATTTATGGAGAAGGCCAGAATGACTGCAGCAGTGGAGGGACTCTTTTTTTTTTTTAGCGCCTCCGGAAATCGCATGTAACTCGAAAAATATTCAATTTTTTTTTTCAAAAATTTTACTGTATATTCTTGAAATATGTATTAATATACCCTTAAAATTTTTTTAAAATTCATACAGGAGTTTTTTTTATTTCAATTCCCAAAAATCGCCTTTTTTTAGGCTGTCACACTAGTTGTGCCCCTTAACCAGGCTATATAAATTATTAAAATATATATAATTATTAGGGTGTGCCAAAATGTAACTTCCGTGAAGAACCTTTAAAAATTCCAATTTTAAAAGATTCTTCACGGAAGTTACATTTTGGCACACCCTAATAATTATATATATTTTAATAATTTATATAGCCTGGTTAAGGGGCACAACTAGTGTGACAGCCTAAAAAAAGGCGATTTTTGGGAATTGAAATAAAAAAAACTCCTGTATGAATTTTAAAAAAATTTTAAGGGTATATTAATACATATTTCAAGAATATACAGTAAAATTTTTGAAAAAAAAAATTGAATATTTTTCGAGTTACATGCGATTTCCGGAGGCGCTAAAAAAAAAAAAAGAGTCCCTCCACTGCTGCAGTCATTCTGGCCTTCTCCATAAATGAAACATGAAATTCCAATTTTAAAAGGTTCTTCACGGAAGTTACATTTTGGCACACCCTAATAATTATATTTAATATTAAAAGATAAATTATTATAAGCAGCTAAAAGACTTGATCAGGGTCTTTTTGTCCACTAAAAAATAATTTAAACTTTTAATAATTTAATAAAAAATACGGCGCGTTTTCTTACAATTAATTAATATAGTTGGGCATTTTTTCGTTTGTAAAATTAGAAAAAATTATTTGAAAACCTGAATGAAATAATTAAATATCAGGTGTTATTTTTTTATATAAAAATAAATTCACTCAAAGATATAAAACAGAGTCTTTTGCCTGCACGCACATGGAGAAATCAATCTTGACATATTTTAATTATTTTTATTTATAACATCAATGTTAAATAATATTATATTAATTACAAGATGCCTATTGACACCAAACGAATTAAACTTCTTGCGCGAGTTAATTCATTGTGAAATAAACGGATTTATGTTTAAAATAAAAATAAAATTATAACGTAGCCTTATAACTACGGACGAATATGTACAGACTTTAAGTCGTGTACTTATATATTTAATTAAAGAGAATAATCTCTTTGAATCGATAAATTTTCTTAGATACTTTTTCCCTCCCAAATAATTATATTTTAATAAGCTTCAGCAGTTTTATTTTTTGTAATCGACTGTCAGAAATACAAAATTTATTCCAAGACAGTCGATTTAGTTCCAAATAATTTTTGAATAAAGTAATTTATCAGTATCGATGCAAGTAGCTTGCACACTACGGTATTTGGTGATGAAAAAAATACTCAATTTTGTTCAAGTTTTTTTTATCGAACGATATCAATTAAGCGAACGTATCGCAAGTTAAATTATAAACGTCAGTCGATAACTCCATGCGGTTGTGTTTTACACGAAATAAAAATTTTAATTAGTAATTTTAACAAACAAAAGATTATTTGATTTTATATAAGCTTGTTGAAAGTATACAAGTTGAATAGTAAACTTTATTGCAGGCACAAGACCTCTGTTAGCATCAATATTCATCAGAAATGTAAGAGTAAACGCGTGTTTTATAACGACGGACAAATTTATATTTTCATCATGCAAAAATAATATATCGAATATCTTATTATTTATAATCAATGAACAAAAATAATTACGCGCTGTTTTTAGCGATAAAGTATTTCGATAAATCATCGGATTGAAAACAACAAGACTGATGAATTTTTTCCATTTCTGAATATGAAATTTTCGCTCTAAATTTTTATGATGAAATCCATTTTCGAATGATACGAATTATGAGAGTTAGAATGACTAGATTAGCAATCAATGTTCGAAGAAAAAATAAATTTGTTAAATAAGTTGATTAAAAAGAATACGTTACCACTGGCATATTGTTTCCTCCTATAACAAAAAGAAAATCATATTTATTAGTTAATAATTAATTAAAAAAAAAAAATTGAAAAACAGTAAGTTTCCGGGATATTTAATGAAATAATTAGGTTTGAAAATTGTAATTTTTACATGTAGATAAAACGAGATTCCACCAGCCGCGTATTTGGTTAAGAATTTAATGTAACTAACGATTAAAAAAAAATTTTACTTTCATAGAATTTGATTGAAAAAATAATAAGCTTTTGATTAAAACAATAAAAAGATAGGTTTCCGAACGTATTACGGAGATATTTTATATTTTATGTGAAAAATCACAAGGAACTTCCGTTCTTTACAGTCTTGTATTTGACTGTTGACTTTTTTGAAAATTTTATTTAACAAAAAGTTAAAAATTAATAATTGTCAACTTAAATTCAACAAAATATTACCAAAAAAATTTGTGCCGCTTGGGCAATAAACATAAATAAATTTGAAGCTTAGGGAACTCTTGCGGTGTTGTTAATTTAAACCGGTAATTAAGAGTGCTATATTTTTTATTAGTTAATTAAATGTTAATAATTATTTAATGACTAGATTTTTCGGAAATCTCTTTAAAAATGTTATTAATTAATTTAAAAATCAATTTTAAGATGTATAACAAAAGTATTTCGACGTACTATTTTTTATAGACATTCATTACACTAGGAGGGGGTGGTACTTGGATCACCTTAAAAAAATAAATAAATTAGAAAAACTTACCATCGGGTCCATTGTAGGGATCACGGTCGTTAGCACCAGCGGTGTCATAGTTTTTTCCACCACCGCTGCCGCCGCCACCACCTCCACCACCACCACCACCTCCACGCATGGCTTGTTCCTGTGAAAATAAAATGAAAATTTAGCAAACAAATTTTATTTAAACAAGTAATCATTAATTTTAATGATTAATCACAAACCTGCATGAAGAGATTATTTTCTTGCTGACGTCTGTGTAATTCTTCTTCTTGTCGACGAATGCGCATCGCCATTTCTTCTTGCTGACGACGCTGGACTTCTTCCTCACGCGAACGGCGCTCTTGGGCTTGTCTTTCTTTCATTTCCCATTCGCGTTTTTGTCGTTCACGATCAGCCTCACGAAGACGCAATTCTGCAGATCAAACGATAAAAAATTATTTAATAACTAAGTTTAAAATAAAAAGAAATTTTATTTAAATTGTAAAATTGTACCCAAAGGTTTGGCACACGTAAAGCAATTTAATTACAATCGTGCTTCCTATTTGGGCTTTCTTTTACTCTACCCTGATTAAGTATACATTTGGCACTTGATGATTATAAATTTAATCACTCAAGCGTGGCGGCAGGGACAAAATTAAATTACTAAAATAAAATGAAACTTACGTTCTCGAAGTAACTCAGTTTCATGTTCGTATCTAGCGAATTCCATTTGAGCTTCAAGCTTCTCTTCTTCCATGGCCATTTCGCGTTTCAGAGCTTTCTCCTTTTGTTTGTACAACTCATGCAATTGTTTCCACCTGGTACCGTACTCGTGTTCAAAGCTACCTGGGTGGGCAAAGCGTGGTCCAATTTCACGGGCTTTGAAAAATTCCGGATTCTTACGCTGAATATTTTTGTCTGGGTAACCGTCAATGTCGTCTTGCTGTTCGAGCGATTCAACGACAACCGGTCTCAATGATCTATAAAATACGAATAAATTTTAATTAAAAAAAAAACCAATGATCTAAAAAATTAATCAATAATTAATTTTTCTTTTTTAATAAAAATGTATCCGAACTTTTGGCACACAGTAAAGCGTAAAATCTATCTAACTATGCTTCCTAATTCGGACTTCAATTAATATTCCCCTAATCAAATGAATATTTGGCACTTGTACAATCAAAAAAATTAAACAAGCGTGGCGTTGGGGTCGTAAGTTAAAAGACCCAGTTATTGACACTGGCCTAGTTGTTTGGCATTTGCAATTTTACTCTATTTAAAAAAATAAAATGTTCTCAAAATAATAATTATCTTGGAATTTACAATTAAAAAATTTAATTTATTAATTTATTAGACCAAAAAGACCAAAATTTTGGGTAAAATTCAACTTATTTTTTTTTTAAATGCCGCCACCGAGGGTCATTGTACGAACAATATTTTCTAGTTGAACGAGAATTTTTTTTTATGTTTCATTCATGGGGAAGGCTGGAATCACTGCAGCAGTGGAGGACCTTTTTTTTTAACGCCATTGGAAATCGCGTGTAACTTGGAAAATATTAAGTTTTTTTCTTCAAAAATTTTACCTCGTATTCTTAAAATATGTATTAATATACCCTCAAAATTTTAAAACAATTCATACAGGAGTTTTTTTTTATTCTAACTCCCAAAAATGGCTTTTTCTTAGGCTGTCACACTAGTTGTGCCCCTGAATTAAAATAAAATTGCAAGTGTCAATAACTGGGTCTTTTACCTTGGAAAATAAATCAATTATAAACTTACGCGGTGAGGAAGTAGCAGCCTTCGTTACATTTTCTTAGAGCCATTAAAGCCGATGGTTTTCGGACATATTCGACGATGCCTTCGCCCATGCTCTTTCCTCTGTCATCAACGATTACAATCGCCCGCTCTATTTCGCCAAAGACACTGAATGACTTCTCCAAAAGCTCGTTGGACACCCAAGGCGTTAGATTTTTTACTTTTATAGCTGAAGAGTGAGGAGAGAATCTCACTCTAATTGGACGGCCTTTACGCATTGTTCCATCCAATTCGTGCTTCGCTTTTTCGGCGTTTATTCTGTAATCCTGTACGAAAAAAATTTTCTTTTTTATTTTCACTGTTTCGACATGAATAATAAAATATATTGTAATTCTTTCAAAATCATAACATTTAAAAAAATGCAGCCTAGGAGTATTATCACTGAAGCTCAGACGGTAATTTTTATAATCATTTAGAAAAGTATTAATAATTATTAAAAATATGTAATTATAATATTTAATAAAATTTACCATTCTCAGAAAAGCGAAATTCTTCTCTTTGTTGACGAAGAGCTCTGATATTTCACCGTAAGGACTGAACATATTTTTTATTTCTTCTTCAGAGATATCATTGGTGAGGTTTCCTACGTAGAGTCGATTGCGGCCGCTGAATTTTTTCTCAGCAGTATCTTGGGGTGGAAGATCGTGGGTTGGACCATTAAGACTCATTATTCTCTCCATTAAGCGGTCCTGAGATAATAAAATTGAAAAATAATGATAAGAATACGTTCAACTTTAATCAAGTAAACAATTTTATGTCTAATAATAGAAGATGAATTGATAGTTACTTCTTGTGATCGGTTTCCCATGTTTCTGTCACCGCCACCGCCGCCACCTCCACGGCCTCCTCGTCCGCCTCCGCGGCCACCACCACTACCTCGTCCACCGCCACCTCCTCTACCACCGCCGCCGCCACCACCACCATCATGATCTTGGGGACCAGCACCCATTAGACCTGCTCCTCCCATGTTATCTTGCATGTTTTGATCATCCATCATGGAATCACTCATTTTCATCTGAAAAAATATTATCTATCAATGAACAAGTTCAAAAACTAAAATTGGAAAAATTTTTTTGAAATTAAAAAAAAAAAAAAATTATTTTAGACTCATAATTTTTTGATGTCAATTATTGTATAAAATTAAATGAATGTTTTTTAAGACTTTAAAATTAACAGCGACTTTACAATTTTGTAATTTTATTAAAAAAAAAAAAAATTTCTTCCAAAAAATTGCATTTTTTATCTTTTTTAAATTTCTACGTCAATTTTTTTTCTGGACTAACTTATTTCATAATACGAAAGTTAGCCGATATTTTCAATTTTTTTTTTTATGACAATTAATTTAGCATATATTTAATAATTTTAAGAATTTTTTTAACAAATAAATTATGGCAAAAAAAGTAGAAAAAAAATTGACATTTAGAAATTTAAAAAAATAAAAACTAATTTAATTTAAATTGTACCCAAAGGTTTGGCACACGTAAAGCAATTTAATTACAATCGTGCTTCCTATTTGGGCTTTCTTTTACTCTACCCTGATTAAGTATACATTTGGCACTTGATGATTATAAATTCAATCACTCAAGCGTGGCGGCAGGGACAAAATTGAATTACTAAAATAAAATGAAACTTATGCTTAGAAATTTAAAAAAATAAAAAATGCAATTTTTTTAAAATAATTTTTTGGAAAAAATCCATTTGTTAAAAAAATTAAACAATTGTCAAGTGACTGCTAACTTTAATGTCATTTTTTTTTAAATAATTAATTTTGTAATAACTTTTTCATTAAAAAAAAGTTGTAAAAATTTTTAGGTGTCGGTTAATTCAAGTTTTATATTTATTTCTTAAAAAATTCTCAAAATTATTGAATAACTGCTATGCACTTATTATAATTTCAATTTTTTTTACATGTGCAAATTATTTAAATCAATTGCAAAAAAAAAAAACTAAATTGCACATTAAATTAAAAAAAAAATAATAAGTGTATGCTGTAACAATTACGTTAAGAATAATAAGATAATAAAAATAAATTTATTGAATTAAAATTTCAGCCATCCCGTGTAAAGACCGCGTGGTAAAGAAAATGGCGCCGAAAATGGACGCGCTGAACAACGAATTTTTTCCCCCTTCCAAATGACTAAAAAAAAATGAAAAATAATCAATAAAAATTACCTGCATATCATTATTATTTCTTTGACCGCCACCTCCACGGCCACCAGAAAATCTAGAGCCTTTTCTACCACGTCCTCCACCGCGGTTTCCACCGCCTCCACCTCCACCTCCGCCACCTTGGTTTTGTCCTGGCCGTTGATTATTTTCATTGCTGTTTTCCTGCGACGGATTTGTGGTATCCGGTTTATTTTCACCGTCCATAACGCTAATTATTGATTACTGATATTCCGAAGTATAAAATTTAATTCCAACAAAGCAATTGCTTCATAAGCACGAAGCGGTTTATGAAGAGATAAAAAAAACTTTTTATAATTGAATAACCACCTTGAACCGCGGATGTTAAGAAATGAGCGACGAACTAACTCATCCGGGTGACAACGGACAAAGAGACCGTGGAAAGGGAAAGCTGATGCTGTATAGAAGGTAAAATTCCCACTCTTCGCAACGCGTCATCGCAATGCATTCTGGGATACTTGCCAGCCAATCAACTTCCTTCACGTTGACACGTCATTGGTTTAATTCAGCGTCGTGGATATTTATCGCACCTGCGCATATTTTTAACTTCACACACTAGCGCCAAAATTTTAAGCGTAAATTTCTGTTACGACTGTCGATAACTTGTGATAACTTTCGTATCGATATCTTATTTTCATCTTTGATCTTTATAGTTGGCACCGCTGCAGAGTACGCTGATGTCCCGCGTTTTCTGATTCATGAACACACAACAAGGACCAAACAAAACAACAATTGACTTGAGCTTCTTTCTAACAATTACAGCGCAAAAGTTAATTATTGAAAATGATTAATAAAATAATTTCAATAACATTTTGCACTGGAGTTGGAGTACTTACAACAGAATTATGCTGGAGATTGTGGAAAAGTTATAAAAAAGCTAAAGTTTGTCAAGAAGAGGAGGATGAAAATAATAAATTGATAAGTGAGGTATTTTTTTTTGCTGAAGATTCTATGGGGTGCCGAGCACACGCGTCGAGGAAGAAAGCATGTGGTTCAAGATGTCCAATTAATTGTATCAAGTAATTTAACCTTTTTTTTTATTATTTTTATTTTTTATTATACTAAAATTAGCAGAGGTCTAAAATAAGATAGAAATTAATTTAGCAGACTTTTAACAATTTTTAGAATTTTTTTAATAAATAAATTATGGAATAAAAATTGACTAGAAATTTTAAAAAATTAAAAATGCAATTTTTTAGAATTAATTTAATTGTTAAATAAAATTTAAAATTGGTCAAGTGACAGCTAACTTTAATGTCATCTAAAAATGCTCGAAATTTTATAACAAATTAATTATTATAAAAAATTTCTACTTTAAATTATTTAAAATTTCTACATGTGCTATATTTGCTAAATTCCGTAATGAAAATTTAGCTACCTACCTAAAAATTTTTAGAATGTTTTTTATTGAAATAATTTTTACAAAAGAATAAAAAAAGTAATTTAATTTGTGAAAAAATTGAAAAACTGTAAGTGCAATTTTTTAAAAATATTCTTTTGTTATAATTTAATTAATAAAAAAAATTAAAAACGTCGGCTAATTTTAGTATTATAATTTTTTGACACTGAAATTATCAGAAACTTCAAAATTTTATAATACTAAAGTTAGCCGACGTTTTTAATTTTTTTTAATAATTAAATTAGGACAAAAAAATATTTTTAAAAAATTGCACTTATAGTTTTTCAAGTTTTTTACAAATGAAATTTTTTTTCTAATAATTTTTTTAAATAAAACAAAATTCTAAAAATTTTTAGTTGTCGGTTAACTTAATTTTTATTAAAATTTTTTTTTTTTTCTTAAAAAATAAACTAGGTCTCGAAAATTATTTCTAAAAAATTGCATTGATAATTTTTTAGTTTTTAAAGATGGAATTTTTTAAATAAATTTATCTTACTATATTTAATTTATTAAAAAAAAAAAAATTCTAAAAATTATCAGATGTTTCAATTTTAACATAATTATTTTTTTCTATTTATGATAATGACGTGACACATTACATACCGACAGAAAGTTTCCGGACAAGATGAAAATTTATTAAAAGTAAAATAAATCAAGAAGAAAGTCAATGACATGATCGTACACACTTTGTAAAATAAAATAGCATTTTCTTTATAGATCAAGTTAATTTGTTTATGTATCATATTTAAATTAAAAAGTAAACAACAAGGTTGTCCGGAAATTTTCCGTCAGTACTGTACATCACCTGTCAATTGATAACAATTGACATTAAATTACAATGTTCCAGTCGCATAATCTATTATATGGACAACGCAAAGAAGACCCTAGATGTCTGTATGTACATCGTAACATGCCAGGAGATAATAAATGCGATTTCTCGTGCTCACAAGAGGAAAGTTAATGTCCGAGTTATCGCTGATGCTAGCATGTCGGAAAATTCGGCATGTGGAGATCAATTAACACGATTGAGACGTACAGGTAATATTTTATGATCATTAAACCAGTTAATATATTTGTTTCTTGTTAAGTATACTTAGTAGTATAGTGCATAGTTGAGTTTATATATTTGTAAATTGATTTATTAGGCATTAAAGTGAGGATACAACGATCAAAGGCGTCATTAATGCATCATAAATTCACAGTGAGTGATAAACATACTTTGATTTACGGCAGCACTAACTGGACAATGCAAGCTTTCTTCGGTAACTACGATGGAATTATTATGACTAACCAGAAGCAGCTCGTCGAACCGTTTAATGACGAGTTTGACAGAATATGGGAAAAGCTGAAGTAAAACATAAAAGCTTATTCAAATAATTCTGACATTTATCTAATAATAATACTGAAAATTATCGTCAAATATCAGATAAAAGTCAAACTTTTTACTCGTTTTAACTGACATAAAATATATCATGCCAACGCGCTAGTTTTCTATTTTACGCTCACAATCTTTAATTTGATAAATAATATAATTTTAGATACAAATTTTTATATCTTTGGATTAATATTTTATAAAGCTAATCAGTTATTCATTGCATTAATTATTAGAGTTTAAATAACTACTGGATCGTGAATCATGATAAATTTATAACAAATTAAAAATAAAATATAATTTCCTACTCCAACGGATGTAGTACAATTATAAACGTATTTAAAAATTAACAGTTGATATCATTTAAATAGACGGATATTCAGCATCACCGGTTACTGGTACATTTACCTCAATATTTTTAGTAATCTGATAAAATACTGATAAATATATATTTAGTACAAGTTAAATAATTTTAAGATCTTAAAATCATTTCTCGACACGATGTGTGTCCATTATTATAACAGTATTACGAGATGAACTTGAAAAATATTCGTGTAAGCATAGGCCAGTTGCGTGGGTGACTTGTGTTTAAATGTACGTGCAAAAATACCCACACGATTTGTTATTAATAACCGTATTAAATATATAAGCCATTAATTTAATAGCTTATTTTTGAGTTTATTGAGCGTAAAAGAAACTAGTAGAAGAAATAGCAAGTTTATTAAGTGAAACTTCTTTATCGACGTATAAGAGAAATTTTTATAGCGATGTAAAAAAAATCGTCTCGATTTTTGGTTACGCGCCATGTTTTTTTTATCAAAGTTTCAGTATAGCGACGTAAAGAATAAATCTAGTAAAAATTATTAATTCTAAAGACAATGAAAAAAACAAATTAAATAGTAATTTAAAAATGAAACAAAACATAATTAAAAAATAAAAATATGTATACGTACAGCTTTTTTAATTAGTCGTTGTTAATGATTTATTTATTCATTTTGAATTCTGTAAAATCATTGCATATAATTGTATCACTTTGAATAGACAATTCCAATTATTTTTTTATAACTTGTGTAATTGAGTAAATTATTAAATATCTGCTTTGAATTATTTTTACTAAATTATGATATGAAATATGAACATAAAAGTTCTTTACATAATTTTTGTAAACTGATTAACTAATTTCTAGATTAAATAATGACAGTGTCTAAGTAATGACAATAGTGGTAATAATGATGCGATCATAATTGATTAAATACAATAATTATAATAAGAGCAATGATAAAATAAATTACTCATATTATGTCTATGCATGTCTGTTAGGATGGCGCAAAAAAACCGAGTATTTTTTTTTTGAGTCTTGGGTGAAAAAATATTAGTTTTTGATGTTTTAAGAGCCCTCTCCAAAAAACAGCTCAAAAAAAAATTTTTAAGAAGTCGCTCAAAATTTTTTTAAATTACAAAAATCGAAATTTTTTTTTTTAATTTTTTTTCTCTTTACGTCATAATTTTATAGACAAAAAAAAAACCTCTTTTTGGTCTGTAAAATTATACCGTATAACGAGAAAAAAAAATTTTTAAAAAAATTCAATTCTTGATGATTTTTTAAATTAAAAAAAATTTAGAACGACCTCTTAAAAATTTTTTTTTAAGCTGTCCTTTGGAGAGAGCTCTTGAAACATTAAAAAACTAAAATTTTTTCACTCGTGACTAAAAAAAAAAAAAAATAGTCGGTTTTTTTGCGCCACCCTAATGTCTATAATACTAAAATAGCTTTAATTTAATCGGGAAAAAATTTTTTTTCTTAACCCTGATAAAAAAAAAGTATTGAGACAAAGAAAAAAGTATTGAAAAGTATTGGTTTTCTAGTCAATCCAATACTTTTCAATACTTTTTTCTTTGTCTCAATACTTTTTTTTATTCAGGGAAACCTTATCGACCCAATTTCTGTGAAGTTGTAAATAGTAGAAAAATGATACGTCATAAAGAAGTTTCACTTCTTACCTGTGTACTCTGGTACACACACATATTTTTTTTTTAATAATAATTGATTGACCCTAGAAAGAGATTTTAATACGCTGATATTTATGTATCAATATAATATTATTATATATTGTATTAATATATATATATATTTAAATAGTAATGGACATGGAAGTTGGATGGTTATTCCTAATGCCAGATTTCTTTATAGTCGATGAGAGCAGAATGAACTCTACAATCAACACACTGTGAATATACTGTTGAGTACTTGGGGGGTGTTGCCATGACAATCCTGACGTCACTTGCTTACTCCTTTCCTCCCGTTGTTTTTTCATCTCCTCGATTCTCACAACCGCTCACCTTTTCAATCCTCTGTACGTGTATGTTGAAATTTTAGCATTTACATACAAAGTCTTACTACCAAATTTTTTTTTAACGCGAGGAATGATATTTGTCATTTGGGTTTTTATTGCGATATAATATATAAGATATAAGATATAAGATTACCCTCACACATATTTAAATTTATATTATCTGTGGACTCGTTTAATCCTTTATTATTTCTCTGTTTTATAATTATTACACTTTCTCTTATTATATGAAATTTAATATATAGCTTATATGTATTATACTCATTATTCTTTGGTCAACTTGCACAAGGATTAAGTTACTTGGATCGTGTTTATCATTTTGATACCGTGTTATTTTATCTACAATTTATTTTAATTAATAAGTTTATTATTTTAAGCAATGATTAATGGGCATTATAATCTTAGTTTTTTTTTAAATGATGCTAAAAATATAAGCAAAGGCTAAATTTATATCGACATAAAATTATAGAATGTTTTTCTCCTTTGGATCAACCCTTATGTCATAGTTTAGAAGCTACTAAATATGTTGATAATATATTCTTTGACAAATCGAAGCGGCTTCGTTCAAAAAAGAAAATTTAGATGAATAATTTGTTAAACTTGTATAAGTATTATTCAAAGTATATATTGAATAAACTAAATGTCAAAACGAAAAGAAATCAAGAGCAGGTGAATTTGTTTTTAACTAGAATTTATAGACTATTAAAATAAATATTTTTCTTTTTAAAGTTAAAAATTAAAACTGGAGCGGTTATTTTTTTTTATTAATTAAAAAAAAATTAATACCGAGAGTTTTTAAAATTACAAATTAATAAATAATAATTACTAGGAACCTTGCAGTCACTATGTGACTGTCGTGACTTGTGAACTATAAATAAATAAAATTTTACTTTATTAAATAATGACTTTTGTGAAATTGCACTGTACTTTCTTAAATATTGACGTGTTTAAAGATATAAGCTCATCCCGATGTTACACTCATTGAGACCTTTCATTTGAGTACCCACATGCATTTTGTTATATTTTTCATATATACATATATATAATATATATAAATATATGAAAAAATGATGTGGGTACTCTAATGAAAGGTCTCGCTAAGTGTAGCATCAGGATGAGCTTATTTCTTAAAAAATGTCAATAGAACACAAGATACGAGGTCATTTCTTAATTATTGATATTTTTAAAGATATAAGCTCATCTTGATGTTATCCTTATCAAGAGCTTTCATTTGAGTACCCGCATGGCATTTTTGATATATTTTATATATATGGTATTTGTGA
>CAJNRD030001120.1:15135774-15157823 GCA_905319865.3 Cotesia congregata
TATATATATATATATATATATATGTGTTTAATAATAATCATTAGGATGATCAATAGTATAGTAGGAATAATGATATGTTGTAGCTTGTCATCAATTCCGTCTGGTTTAACTTTGGTAGGAAAATTATAGAGCTGGTGGTCATTGCCTCCGGGTTATTTATTTACTTGCTCATCACATACAAAATGTAAATAACTATATATGTACTGAAATAAGTATATAAGGAAGAAGAATAAAGAAAGAAGAGAATAAAGTAAAAAGCTGAGATTTAGTCACTAAAAGATAAAATTTGTCATGACGGAAAATGAATGTTTTTTCTGGCAAAATTCATCCACACATATGACATTAAAACATAACGATTAATTCCTGGAAATATCTAAAAGCTTTTTTACGATCTAAATAAATAAAATAATCTATCATGTGTAAATTTTTGGGCTATGAATTTTTTTCAGCGAAACCCGAAACCGAGGAAATTCTCATTACTTTTCCTGTCTACCGTCAACTCTTGATATAAGCACAGCTGTACACTGAAATTTATTTCTCATTTCTTTTATTTCCTTTTGATTTTTGCATTTAAATTAAATCTTAATTTAAGCCGCTTTACTCAGAAAATTTAACTATATTTTATTTATATTTATAAATTTATATTGTAGTCTATAATAATAGTCTACAGAGCGGGATATGAAATAAAATGAAACCTAGGTGTGTATTTTTTGCGTTTACTTCATCGCGATCGTTTAACGCTCGTGCGTCACTTGAGATCATTGATGATTAAAAAAAGGTATTACTATCAATCATGGAAACGCATCATTTCTTCAGAGCTTGTGTCCACGTCTAAATTTTCTGGCAATCGTCTATCTGCTCTACGTTTAACGTCCGTCCTTAACGTTTATTCCCGCAAGAGCATCATCGTCAGCATCACAACACATCACAGTGACACATTTTAACACCTAGTGGCCTAGATAAATATTCCTAGCCGATGTAATCGGACTAAATAAAATCTAATTATAAAATACAGCTCATCTACATCGGCTATTATTTTATAGATTTTTAGTTTTTTCAATAATATAATCCTTGAGATAACAATAACTTTATTTTTGATATTCATTTTAATATTAAAAAAAAAAATTTAATAAATAATATCTTGCTTACTTTATAATCTGAAGCTTGAATATTTTTATTTTTATAATTAAATTCATTCCAAGAAGAAAATACTCTCAAGCGGACTCGAACCGCCGACCTTACGTTAATTAATATCTTGATATAACCGCTGGATTGCGTAATTATTTTCAACGATTACTAAACCGCTATTTAATTTTTAAATTATCATTAAACATTACTGAGGATAATTTTTTATTTAATGATCCTAATTATCTGATTGCCATAATTTTAAAGCTGATAAAAATTTTTAAACATTTTATTTTTATTATTACATTATCATATAATATAAAAATAATTTTTTTATTTTATTTATAAATTAGAATAACATCAATAAAAAATTTTTATAATTTTTTTTATTACAATTTACTTGTTAATAAAAAAATTGATGTCTTCGTTTAATTAATTGTCATTGTTTTATAAAAAAAAAAAAAGTAATTATTTACGAGTGCCCGGAAAGAACAAGATGACACTGGATATCATCCCAGATTATACTGAGTGAAAAAAAATTTCAGATAGCTATTACAATCCAGATTACAATACAATGAGTATAATCCAGATATCACGCAGTATAATCTGGACTTTTCTAGCTACTATCTGAAAGTTTTTTTCACCACAAATATCACTAACTATAATCTGGGATGACATCCAGTGTCATCTTGTTCTTTCTGTGGGGTCAAACCCATTTTTAGCCGTGTCTGGGTAAAAAATTAACATTTAAAAATTTTCTTTTTATTCTGCTTGTTTTTACGGCGCATTTATGATAAAAAATATCGTGAAAGAAGAAAATAACGATTTTGATAGATTTTTTGCCTTCAAAAGTTGAAAAAAATTTTGGCTCATGTTTTTGGATAAAATTTCTATTTTATCTTTTTTTGATATATTTTTTTTAAGTACATAAAAAAAATAAAAAAAATTGAATTTCACAATTTTCTAAAAAATTTATAAATTTTTTTGAAAATTTGTTAAAATTGTAGTAATTAAATTTTTTTTTGTTAATTTTTTTGTTTTTTTCAAAAAAAAATTCTATTAAAAAATTAAAATGCTTGTAAATAATTACCAAAAAAATTTCAAGTGAAAAAAATATTTTATCAGGAAAAATAAAAATTATGCAAGCGGAATAAATTTATATTTTGGACAGTTTAGTGTATTAAATAATAAAAACATAAAAAAAAAGCAATAAATCAGAATTTATCGGTGTCATATTATGTATGTGCAGACATAGACAATACAATAAATGTCTGTAGAATAGCCCGGGCCATCTGTTATCAAAAATATTTATATCTACACGAATACAAGCATGATGATGACGACGATGAGGCATCTTACGTTTGAGGATTTTGAACTCGGACATGGAAGAACCATGCAGCTACCACCAACGAACTCAACTCACTCGAGGAGTGAACGGCCTTTGAAAATCGAATTCTGTCACCGAATTGGTATTATATCTGGGAAGCTGGTGGTATCCTGGCACTGGTACCCAGTAAGTCTCCGTGGATCTTTGACGTCAGTAGAATAAAGCAGCGTCGTAAAACGAGACCGGCCACCAACAGAAATACACGACTGCATCACGGGTGGTTAAATATTGCCGCAACCGATGCAAGATGCCGGGTCGTAGACTGATAGAAGTAAAGTGGAACATTGTCCGTATGATGATTTATAAATAGTATTTTATGGTACCAAAATAGATGACGGGCCGTTGGACCTCAACACGTTGGTGGATCGATCAGCATTGTTATCATCCCCTATGACGTACAACCGAATACCACCAGCACCAATTACTACCCTCTATCATTACATATCATCAGTGCTGCTAGGTGCTGAAATTCATCTTAAAATACTTCTTCTTCTTCTTCTTCTTCTTCTTCTTCTTATTCATCTTCTTTATCCTTATCCTTATCTCAAGTATCAGTCGCGATTTTTATTATTACTGTTTGATGTTGCAAAAAAATAAATAAATCGTGTGGGATCAGTGCTCGATAATCGGCGGATTTTTCCTTCCAAGTAATTCAAAATTTCTTCTTTTAAAAGAAATCCCAGTGGGTGTATTAAATGGAATTTTATCTTGATCGTGTGAATTTCTTTTCTTTTTTTTTCAGTAGGATTAAATTTATCAGGATTAATATAAACGCATTTACAATAATGTGTTGACGGGTCAAAATAGCACCGCTAATAATAGCTCGGTGTTTGATTATAGAAATAACCCCAAATAAAATTTGTTAAAATAGATTTCTGTACAACTGTTTTAGAAGTTTTAGTTATAATTTATAATAATAATTAAGGTGACAATAATACACAGAAAAGAAGATTCACTTGAGCCAAGAAAATATTATTCTTCCTAATTATTTTCTTGAGCGAAAAAAAAAAAATTTTTTTTTGACACAAGAAATTTCGGTGACACGACAAAATCTCTCCGGACAAAATCTCCCCGACAAAATCTAATTTTAAATAACAATATTATTATTCCTGACAGTTGTGATGGTATTTTTCGTGTAAATATACACAAAAAATCATGATAAAAGGGCACAACGAGATTTTAAAGCGTATTTTGTCGGGGAGATTTCGTGGTACAACCGATTCAATTTTATTTGATATTCCCAATTGACATGTTAATCAATAAACAAGATTTTCTTGACTTAAATAAAATTCTTGGATCAAGATACGTATTTCTTAAATCAAGAAAACTAATTTTATTGGAATAAGTGAAATTTCAGCCTCTTGCTCCAAAAAATTAAATATAAAGATAGAAGTAAATTTTAATTAATATTTTTATTGATTAACATGTCAATTGGGAATATCAAATAAAATTGAATCATTTTTTGATTCAATATGTATAATTGCACGCTAAAATAATATAAAATGGGTATCAAATATTCAAGAGAAAAATTTTCTCTAGGTGAGAAAATTTCTTTCTCAAATGAAATAGGTGGCGCTGCTTCCCTAAAGTATCTAAAAATCTTGATCAAATATATAAATTTATTGTATCAAGTATTTATGATAATTTGAATGAAGAAAAAATTACTTCCACCAAGAATAGAATTTCAAGAAAAATTTTTACTTCGGCCAACACAACTTCGGTTCTCCTTCAGGCACCCGAAAATTTTCTTGAGCCAAGAATTTTGTTCTCTAGTCAACAAATTTTTCTTTCTGTGTATAACAACTTTGCGTACATACAGTTGATTTAATTCTTTACGGCCTTGTATTTTATCTTTTTCTTAGCTGTTGCTTAAATATATATAATACTTTTGTGTATTTTGGTCAGTCGTAAAATAATTCTGAGTGATTCTCTTTAAAATTGTTTGTTTGTTTAATAATTATTATTATAATTAAATGATGATGATAATAAAAATAAAACTTTTATAGAGTCATTTCCCTGGGCGTCGATGACCACCTACAGCTGGAGCTGGGTAATAAAAATCCCCAAAATAATATATAATTATTTTAAATATTTTTTTTATCGCTAAGTGTAAGAGAGATTTATGAAGTAATTCGAATTTGTCTTGTATATACACGATTAAATTTGAAAGCGCTGTATTGTTGGTATAGTAGTCGGGTCTCTCCTCCTATTATACTCAAGCGGGAGTGTTATAATAATACCGGGTTTGATGAACACAAAACACTGAGGGAAATGCACTATGATGTATGATGTTTTGCGTGGTTGTCGAGAATATGGTTCTACAATGTACACTGTATAATTATTTGATTTGATTAAATAGTGTAGGCGTATTTAGGATGCCAAGCTTCGCGATAACACGCTCGAGCGGTCTCGAGAAAATCAACGTATCCGAGGATTATATATTTAACTATCTTCCTGGAATCTTCAGCCACCGCTTTTCTCTTCACTGGTTTGCTTGTCGTCGTGTATTCAATTAGATGACATCAGCTATTTCTTCACGAGTAAATACGCGGAATTGTTTTTTTTACCCAAAATTTACTACTACTTAAATCTCTTAGCTGTTAAAATTAAACGATAAATTTATTTTTGAGTATTTTTAAATTGGTAATTATTGATTATTTTCTTTTTGCACCACAAGAGTATTTTAATAAGATTTTATTGCTCTCGGGTTTTATTTAAAAATACATCAAGTAGATTGGAAAGTAAGCGGCTTTAAAAAATAATTATTTCAAGTAATTTAAATATTTTTATTAAAATTTATTTTCTCATTAGTTTTTAAATTGAACGTTTTTATTCTCAAGTGTGAAATATTAAATTGATTATAAAGTATTTATGTTACTACCCCTCATTACTTTTGATTCAAATTTATATTCTAACTTTTTTAGTTTTTTTGATAGTTAAAAGTTTCAATTTAATTAATAAAAAAAATTTAAAAAAATGATGTGGTGTCGTGGGACACCAGGTAGGAACGAAGTTCCTTCGGCTAATGTAGAATCGACACAAATTGCAAAAAAAATCGTGCTCAATTTTATGTAGATTTTCTTGATTTTTCTCTTAAATTTTGCTGATTAGTTTTTATTTAAGTACAAGAAAGTATTTAGGAAATTCGGTATTTTAGGAAATAATAAATTACTAATAATAAATAAAAAAACATTGAAATTATATGAAAATAAACGTGGCTACTCACGAGTAAAATGTATCTATAATGTGAGTATTCGCCACGTGCTTGTCCATGAATTCATGAGTACACGGAGAGAATTTTATGTTAACCCTAACAATACTTGTTTTGTAGATTTTACTATCTTAGATAGTAATTACTTTTATAAAAGTTAAAATGATAAATATAACAATATGACCTCTAAAAGAAACAATTTAAAGCGATAGCTTAAAAATACTTTTGTTTATTAGTTTAAGAGCTATTTCATTTTAAAATAACAAAGTTCACAAGGGTAAAATAATTTTTTAAAATCGCTGATGAGTACCAGGAAAAAAGTCGAGTGAAAATTACTATAAGAAAAAAAACTATTGATTTCTTCGTACTTTTTAATATTTAAATTTATCTTTTTTTCCTTAGAAAATTATTTGCAAAAAAAATAATCTATATTATTAAGAAAATAAGCAAAATTTTGTGGCCAGTATATTTATATGATAAAATGGGTTTTTATGGTTAAATTTAGTGTCATTGCAAAGGTCTTGACTCAAATTTGTGCCTTTTCAATAAGTATTTAGGCTGCATTCGAAAAAGCTCTATCTCTAGATATATAATTAAGAAATGACCCTGTATTTTGTGTTCTATTAACATTTTTAAAGATATAAGCTCATCCCGACATTATACTCGCCGAGACCTTTAATTTGAGTACCCACATAAATTTTTCATATATTTATATATATTATATATATGTATATATGAAAAAAAATATATCAAAAATGCATGTGGGTACTCAAATGAAAGCTCTTGATGAGTGTAACATCGAGATGAGCTTATATTTTTAAAAACGTCAATATTTAAAAAAGTACAGTGCAATTTAACAAAATTCATTATTTAATAAAGCAAAATTTTATTTATTTATTGTTCACAAGTCACGGAAATCACATAGAGACTGCAAGGTAGCTAGTATATTGTTAATTGCATTGAACTTAAATTTATGAATATTATAGTAGCACAGAGACAATTTTATCAATATTACATTATGAAATTTTTAATTTTTTTAATTGACAGAATAATTTAAAAATATCAGTAAATAAATTTATTTATTTATTTATTTATTTTTAAAAATTAAAGAATTTTTGTAAAAATAATTGTGTTACAAAGTTTAATAAAAATTGAAATATTACATCCAACAAAAACAAATAAAATTTATGAGCCGTTGGACACTAAATGTATTTCCTCATTCGTAATAATAGCAAAATAAATTGTTTTCTTCTCAGAAAAAAAATTTTCAAAGTTAAAATTCGGAAAGTTAAATTGGTATACAAACAAGTAGTATAGAGTACTATAAATAAAAGGTCAGGTTGAAGAGTAATTCACAAGGAGTAATTAACCTTTGAACTTATTAGAATTCATAGATTGAAGCTGCAAATAGAGATATTTTGAGTTTTAATGGGTAATTTATTCTAATGAGGCATACAAAAAGATGATTCTTTGAGTGCTATTATACCCGATGTGTTATTTTCGGATAGGGAAGTAAAGAGCATAATTCGCGAATGAACAGAGTGGGAAATGATGGGTGAGGTCGGGATTCTAGCCCCGGGTATCTAGGCTCCGTAGTCATGGAAACGCCTCCTATCCAGTAGTAACCCTCGGTCATTCAAGGGTTGCCTTATACTGTCGATCTTTAAGTACTTAAAAAATAATTATCTTATCAATAGCTTCCATAAATCCCCAGATAATGCCGTAATTAGACACCTTTTGACCTTAGGTAAACTCAATTTAAATAGTTATTCATCTCCTGTAATTCACTTACACGTAGTCGATCGATCGGTCTGCCTGGTTGACTGGCTCCTGATTATTTAGCTCCTACTCTTACTCTACTACCAAAGGGTGTGTCTTAAATATAAGAAATAAAATTACTTAATTAAATTTTTTATTTTATTTTATTATCAACATCATTTAATTCAATATATACAAAACATGACGTGACAGACATTTTGTTATTTTATTTTTTCTATTACAATATTATATTTAGAATAATTTACATAAATTAGTTGTAAACTATGTCTGCGTACCTTAAAAAATAAAGTATTATTTGAGATCGTTTCAATAAACGTATAAATATAAAAACGTGTTTTTTTTTTCTTTTTTTTTTTTCGCAGACATGTTGCTCATTATTATTATTAATCATTTATTCATCATATTAACCGATCAAAAATCCAACAGGTTTGTCGGTTCGATCAATTATTACATAATCACAACATATATAAACATTTACAAGTATATTTAATTTAACTATCACTTTTATTTTATTTAATATTTATCGGCTAGACTTTTAGCAAATATTTATAGTAAATATTTTAAATGATAAATTAATTAGATAAATTTTGAAGTTGTGGTTGTGATGCCTGACATCTAATCACTTGTTTATAAAGTAATGCGTTGTTAATCCGACTTAATCGGGAAACCCGGCTGGATAGCATGGGGTTTTTCACACGAGTTTCCTCGTTTTTTTATTCGTAGCCTGTATGTAAGGTTTGTACATGTATGTGGTGATTAAAGGCGTTTTACTTGCATCGGTGAAATATTAATATTAATTCTCGGGAAAGGTCCAGGGCGCTATCACTTTAGTACCTATTTTTTTTACAAGTAAAGGTACTTTCACTACATTTGTCATTTATATTTATCATCTATTTCGTTTATCTTTATACACACTGTTGATAGACTTGTACAAATAATACTATCTTTTTTTTCACTTATTTAAACAAACTGGACCGGGATAAAATAAAGTATTGTTTTTGAAATAGTTATTAAATTATTTTTATCAAACAATTTTAATTAATAAAATAATGTCCAAAGCAAATTAGACACCCGTATTATCAAGGATGATTTTTTTTTTTAATCCTATGTTTTATTTTAATTGACTACTTTTTGGTTTGGTAAGACAAACTGAACACTTTAGAATTTCTGATAAAATTTTTTTTGAAGCAATAATTATTTAAAAAAAAAAATAAAATAATTATAAACAAAAAAAATGCTTCGAAAAAATTTTTTTCGGGTGACCAATTTGTTGCATTGATATTTAGACGCACAACTATTTTAGGTAATCGGAAAAAATAGACCTGGAAAAAATTTTAAAGTTATGAAAAATTCATATTATTTCATCAAAATAATAATAATAATAATTGTATCACACCCCCAATTTTCCTGAATAACAAGCACCCCCAGAATAATCACTTTATTTTATGTTAAAAAAAAAAATTATTATTATTATTATTATGATTTTTATTTTATCATAATTTTAACGAAATAATATGAATTTTTGGTAACTTAAAAATTTTTTTCTAGGTCTATTTTTTCTGGGATTCACTATTTTAAAAACTATTTTTTCATTTTACCCCGTCTATTTAACAAACTGATGACTCAAAATAAAATAAAAATAATAATTACTATTGTCGTTGATACTGAACGTTCTAATTTGGCTTTCACACATTTTATTGACCATAAATAAATAATTTGATTGGTATTAAAAATTTGTAAGTTTATTCTTGGACCCCATGAGGTGTGACAAATTGATACTAAGCACAAGTATCTTAATTTATTTATTTATAAAAAATGTTTACAATTTTATTTCGCTATTTTTACACTTCATAAATTCCCTGTATGTAGAGTAGCACAATTTTATAAAATAAATAAATCACTCTCATATTTTTGTTTGTTTTATTTTTTTTTTTTTTAAGAATAAAATATTAAGTAATTCGAATATAAATAAAATCGATTATTTTTTTTCTATAGAAAGATAAATATAAATTTACCCACTACAAATTGAATCAGTCTTTTTAAATTTATATTTATTTGGCTGTTGTGTGTGAATTTATATATATCACATGTCAATTCAAGACGTTCAGTTTCAACGTACTTCACTTTTATTCTACTTCTTAATATCTTATCGTCGTATCAACAATTTATTTACACCCAATTTTTTAATTTTATAAATAAACGCTTAAATAAATCATACAGTATTTGGAAACCTATTCTTCACATATACATATAGCATGTATTATACAATCTACATAAATTTCTACAAGAATATATTTGCGTGGTAACGCGTTCATTCTAACGTGCAATCAGCTATACATATATTTATTATTATTATTAATAATATTTGTTTAAATATAAACCTACACTGTTTCCAATCTACTCTGCATGGTCCTCATTGAGCTATGACTAGTCTAAATTATAATCATCAATCGTCTATCTAAACAAATAAACATACATAAATACAAAAAGCCACTTGGACTTTTCCTTAGGCCTTAAAATAATATATTTATAGCTTATAACTATACGACTTATTGTCCGTGACAATATTTCATTCTTTACACCGATTGTCTCATTGTTAAAAAATATAAACAAAATTTTAAAAAATTACTTATACATACTTAAAGATAGTCATTGGCACATATTAGTTATTAATTTACATTATCAAAAAAAAATTAAGTAGCATTTTTTTTCTTATTATGTCAGAAACTGACTCTTAATTCCCCGATCCGTGCTTTCATAATCAAAGTCAATATAATTTTAACTTTTAATTTCATTTTATACGGAATAAATTTATGGAATAATATATTGAAATAATTATTACGAGCACTTGTGAGAACCGCTAATGACAGTGACATCTAGCGCGAATTGCCAAACTATTTTTAAAAATTTTATTTAATTATAAATACGGAAAAAAGTAAACTGTAATAAATAATAGTCGATTTTTAATTAGTTATGATCAACGTAAAAATTATAATTTCAAACAGTATAATTGTGATTTTAATACTAATCACTTCGTAATATTTATCATTTAAATGCTACAATTTATTCTTTACATGGAAGAAAATACTATTTCAAACAGTAATATTCGCTATGTGAATGTGGATAATGTTAAAGTATGATAATTAAAAATTTTGACTGATATTTATCATTTTGTACCTAAAAAATGATCGTATGATATGTAAAATGTATAAAATACAATTACTAAATTTTTGATACAAGCAACGTCAATATTTACAAAGTAAAACGGTAAATTTTAAACGCAACGCTAAAAATGAAACTATAATTATTGATTTGCTTGGACTAGTAAAATATATATTTTAACAGTAGAATTTTTACTGTTTCAAATGTTAAATTCTCCGAGTGTGAAATCTTCCCCTTCTCCTCATAGTATAGACTATATATATTGAAACGGCAATTTTTACTGTTTGAAACTGTAATTTTTTAAGTTGAGACAATCGTTATTTACAATAGTGACAGCTATTAATCACTTATTTTCGATATTAAATTATAAATTGTGGCTTTTACACTCTCTACATTAAGTTCTGCACTGATAAAAAAATTAAATTGACTCAAGAGCCAAAATCTTGAACCAAGAATGCCATTTTGAAGAAAATGATTTTCTTGAGTCAAGAGAATAAATTCTTGAGACAAGAAAAATTTGCTAAAATCAAGAATAATTTCTTGACTCAAGAATTTATTCTCTTGACTAAAGAAAATCATTTTCTTCAAAATGGTGATCTTGGTTCAAAATTTTGGCTCTTGAGTCAACTTAATTTTTTTATCAGTGTGTAATATTTATATTTTTGCCACCCTGATGTCCGCGGTACTGTTTGAAACTACAAAAATTAACCGAAATCCGAGTGAATTTTAGTACACTTTTTTCCGCATAAACTAAAAAAAAAAAAATTAATTCTAAATTTTCATCAGTTTTGTATTAATATCCTACTTACTTAATAATTGAAAAATAAATATAATTAATAATAATGACTCTTAAAACAGCAAGAATATTTACACGGGCGAGTACTGAGAACTCAATGACGCCGCGCGTAAGCTTCTATCATCAACTGGCACATGTAGAGTAGTAAAGCTCAATTTTCTGACCTCATGAAGAGGTTTCAAGCATGGTTCGCTGGAAGATTTTACCATGTCTCACATGGCTTCAGTTCCGTACGCAGAAGTTAGGTGCTGATGATGAATATCTTCAATATTTGAATCGCACTGCATAACCCACTCCCAAATCCTCTTGGTGACGACTTTTTGATCAACTGCAGTTTCTAGCCCGTAACTGTTCAATAATTTACGTAACTTATTTTTATTCTCATCGATATTCAACCTTTCATCTACAATAGTGTCTAAATAGAGCAAACTATCACCGCGTCTGGGTATGAGGTTGTTATCACTGACCTCAACACTGGTTGAGGTTGCACTGTGGCTCAATTTACTGACACACCAAGTATCCTTCAAATATTTGTTTATCTCCGTAACAACAGCGCGTTTCTCGGGCTTGTGCTCGAAGACTCGTCTGAAGTAACGCAGCAAACGGGGAGTAAATCTACGGAATGTGCCGGGAATCTTGGTAGTGCGTCGTTTTAACCATCGTTGAAATGACGAGTAGTCAGGATCTTGAATCGGGTCAGCGCTTTGCCAGGGAGGATTTCCCGTTAGGCAAACAAACAGGACAATTCCAAATTGCCAGCAATCAGCACTGCGCTTGCAAGTGTACCGCTCGTTTTTTATAACTTCGTGGATTTCTGGAGGCAAAAATGGCACCCAAGTGCATCGGATCTTGTTAACAAGCGTGCCTTCTCGCTTAATGCACCCAAAGTCGCACAATTTTATCTTTGACATGTCCTGAGCGAACACCAAAACATTCTCAAGTTTAACATCGCGGTGAGCCAGCTGTTTTGAGTGCAAAAAATCAAGCGCTGAAGCTAATTGACCCGCTATTTTTTTGCAAACGTCCTCATTTAAACCTCCAGCCTTGACATTACCTGCCAGGTCACCAAACGGCGCGTACTCCTGGGCAAATATGTAGCACTTTTCAGCCTTAAATGCCACCGCGTATGAACTTAAAATGTTCGGGTGCGGGCTCAAGTGGTACGAATAATGAAACTCGCGGTAAAAATCCCTCTCCGTAGTCAATTCCTGGTGAACTGCTTTTAAAACGACACGAGTTTGTGTTTTCCGGTGAGTCGCCAGAAGCACTTTGGCAAAACTACCCTCTCCGAGGGTTTTTTCAACATTGTACTCTTTAAGAAGGTCTATTTCCTCGAGCACCACTTCCTGGACCTTGTGAATGCTTGACTCTTTCTCGTGGAGCTTCATCTGTAAAATTAAAAATAGAAAAAAGGTTGTTAAGTTATTAGATTTTTTTTTTACTGATATAGTAAATTATACTTTATGTACTACACATAAAAAATGTAATATATATGTATATTTTTTAAATAAAACTATTCTGCACGTCATCCTTTGACCTTAAAGGTAAAATTACTTTAAGCTTAAGCTTTAAGCTATCTCCTTTTATCCCCTTTCTCTACAATATCCATCATATCTCCCTTCTACACATTTATTTACGAACGCATTCAAGATAATAATCGCTTTACGTCAATTTATGTTGCGTCACTGCTTCTTTGGGTCACGAAACATTGACAATCATCAATTCAATATTATATTCACAAGAAAGATTATTTACTATTATTATTATCTAATAATTTTTATAGCTTTGAAGAATATTAATTGAAATTTTACTAATATGAGTTTTATTAATTTGCAAGCTAAAAATTTACTTGAAATTTTATTTTATACTCTCATAATTCATGATAATTCTTATCTTGTAAATAATTCAAACTCTTCCGGAATTATTCTTGACAAATATCAATTTGTAGACTTTAACGCAGTGTATAATTAAGATCTGTCACTCTTCAAACTTAAAACTAAATAAATAATGATCTTTGTGTATATAAGTATTATTATTTTTCTCTAGTTTTATATATGTTATAAATTATAAATAACTAAATAAATAAATTATGAGATTTTGCTAAAAATAAAAAATCAAACTCGTAATTTTTATTTTTTTAAATTAATTATTGATTCAATAAAGTTATAAAAAAATAAAAATTGAAATTTTTAAATATCTAAATTGTAATAAAATATTTAATTTACCATAATTAATTGTTATAATTATTATTAGTATTATTTTATTATTTTTTTTTCTTTTTATTTTCGTTAATTGCTATTATTTTCTGGGGTTGCAATTGCTAACACATCATTAGTCTTTTCATTTAGCAATTTAACTATTAAATTATTATACTAGCTATAAGTCATCAAAAAAAAATTTTTATGTACTAACCATTATAATTATTAACCCTGTTAATGGCCTAAGCTGTTGGGTTTGTTTATTTAAATAAATAAATAAATAATATCTTTCAAATCATGATTTGTACTCTTATTCGTTGATAACTGCTCATAAATTAATTGACAAATTAAAAATATCTCTACCGAAGAATTTCTTAGATAATCATAGGAAACGGAAGTGAAGTAACACCTGGTACGGCGAATCGTAAGATAATGGGGCTATTATTTTTTTATAGATAATAATAATAAAATGTAAGCGGCACTCAGACGCAACGCAAATAATGCCTCAGTGTCTAGAGTGTTGCAGGCTTCTTTTATATTATGTACCGAGAGAGAGGGTATAAAGACAAAAATAGTTTTCCTGGAGAATAAATACAGCATCACAGAGTAAAGCAGTGAACGACGTGATGCTTGTGTAAAGAACCGACTGAAATGTATACTCGTCACACTATAACACTGCTCTTCCGACACTCTGTCTGTATTTCTTCTTCAAGTTTAATGTAAGAGGGCTTTCAAATCAACTTTACTATCCCTGTAATGCATCTTCGATACATAACACAACATTGTAAGCTATGAAGTTTCTATATATTTCTTTCTATATACCTGATACTTTTCACAAATAGGGTAAAAGCCGCCGGAGAGCTTTCCTTATTATTATTAACGTGGGTTGTACGTAGGCGAATTCAATTAAAAGTTTGTTTTTATTTTTATCATGTAAAAAATTCATCCATATTCACAGCTGGAATATTTTAATATCAGTAGTTTTTTATAAATTAAAATCCAAGGATTTATATTTTTTTTTGTATTTGTAATAATAATAATAAAAAAATAAAGAGGAAAAAAGTTTGAAAATCCCAATGATTAAATATTTTTTTAATTCTACAGATCCGTGAAAATTTTTTTTAACTTCCTGCTGAGACAATTGAAAATTTTTCACTAAAGGGAAGTTATTGATTTCGATCCGATTTTCGAAAGTCGAGTTTTCATCGGATCTCCACGTTTTGAGGTCCCAGGAAGCTATTCTGACTATTCCCGCCGAGGTGTCCGGCCGTATGTGTGTAAATAAATTTTTGTCGTACACTGAAAAAAAAAAAAAAATTGACTTGATTCAAGAACATTTTTTTTTCTGTATACAGTTTCTCAAAAACGAATCAACCGATTCAATTCTACGACACGTCATTCGAAAGGATTTATTAAAACTTAGATCTGATTAGATTTGAGAGTTATTCCATCGAGCCATTTCGAAGAAATTGAAAAAAAAAAACCAAAAAAAAATTTGAATTTTTATGTTTTTTTAAAATAACTTTGAAGCGCGCAAAACAATCATAATAAAATTATGTAAAAGTTTTTTGTGCTTAAAAAACTGCGCCGAATGCATTTTTGAAAATAAAAATCGAACGACGCATTCAAAAGTTATACACAGAAAAAAAAATGTTCTTGAATCAAGTCAATTTTTTTTTTTTTTTCAGTGTACGACAAAAATTTATTTACACACATACGGCCGGACACCTCGGCGGGAATAGTCAGAATAGCTTCCTGGGACCTCAAAACGTGGAGATCCGATGAAAACTCGACTTTCGAAAATCGGATCGAAATCAATAACTTCCCTTTAGTGAAAAATTTTCAATTGTCTCAGCAGGAAGTTAAAAAAAATTTTCACGGATCTGTAGAATTAAAAAAATATTTAATCATTGGGATTTTCAAACTTTTTTCCTCTTTATTTTTTTATTATTATTATTACAAATACAAAAAAAAATATAAATCCTTGTAAAAGTTTTTTGTGCTTAAAAAACTGCGCCGAATGCATTTTTGAAAATAAAAATCGAACGACGCATTCAAAAGTTATAGTTGTTTAAAAATTCACAAAACTGTGTTTTTTGGTTTTTTTTTTTAATATCTTCGAGATTTCTCAACCACCTAAGATAAATCTATACATTTTCTTTTTGTGCTTTAAAAACTGCGTCGAATATTAAACTTTTTAAAAATAAAAATCGAACGACGCATTCAAAAGTTACAATTCGAAATTTGAATTCAAAATGTGAAAAACGGTGCTTTGAATTTGAAGAGCTCAAATATTAACCAAAAAACTAATTTTTCAGATTTTTTTAGTGAAAATTGTAAAATAATTAATTGATATGGGTAATTGATTTAATTTAGAGAGCTTTCTTATACAAATATAAGAGGAATAAGAATCGATATTAAGTTGGCAAGTGGTCAACACACTTAATTGGAATATTTCCAAAGGCAGTTTTTCATATATTATACTCGTATTTTCTTTCTTATTTTACATGCACGCACATACACTCTTCTTTTTAAAAGTACACAACGACGATATGGTTGGCATACTCTTACACTTGATGGGTTAATCAAGGAACCTTATTGACATTATACAGTAATAGATTAATAGTATTCTTGGCAGCGTAATATTAAATTCAAAACTCACTCTGACAAAATCAATAGCAAGGACTCCATAAATAATTATTATTGTATAAAATTTGTTTTCAACATTACTTCCAGCGCGAAAACTTTTGTTATTTATATTTTTCAATCTGACATTTTTACAGTTTTATATTCTCATAGATTACACTACTTTTTAACCCTGTGATTTAGAATGTTGAAACAAAAGTGATGCTCCATTTACAGAAACTTTACTTGCGGTATGTTTCGCATGGAAGAAATAACAACTAAGTACTTTCATGACCTATAATTTTATATGTAAATAATATAACTTTCAAACGTACTCTCAAGTGTATATAGGAGCGTTGATTATTTCATCAATAATAAAGTTTGTGTAACTCAGGTTCGAATCTAAAAGTAGGTCATTTATTGGCTAAATAAATATTAATAATTTTTAAGTGATAAGAAAAATAAAATACACAGAAAAAAATTTATTTGAACTGAGAAAATTTGGAAAATTGAAATTTATTCAGAGCAAGAAAAAATATTTTTGAGATAAGATAATTTTCTTGGTTTAAAAAATTTTTATTTCATCCAAGATAAATTTTTTCTTGCTAAATATTTTTTTGAGTCTTTTTTGAGTCAAAAGTATCATTTTTAAAATTATAAACCTCTTGAATAGAAATGAAAATAAAGTTAGCCGACTTTTCAAAGTTTTTAGAAATTTTTTATCGAAAAAATTTCAATTAATTAATTTAAAAAAAAATTTCTCATGTAAAAAACTTGAAAAACTATAAGTGCAATTTTTTAGAAATATCTTTTTAGTTGTAATTTATTTAATAAAAAAAAATCAAAAATTTTTTGTCAGTGTCATGAATAGAGCCAAAAAATTTTTAAACTAAAAAATTATTCTTGCTTCAAAATTTAACTTAATTAAAGAATTTTTCTGCTTGAAAAATTTATCGACAAAATGATATTTTTGTTAGATTTTTTTCCTTGAATTAAGCTAATATTTTCACAAATATACTGTAAAAAAATTTGTAAGTTCCTATTTGTGGGTCACTGGATCACGCAGAATACAGCTTTATTGATTTCACGCAAAAATTGATTTAATAATATTTATATTAAAAAAAAATTTATGATTAAATTCCTGTGCTAAGGCATTGATTTAATAGATATTCATCCTTGGTTTTATTTTCAGAATTACCTTATTAAAAAATGAGATAAATGTTAAATAATAACAATATGTAAATATCCAAGTTCATGAAGTTAATATGCATGATGTCAAACAATTTTCAGCCATCATATTTTATTTAGACTAGTACAATTCGTCCGTAAGTCTCTATTTTAATCTGTTTAAAAAAGCTACACGGGTTTTTGGCTATACGCACGTGTAGTAGTTACATACGTCTAATAACATGTTCATCATAAAACAAATTACCAACATATATACGTAATGACGTTGGTAAAGTGTCAATAAAAGCCGGTTCGTTAAATAAATGCACCGGAAAATGATATGCGTTTGATTTTTTAATTTAAAAATAAATATTAACTTACCGTTTAATCCCCTGATTTAATGCAGATCCCAGTGACAGCGATTAACGTCAGGAACCAAAAGTTTGTCAACAATTATTTATAATAAAATATTTATAAATAAAAATGATGTTGATTGTTTTTAACACTTTTGAAGAACCATTACATGATATTTTTTTAAATAATAACACGATAATTTTCACTGGGGTTGAACTTAAATAAACTTAAAATGTTGAAAAATTTACTGAGAACGTAAAGTGAGTTGAGTTAAGTCAAGTTACGTGAATTGTTTTCCGCAACTTGGTTACATTTTCAGCGATACGCGTATATCTCGCGTCTGGAGTGGCTGCAACGACCGGCGTTGCTTTTATAGACCTGATGGGGCCGCGCAGACGTGGAAAGATTATAGACAAATGTGAGGAGTAAGGCGGTACTACGTACGTACGAGCTATTATGTCTTTATCGTATTTTATTACGTGGTGAAAAACCATTATATGGAAAAACAAAACAGATTTTTTTCCCCGGGTCGTACTTTAAACTTCAACCCTTACGCTAGACTGGAAGGGAAAAATTTTCCAGCTGCTCGATAATTATTAACTTCATTCTTACACTACATTCTGTTCCATTACATTATAAACGCCCTTAAAAGCGTACTTGTGATTATCGGTGACGTAGATTGGTACGTCATCGAGGGAACCTTTGTTCACTGTTTAACAACTTGTCGCGTCATTGTTTTTTTAAAACGTTCCTTGAAGGATCGTTTCTTTTTTACGATTACTTGCTTTTTTCCACCATTGACTTTTATTTAGTTTTTACGTCCTCTACCATTCATTGTTATCATTATACAATCGGGTACAACGTAAATCCTTAATGTAAATAATAAATATATTCATAGTAAAGTGAAACCACTTAAGACCTATCGGGGTAATCTGGACCCTTCTAAATAGATTATTTAATTTTTTTAACATGTTAAGTATCCGCCATCGATTTTGTTTGAAAAAACAACCCTTAGGTGATAATCTCGTAAGGGGTAGAACTCCTTAAGAGTATCTTTTTTATTCATCTCTGAGAGAATTCTTTAGGCTCAAGTATTGTAAAATTATCACTTACCGATCAGCTATGAATAGTTTTAATTTTTATCGATTAATTTTTTCTTAGTCTGCGGAAGATTCTTAGTGGTATGAAATATTACTTGGAGTTTTTGTAGAAAATTTCAATGTAGTAATCAATTTATTATGCGCCATCATTCCAGGGATGAGAAAATCAGCAATAGGGTAAATACAAAAAGTTTCTGACTCCCCTGGAACTGAAAATAATAAGTGATTAATGATAAAACATATTGAATTGGTTTTCTATTATTGCAATTAGATTATTGTAAGGAAAAGACAGATAGAAGTAACGAAAATTGAAAAAAGTAATACAATGGATTCTAAACGTGAAATATTATTGTATTTAATGTTAGTTCTTGGCCCTGAATCTAGGTATCCCGACTTTGGAACCTTTGTTGATCAAAACATCGTTCAGTTTCTTAAAAAAAAATTTTTTTTTATTTTGTTTATATAAACGTTTGGAACATCAGGTACATTATTTTCTAGAATAAACGTTCTAGAATTTGTCGGAGATTTTTCTTGGGTTCCGAGAAAATTTGGAAATTTTATGTAAAGATTTTCGCAAGTATAAAAAAAAACAGATTTTTTTTTTCTTTTCAAAATAACACTAAACTGCTATATTAATGTGAATTTTTGCACATTTTATCATTTGGAAGCTCTGAAGCTATGAAAAAATTTTTTGTATTTTGTATTCAATAAAATTGTCGGTGTTAAGTTTTAAATTTCTTGCATTTTTGTAACTATTTCGTGAAGAGAAACTAAAAATTCAATTAACAATGAAAAATTCCCAAATTCTCCGACTTTTATCGTACTGACTCATTCTGGAATTAAAATCTAAATTAAAAAAAAATATTTTTAAAAAGTACATATTTATTATCATTTTCAATTATCACTATTGATCGGCCAATTGTTCAATTTATATAAATATTTTTAGGTTTATATAAAAAAAAAGTTATAATTTATTGGAAAAGTTTCTTTAATTGAATTATAAAAATAACCGTAGCTGAATAGAATTTATAGACAGTGATTCATGTTCCAGTTAAACACAATTCACGAGAATGACAATAATAAAAAAATAAGGGTGAAGCATAGGCTTGCACGTGGACTCTTGGAAAAGAAAGAATAGAATCAAATGGAATATCCCGCAGGTGGTTAAAGTTAACTCGACAAGCCAAGTGGAATGTAAGCTCACGTATTATACTTGTATTTTTTTATAGAACCTGATGGTCCGTGGTGAACACGTGATTAAACAATAAGACGTCTAGATTAATCAATACATCAGACAATCAAAGTTACTCTCATAGTCGTGTTACAAATGAATAATGTGTTACGATTCTCGAGAAAGACAAGTAAAGAGTTTAGTTATAACTGTTCTATATTAAAGACGTGTTGACAGAAGCCAGAAAAAAAGCGAAACTTGTTTTATTGTTGGTCTTTTTTTTCATCCGTGTACAGTTAAATTAAACCAAATGTATCTGGTTCTTTTGGGTCAATAGGTTGACGAGCTCATAAATTTATTCGTAGATAAACATTTATTGTGAAACTATTATTATAGACAAAACTATTTTGTGCTTTCATTAAATCACGGGATTTCCTAGTCGGTGTAATAATAGACTTGATTTTATATAAATAAAAAATAAATAAAATAAAAAAGCAACGTTAAATAAAATTTTAAAAGTACGACTTAGGATTTAGAATCTTAATAAAATGGATTTAATGTCACTTTAGTTGAAAATTTACTCGGTATCTAGATATTAATGGAAATACTTTTGAATACATTATGATGCTTGCTGGTACACGGTTAAATCCCAGTACCCCGGGTTAGTAGTTCTCTGGAAATAGGCAGACCACATGTTCAGCGAACGCGACCGGTGGTCGAGGTGACTTATAAAAATTTTTTCCAACTGCTTTTTATTTTATTTCGTTATTTACTTTTTAATTCAATTTGATTTGTATGATTTATTTATTTAGTTTAATTTTTTTTTTCGCCTGATTTACGGCCCCACTATTTGATGATAGATGTGTAGTCATATCAACGAAAATGAGAAATAAAAAATATCTTTAATATCTGAACGTTCGTTACACGTTTAGAGAGTGGGCGAGTGATAGATGGTTTTGCGATGGCAACTGAAATTTGCCCTATTTTTTCTGTTTACGTTACCCTTGTTATTTCTTTTTTCGTCTCGCGGTGAAATACTAATTATCATTATCAGTTTAATTTTATTTCAATCAACTAGCCGATTTCTGTTAATTCATTACGAACTAATAAAACAAAGCAAGTAGCCGTTTATTTATTAATGAAAATGATTAATCTCAATGTTTTATTTTTCTTAACAAGTGTTTGATAAAAAATTAGAATTATCTATATCATTAAGGGAATAAGAAAATTTTTGTGTCCAGGATAGTTATGTGATAGAATTCGTTTTTTTTTTTTAGTGAAATGTAGTGTCATTGCAAAGGTCTTGACTTAAAAATTAGTGCCGTTTCAAGGTTTTATATCTTTCTCACCGATAGTCAATTTATTATGATAAGTATTTAGGCTGCATTCGAAAATGCTCTATCTCTCGATACATAATTAAGAAATGACCTTATATCTCGTGAACTATTGACATTTTTTAAGATATAAGCTCACCCCGACAATACACTCATCGAGACTTTTCATTTGAGTACCCACATCAATTTTTCATATATTTTATATATTTATATATATATATATGTATATATGAAAAATATGTCAAAATGCATGTGGGTACTCAAATGAAAGATCTCGATTAGTGTAACATCGAGATGAGCTTATATCTTTAAAAATATCAATAATTAAGAAATTACCTTGAATCTTGTGAACTATTGACATTTTTAATGATATAAGCTCATTTCGATGTTACACTCATCAAGAGCTTTCATTTGAGTACCCACATCAATTTTTTATGTATTTTATATATTTATATATATGTATATACGAAAAATATATCAAAAATGCATGTGGGTACTCAAATGAAAGCTCTTGACGAGTGTAATATCGAAATGAGCTTATATCTTTAAAAATGTCAATAATTAAGAAAAGACTTCGTATCTCATCTACTGATGATATTTTTAACGATATAAGCTCATCCTGAAGTTACACTCATCAAGA
>CAJNRD030001120.1:15159280-15178485 GCA_905319865.3 Cotesia congregata
CACACTGATAGAAGGATTTGTTTATAGTTAAAAATATTTTTTAACATTTAACAAATCATTTATTAGAGACCACTTTTTAGTATTAAACAAATATTTCTTAGTATTTAAAATGATTTTTTTGTATTTAATAAATCTGATATTCATTTATTAAATATTAATAAATCTTTTTAAATACTAAGAAATATTTGTTAAGGACTAAAAAGTGGTCTCTAATAAATGATTTGTTAAATGTTAAAAAATATTTTTAACTATAAACATGCCTTCTATCAGTGTAGACAAAGAAAAATTTTGAAAAAAACGCTCTGCTACGTAATAGATTTTTTAATTATCTATTTCGTAGCAGAGCGTTTTTTTCGAAATTTTCATTTGTTTAAAAGAAAAACATAAAACTACAATAGCTTTATAATCATAAGTGCAACAAGGATAGTACCGTTTCTTGCAATGAGTGCGACGCGAGAAAAAGAGTCAATGTTTTTAAATTTTTTTTTTTTGCAGCTATTGATAATTTGTCTATGTATCTACGGAGCGACGAGTACTCCTACGATTTTATACTCAAAGCCCACGATAAACGTCGAAGAACATCAAATACCTGCAGGGTCGGACGTTGAATCCCTTGTGGAAAAATCGTCTGACTCAAAGCCTGGAATGTCAACACAGTTTAAATTACCCGGAACTAATAATAACGCTGAGAAGATTCAAGTATATCCGCAGTATTTACCCGGGACGGAAAATCTTGCGGAAAAAGCTTTACCAGAACCTGTCATACGACAAATTGGACATCCTACTCATAATTGAAATCTGGAAAAACTTCAAATTAAATTATTATTGATCAACTAACTACTTAATGATTTTTTATGGAATTATTTTATGACCTAACTGATTGATTTATATTTATGTAAGAAAACATGTTAGCGAGTATATTTTGATGGTAACTAATGTTTAGAAATAAAAGTTTAGAAAGTTATGATGATGCATTAAATGTCACTGTAAAATATATCTGTAATAATTTTTCATAACAAATCTCGAAACTTTATTTATGATTTGAAATATAAAAGGCTATCTGAAATTAATGGATAACTATTTTTATTACTGAATAAGACTACGTATTTTTCTTTAAATTAATCCTACCAATATGAAATCTAAATATTTTTAAATGAAGTTCAGGCCATAAAAATTATTATAATATTGTATTTTAAAAAAAATTTTGGTATTTTTATAATCTTGAGTACTCCATCAATAATAAATCTGCTAACAATAAAAATCCATCAATTTTTGCATGTTTTTAGTACAAATTGTCAAAATTAAAATTTTCATCAATCCAACTTGAGTAAAGATAATTTGACTGCTTATTAATATAGTAAAACTCACAAAATTGATATTATTTCAGAGTTTTTTTTTCTGTTTTATTATACGAACTTACCATGAAAATTAATTTAGCAGATATTTAATCATTTATCTAATAAATAAATTATTGCATAAAAAAATGAGAAAAAAAATGACATTTTGAAATTTTAATAAATTAAAAATGCAATTTTTTTAAAATAATTTTTTTGGCATAAATTTTTTTGTTAAATAAAATTAAAAAATGATCAAGTGACAGCTAACTTTAATATAATCATAAACTTACCTCTCGATTAACCAGATAAAATTTTACGATCACACAACAAAATTTAAAACTTTCTTATGTCAAACTCAATGTGCTAATAAATTGATTCACAAAAAAAAATTTAACAATTTTTTTGGGTGAAGAAATATTTCATAATTGGGCATTTACTTGATAGATTAAAAAAAAAATACTTATAAAAATAAAATTAGCAGAAATCTGACGACTTTTAGAATTTTTATTTATTAAAAAAATTAATAGATAAAAAATGAGAAGAAAAATTTGAAAAACTATACCTAAGTGTAATTTTTTCAGTTCTAATTTATTTAATAAAATAAATTTTAATATCTGCTGATTTTATTGTCATAAATACTCCCTTATATTATCGTCAGATAAAAACTCTTGATATTTTTCTCCTCACTCAGCAAGCGCTATTCAAGCTGCTAATGTTTACAGCAGTCGTGAAAGTCGTGAAAGTAGTAGAAATATTATAGTGGGAGAAATTCTTGTTGGTAAAGATGGCGGTTATCATTTGGAAATTGCGCGCGCACGCCAGTCGAGTAAGCAGTAACCGTTACAACCGACTTCTGGCACGCATAGTTCCGTCCATTGCTACTGCAGACGCTCTGATCGTCATTTCAGAGTGACAAAACGGGAAACGTAGTCAGTGTTCGAATTTAAAACTATTCCGTTTGTGTAATATAAGTAATAACAGTTCGATAACTTATTCGTATTTAGATAGTTTAATATTTTAAATGTAAATTTTGATATTGCAAAAAAAATTAACTGATATTTTTTGAGCTATAAAAAACTTACCAATTAGTGTTTTGATTCACATGCGTAGTTACATTTAATATGTCAAGTTGACCGTATTAATTATACAAAATAAATTTTAAGTGTTGACCTACCCTTTTTTTCATGACACTAAATTTAACAGGCATCTAACAATGTTTTAGATTTTTAGAACATTTAAATTATGTTAAAAAAAAATTCTATGTGTAGAATTTTTAAAAAATAAAAAATGCGAATTTTTCTGAATATATTTTTTATAATAATTGATTTGTTACAAAAATTTCAAGAAGTCAGATGTCTGCTAATTTCAGTATCATTTTTTTCGCGTATTTTTCTTTATTGACGGATTATAATTAGATTATTAATTATATATGAAGTATTTTTAAAAATTTAATGTGAGTGCTGGTGGCCGATGGCTGACAAGTGAAAATAATTATCATTGATATTACAACTTGTATATTTTTTTTATGTTAAAAAGGTGAGTGAAAATCAAAAGTATGAATATTTTATAAAAATTAATTTAGCAGATATTTAATAATTTATGACACTGAAGTTAAAAGACGTGTAAAAATTTTTGATTTTTTTTATTAATTAAATTACAACTAAAAAGATATTTCTAAAAAATTGCACTTATAGTTTTTAAAGTTTTTTACATGTGACAATTTTTTTATTAATTGTTTAATTGAAATTTTTTCAATAAAAAATTTCTAAAAATTTTGAAATGTCGGCTAACTTGATTTTCATAATAATTTTTAGAATGTTTCTAACAAATAAATTATGGAAAAAAAAATTGACAAGTAGTAATTTAAAAAAATTATAAATGCAATTTTTTAAAAATGATTTTTCATAAAAAATTTTTAATAAATACAATTAAAAAATTATCAAGTGACTGTTAAGTTTAAATTTCATGAATATTTCAAATGAAAAGTATGAATAAACTAAAAAAAAAAAATGAAACTAAAATTAGCAGAAATTTACCCATTTTTTAAAATTTAATCCAAAAAACAAAGTAGCCCTAAAAAGATGGTTTCAAATTGTATCAGTCGGTCTTTTTTATTTTTACTTTCTGAATTTCTTTTTTCATGATCTATTTATTGAAAAAATTTTTAAAATTATCAGATGTTTCTTAATTTTAGTAAAAAATAAAAATAGAATAAATAGGCGAGGTTATTGCAAGTATTAAATAAAAAGCATTGGATAATTTTTTATTAATAATTAATATTATTAATATGTTTCTGTATTTCATATATGTAATTACATAGGAATTACATTGTTCATTTGTTAATCTTACCACATAATTCATTCTGTTGTTTTAATACAATCGGTATAATTATATTAATCATTGTTGTTACTCTTAATAATAAATACTTAGCCATAAATGTTCGAGCAGTTTGAATTGCTCGGTCGGAAGATCTGGTGCCACCGACTTACCGAGTCAGCCTGTTTTAATAATTTAAAATCCTTTATTTATTTAATTATTGATTTACTGATTACATAACGGAACCCCGGCATGTCCGGTACGTAATATTATTATTTGTATTAAATATCTCGGGTTTGATTTATTATTTAATTAAAACTGTTTTAAATTTATTTATTTATTTATTTATGTTTTATTTGCATTCTCAACTCTATTCACAAGTTCGATTGCCGTTAACGGAATACAATTTTTCCTCCATATATTTTTAATAATTGTCTCATATATAATTTATCACGTAATTTATATTTTACATTTTACACTAAAATAAAGGCAATTCGCAGGCAGGCGATCAATTCAATATTCTCCACTTAAAACTTTTTACATAAAGTTTGAGACATTAGATTTCACTCTAAACAAATCAATTCATTTATTAATTAATAATCAATCGTTTCTTATCAACAATCGAACATTATGCAAATTAATAAATATCATTAATCATTAATATTATTCTTATTATTATTATTTTTATTTGATATTTTATTACAATTAACAATCTGCCTCACCCGAGCTATTTCAAAAAAATAATATTTAGCTGAAAAATTCGTAATTTAAATCGAGAAAAAAATATATATTATATGTATATATTTATATATAGTATTATGTTCGACATATTTTATTTATTTTGTGTAAATACTCGTTATTCAAAAAAAATATAACATTAAAAGAGTTGACAAAATAGCTGAGTAACACAATTGTATAAAAAAGTATCGTAATTGAAGATAGTATTTTTTTTTACTCTTTATCTGATTTATTTTAAATAAAATGCGTGTCTGCGTATCGTTGCAGGCTCGTGTTATTTATTAAATATTGAAACATAGGTGCATGTGTTTTGTATCCATACAAGTCATATCAATTTATTATTTTTTAATTAATAATTTATCATTTTTTATTATTATTAGACGGTACTTAGGCCCTATATAAATAGTACATGACCTCACTTTTATTTATTAATTCGTAGTCATTATTTTTGGCATCTTAATGGAATGATTAGAGTATGGAGAAATAGTTTTATTTATCACTACATTCTTCAATTCTCTCTCAAATAATTTAATTTTTAATTTATATTCATTTACGTACATGAGATTTTTTTTTCTTAATTTTTATAAAATGGAAATTCGATAGTCGCTAATTATGTTTTTTAAGAAAGAGATAAAGAGATAATATGCTTTAGTCTAGAGAAAAAGTGGATACGATTTTTCATTTTTTTTTTTTTTTCAATAATTTTACAACGATTATTGACAAGCGAATCGTGAGCTTTGTTTTTAAGATAAATTGTCCAAATAATAAACTGAAAAAAATTACAATAGATTTATTTTATTATATATAATTTAAAAGACAACAAAGCTCAACGACGTGCCATCTAAAAATTTTATAAACTACATAGACGGTGCGATTTTAAGACAGAAAATGTATTACACTCTACAATAGATGATTAATGTGTCAGCTATACGAAAGCATTCATTTCCTCAGTACCGAGATAGAGAAAGAGAGATAGAGAATATTTTTTTTTATTACAAATATCGTTAGTAATTTAATTTAATTTTTTTTTAAGAAGCAATCTACAATAATTGCTTCGAAAAAAAATGATTCGGAATTATTATTTGTGTTAATTTTTATTTGTTTTAAAATTTATTTTTATTTTTAATTATTTATTTCTTCATATAAAAAATTGTACGAACGCAGGTGTCAATTGTGAAAAATATTAATAAAAAATATTTTGAGTGGAAGCTCTATCTACATTTGCGTATAACAACGAAAGACTCGAGGCGTTCGCTCGTACTCACGTTTTCCGATACTTTTCTTTATTTTTATTTATTATTTATACATATTCATTTTTATTTATCATTTCATTATTTATTTACTTTATATATTTATATCCATATATTAATATATATATTTATATATAATATACACCATATATTTATATATATATTTATATATACCGAAGCAGCAGTGATCGGTTGTTTCGTAACGAAATAAAAACTAAATAATCGTTATTTATTATTTTTTTTTTCTTTATCTCTATTTCTTATACATTATTTTCTATATAAAACCTTATTTCATAACTATGCAACATTTAAGTACGTATATAACACATTGGCGATGTTTTTTATTTATTATTTCACTTCATTTAATATTTTTATGTACAAAAACGCAATTCAATTCATCTTTCAAAGTTATCAATTTATTTATTCAAATAATTATTTATTTTTTTTTTTTTATATATTTATATTTATTACAACAATTTAACCATTCATACTACAGTGAATTCGGTCACTCTTATTATCAATAAATTTTCATATTTATATTATACACTTTATATTATAATAATAAAATTCAACCATGCAAATACACAAATTCTCTAGACTCAAATAACGTCACGCATTCGCTCTTTTTTCAAATAATCCGATCATTTATTTATTTATATTTTATTTATTTTTCTATCATATAATATATATTTATATATTTATAATTTATCATTAAAATCTCTACATTCGTATGAAAAATTACGCAGTAACATTATTTCATTGATTTATTATTATTTTTTAAATCTTAAAGATTAATATTTAGGTATGGTCTTGTTTATTATTTTATTTAGTTATTTTTTTACGTAAAAATACAAAAGTGATTATCAATTATATTTAATTACGTCTCGTATTTATTTTTATTTTTTTTAAATATATTATTTATTATATTTTACAATCGATTATTCTAAAAAATTTCTATTTATTTTATTATATTAACAAATAATAATTTATCAACCGAAACAATTAATTAAATAAATTTATTGCTGAAAATTTTATTACAAAATAATAACCCATTAAATTTAAATTGAGATTAATTTTTTAAACTCTGACCTTCTAAAAGCTTTTGACAAGACAACAATCCAGTCGTAACATTTGTATATATTTAATATTTAATATATAATATAATAATATAATATATAAGAATAGTTGAGTAAAATTATTAAAAAAGACCATCGGAATAAAATATAAAGTTTTAAAAGTATTTAAAATATTTCCACATATTTTAACAAAGAATCGCGAGTAAAGTTCCTCGAATAAAATATGTATAAACTTTTAATGTAAATTATAATAAATATAATATATAATATGTATAGAGACCAAGCGTTGTTCGTAGGATCGATGAGCGTCTTTCCGGGAATTCGCCGTCCTGCAGTTTAATTTCCTGTTCGAGACGCATCCACATCTAATTTACTATCAATTACTATTTGTTTTAAAAACTTTCAATTAAGATCTTAAATATATTAATATTGTTTATAAATCATCGGAGATGCACTTCTGTCCTACGTTCAACGTTGGTTATTTTTTTAATATTTTATCTAGTTATTTTAACTTTTTTATTTTACATTTATTTATATTTTTATTCACTCTATTTATTGTATACATTTTATTCGGGTTATTTTTATGCCCTGCTTTTAAAACTGGATTTATTTATTATTATTTATTCATTAGTCAGTATCCGAGGGACGAGAGCGAGTTTTAAATTGACGCACTTTAACCAATCGGTAAATCTTATATCTTTTATTACATCATTACAGCGTATAAATAATAAAATATAGGTAATGCAAAAGATAAATCGATATGGTATTACTGAATCACTTGGCAGATGCTGCATGGAATTTTCGTTATTTATTTCAAGTAAATCATGCATAATGTACACGCTGCATTATTATTTATGGGAAAATAATGCATCCAGGAAAGCTAAATTATTATTAATGGTTTAACAATTTTTTTATTTTTACATTTTTTTATAAACAAAGAAAATTTTACCTTCAAATAAAAGTTATTTCATGAAAAAGCTAAATTAAAATTTTAATTATCAAAATTAATTTGAAATTTTTTATTTATAAAAAACGACAATAATAAATTAAATATTACTATAGCGAATATGTGTAGATTTCAAAGAGACAAAATGCTGAATGTAGAAATTGAATTTCTTAAAAAAAAAACTTATGAGGCAGAATATTTTAAAACTCTCAATATTAGTGTCTAGAATTTGATATAAAAATTTTTTATTATAAAATATTAAATGAAACTTTGATTAATTTTTTTTGAATATTGATTGAGCATGAGTCATGATAACTGTCTACCTTCATCAAAGAACAAAAAAGTCAACAAAAAAGCTACAATCCATTCTTTGACTCGTATATTATTTTTGTAATATATGCACTATTTTTTTTTTTTTTATTCTCTAGTTGAAACCATTTTTTCACAAAGTCCATGCAGACATTTCCACCGTTTATGTTTACCCTCTCTCTCTCTCTCTCAGTCCCTCATATATAACTATTCTTTATTTTTCTCTTTTCATCCCTCACTTGCTTCCACTTCATTCTTATTTTATTCATATCGAGCAAACTCTCAAACTTTAAACTCCATACACACGTTATAAACTCAGTTTTGTCATACTCAACTTAAACTTTAACATTACTATTTTTATTTTTATTACACTCACCACATTAAATTGTATACAATTTTTCAAAACGCACTCACTCGCAAATACATTCAACTAAAATTAAATAAACTTTAACGATTTATCTCTTTTTTTTTTTTTCAACTATATTTTGAGCATATCCCGCGGCTTTTATTATTATTATTATTAATAAATATTATTATTTATTTTTATTATTAAATTAATTATTATTTAATCGCTTAATATTGTGCTAGCGTTTAACAAATATCTATTTATAAAGGAATGATTATATTTATATTTTTCATTACTAATTACTCGTTAAATTTATTATTTCGTTCGATACGTATTTTCTTATTTCAAATCACCTTTTTTTTTTTTTTTTTTTTTTTTTTATACTGTATTTTAAGCAATTTTTGACATTTTATTGAATTATAAAATACGGAGATCCTAATTGGTCTTTATAATATCAATCTACATTGAAAGATTTTAATATTTATTATTCATTATTTTAATCTAATTAATTTATTAAATCGTTGCTCATTAATGAGAAAAAAATACTCAACACTGAATACTTATTTCACAAAATTACTCAACTTAAATTTTTTAAAACCTTTAAACAATTTTTTACAATATTAATTTATTATTTATAATTTATTTCAACATGACTACCAATTTATCAAACAATGAGAGATAAGACCACAACAATTTCCCTCAAAAATTCAATTTTATTCATATCGAACGAATCTAAATTTAAAAATAAATTTTTACTAAAAAATTTGACAAATCTTAACATTTAATAAACGAACAATAAATTTCTAATCAATTGCTTCAAAATATATATTTTTTCTCATTTTATTCACAACGATTGTAAGGATAAAGATTTTTGGACATTTCAATAGTCCTTAATCCTAATTCAATTCCATTGTGTATTTTTTTTCTTTTTTTTTTATTAAATTAATCGTTTATGTCCATTTATTAATCAACAGTTTATTCAATAATACGATTTAATTATAAACCGCAAATAATATCATTTAAAACACTTCAATTGATACAAATAATTAATATTATTTTTTCACACATATATTACAGCCAGAAAACCGTTAACGCATCGTCTATGCGTGCTATATATTTAAACGCGCACCATAATGTATTTGTTTAATTTTCGTACTAATAATTAATTAATTAATCAATTTATTATTATCAATTATTACTATTAATAATAAATATTTATAATATTAACATTAAGTGTTGATTGATGTGCGCTCTCGCGAAACCTCGACTCCTGAATAATTTATCAAATGCAGGCTGCAGTGCAGCGTAACCCGCAGACACTTAAATATTCTTATCTACGAATTCAGCGTAAAACTTTTTCACATTTATCGACGTCACTAACGACGAATTTCTCACGGAATCTTATAAAGACTTTTCTCTAGTTTCCGATGACTTTACATTCGCTTTTTAGACCGGAGCTTAATATTGCCAACTTCTTCTTCATCATCATCAAACCGTTTTATTTTTTTTATTTTTCCTCTACTAGACAACTTCATTTATCATCGTTTTAATTTAGTGATGTCAGTTTGGTCCGCGGGCAATAGCGACTCGACCTTACTCAAAGCTCCTTCAACTTCGACTTTTAGATACCAAGTAGCATCCGTTAAATCTTGTTCCCATTTCCTCAATTACTGATTTTATTCTACAATCATATTTTATATTTAAGAAACTCTCTTACCCTCATATTAAGTTATTTTAGATTTTAATCTCTACAATTATTTTGAATGTTTTTAGCTATTTATCACCCGGAGTATAATATTTTCATCAGAACTTTAATTGAACGGGCAATAATTCATTATCGAAAATCTTGAATTGACTGTTTTATTAACTTAAGAGTCATGTAGGGGAGCTTGACGGTCTATATAAGTCATTAATTACTTTTGTGATTTTTTAACACCAAATAAGTTTTTTGATTTATTGTCTAGAACAAATTTATCGTCAGTTTATCGTAACAGATGTTTTTTTTTAGCGAATTTCAAATAAAATTTTTCTTTTTTTGGTAGTTATTCACAAGTGGGATCAATCCTATTTTTGGCCATGTCTAGGTAAAAAATTAACATTTTTTAATTTTTTTTTATTCTGCTTGATTTTACACTGATAGAAAGATTTCTTAGCATTTAAGAAGATTTCTTTGTATTTAAGAAATCATTTCTGAAACATCATTTCTTAGTATTTAAAAAATATATTTCTTAGTATTTATAGTATTTCTTAGAATTTAAGAAATATTTCTTAAATACTAAGAAATGATGTTTAAGAAATGATTTCTTAAATAATAAGAAATCCTTCTCAGTATACGGCGCATTTATGATAAAAAATGTTATGAAAGGAAAAAATAAAGATTTAGATAGCTTTTTTTGCTTTTAAAAGTTGGAAAAAACTTGAGCTCTAATATTTTTGGATAAAATTTCTATTTTATTTCTTTTTGATGTATTTTTTTTTTTTTTAAAGTACACAGTAAAAAATTTTTCGTCATTGTGTAGAGTGTAATATTCTACACAGAAATTTTAATACTTTACACAATGACGAAAAATTTTTTAATACATAAAAAACGAAAAATTAAAAGAAAAAATTGATCAATTTATTAAAAAAAAAAAAAAAAAACATTTAACGTGGGTTGACCCCACTTGTAAATAATTATCCTTTTTTTTATTTCGTATAAAATAAAACAATTTTTTAGCGTGATTTCATCGAAAATTTTGTGTAGAGTGTAATATTCTACACAGAAATTTTAATACTTTACACAATGACGAAAAATTTTTTAATACATAAAAAACGAAAAATTAAAAGAAAAAATTGATCAATTTATTAAAAAAAAAAAAAAAACATTTAACGTGGGTTGACCCCACTTGTAAATAATTATCCTTTTTTTTATTTCGTATAAAATAAAACAATTTTTTAGCGTGATTTCATCGAAAATTTTCGTTTACTCCATGAAAATTAAACACTTCAAATCTTAAACGAATAATGTCAATTTTATACACGTGTTCTGAGTAAATTTTTGAAATAAGTGAGAAAAATTTTTAGTGCAGTGAGTACTAGAAGTTGATCATGAAATACAAGGTTGAATTCATGTCACGAACGATATCGAAGTCTCAGGTAATAGAGTGATTCGAAAGCTCAACGATTAATTCCCTGATAACGAGAAACTCCTCAACCGAATCGGAAGTACTTTCAAGAATTCCAAATTACTCGGTTCGGGTGGTAAAGGTTTATTACTTTATAAAGAGATTTTTTTACTACTTTTTTTCTCAGACGTGAAACCCGATGAAAGGCCACGTCGACAATGCAATGTTTATAATTTATTAAAATAACGATGAATTAATGAAAAGTGTTAATAAATTAACCGATAGTATTACGGACATATTGTAAAGAATGTCCGTCAACCTCAACAATATTGCGGGCGCTATTAAAAATTGCACGAGCTAGTACAGGGTGTTCGATTAATTTTCCGATAACGAGAATCAGCGGAAATATGCTCCCTCTCTTTTACTATGCATACACTGGAATAGAGGTTTCAATCAAAGAGAAAAAATAAAATTCATTAAACTATTGAAAAAAATTTCTTTCAATTATTAATTTATTTTTCTTTTTTTCATTTTATATTTTATCACGTTAATTGATTTCATTTAATTAGAATAAAACATTATTTCAGTAAAAAAGCTCAACTATTTTTTAACACCGCTCATTTTATTTTAATACCTCGGATCAATTTTTTATCACCAAATTAAATTATTTTTTAAATCTTTTTCCATGAAATCTTCCGGAATTTTTTTTATCAGAACGAATAACGACGGACTGCAATTTCGACAATTAATCTAAAGTTTGGCCTAAAAAAGTTCAAACAAAGTCAATAGCTGAAGATATTTGTTGAGATAGACTTAAATGAATCCATCCGGCGTCTTGAGAGTCTACGAATTTCCCCCAGGACTCGTTTCATTTTTTCGACGTTCTTCACCCGTATTTTCATGATTTTTACTTAATATTATATCTCGGTTGTTTACTCTGTCATATACTTTTATATTATTGCTCTCAACTTAAATTATATAACCATTTCATATTTATATCCCCTCGGGATATAAAACTCCAGCGAATGTAAAGTCATTTTCCCGTCAAAATAACTTTAATAATTAAACCACTGAACCGAGTTGCGCTTATCAAAATTATAAAATACCAATTGTTGTTTTATTATTTCAATAATTCTACAAAACACTATATCATAATCATATTATAATAACGAGCCGAGGTGAACGCGAGCCCGATCAGCAAACGAGTCCTTTATACGTCGAGGACTCACTGATAAAAACCCACATTTATATTTATATTTTATACACTGATCACGAAATACGTAGCAATTATGTTTATTTTATGTGTACAATATTTATACATCTATATATATCATATACGATTATATAATATAAATATATTGGAACACTTTATCGTCAATGAGGTTTTTTAATTAATTATTCTAACGTTTCTCGAACGCGTACTCTTTATTTTTTTTTTAAATAAGAGATGATGTGTTTTATTATTTGCTCGTTATTTAGTTAACGAGCTATTTATTTATTTATCTAATTATTTATTTACTAATTTATTTATTTATTTACTAATTCCGTTACTTCAAGCCCAGCGCAAGGTTTAGGAGTGACAGGAGACAGCAATAGCGGGTTTATATTCTCGACTCATTCTCTAACGACGCTCATTAAGATTTTTTTAATTTATCATATCAAATACTAAACGTATGACATTTGAGGTAATAAACTTTCATTTAAATAAAATAATTTCCCTTTAAGAAATTAAATAGACTTGTCAAATATTGGAACTACCGTTAGCGTTCTTAAGTAATCTGTCATTTATCCTCTCGACAACTTAATTATTTAAACTAATTGTTTTGTATGCTCATGACATATGTCTGCAAGCAAGTCTTTTAAGTCTGTACGTTTTTCGAAAATCCATTTAAGCTTGTCTGACAAGACAGAAAAACAATTAAGGACTTTATGCTCGAATGTCTGTCTTAAATCAAACCAAATTTAGGTATATGCATTACAAGTCATTTATTCATTTGATTTTGTGGTTATTCTTTATTTTAAATGTATATATTGCGGTTCAATATTTTATACAGGACTAGCACAAGAGCAATTAATAAAAACTGTCTGCTAGGAGACAAGCGTTGATAAGCAATATAAATTTAACTTGAAAGTTAACAAAGGACTTTTTAGCTCGCGTGTACATCATTCAACATGATATGCCAGCATGTGAAAGGACTATAATGAAACTTTTTTTCCGACTGACTGAGAATAGATTGTCACTAAAAAAATATATTACATTTGTTTTACTTTATTGTTTAGTTAAATTAAAAAATTCGATTAGATTTATTCGTCGAGTTGTCTTATCATCTATATTATAATTAAAAAAAAATTTACTACCTCAAACAGTCGCACGTACTATATAGACTGCGGCGGTGATTTCGCTATTAAAATAAAAAATAATATTTAATTAATAGAATGAAAACGTTAAAAATGTCTAACTTTGCCAAACACAAACGCTCCTTGTCGCGTGCAAAATCTAAAAAATTACGCTCTACATAATTTTATTTTATTCTGCTGGTAAATTTATATATATTTACACGCGGTGAATAAACAAAGTTAAAGCTTAACGCTTCATATAGATATAGATGTAGATATACATATTTGTTCAGTACACATATGGCTATTTTATATGAAACATGAAATATATATAAATATATATAGTTATTTTTTATAGACGGGCATTAATTCCCCGGTTTATATCCTATATATATTTATAAATATTTATTTATTTATGATTTTTTTTTTAGTTTGTGATTGTGTTGTAGTTAATTGCCGAAGATGTATTATATCGATGAATCTTCGTAGCGTGGATAAAAAGTGAACGTTTTTTTTTTTATTCGTGTCTCTTTTTATCGCCAGCGAGTGGAGTTTATTTAAACGCGAGCGAATCGATTGGCAGTTTTTTTATTGTTGTTGTTGCTGTTGTTATTATTGCGGCGATTATTTATCGAGCCTTACTTATCTTCGTCTTGTATATAAGATTCGCGAACGTGTATTGGCATGACGATAAAAAAGATTTTGAAGAGAGAGATAGATTAATGTCTGTTTTGTTTTTTGAGCTTTTTCTCGCAGATAAATAATATATTCGATATAATTGTTGCTTGTAGTTATTATTATTATTATTATTATTATTATTATTATTATTATTATTATTATTGTGTCTTCGTATGATTTTTCTTTATCGTTGAGAATTAATAATACCGATAATTTATTTTTCTGCGAGTATTTAAAATCATTTTAATTTCGTCGAGAGCGAAAAAACCTCCAGTACTTTTATTTGCACGTATTCAAATATAATTTCATTTAATTGGTCATGATGTTGGTATGACGGAGACGATTTATTTCTTTTATTTCGATGGTAAACTCGTCGCGGAGAATTGTGTCGAGAAGATATAATAATGTGAGTAGAGTTGTAAGTTATCGAAAGTACTTGGAGAATTTTTTGAAAGGTCTTTGAAGAATTTTCCTTCAGCTTCGCATGGACGAATCTTGTAGCCAAGTCCAACTTGTTGTTCTTGAGTTGTAATATATATTTGTTCTTATTTCTTACACGTCGTTTACTTGCAAATTAAATTCACGTCAAAGGGTAAACATCAACAGTATTGCTGAGTACCGATGAGAAGAATGACTAAACGCTTTTCACATTTGTTCGCTAACTGACGGCAAACTTTTGCGTAGTAAACTTGTGTACTGTACGTGTCTGACTGTTTACAGTGAGACACTACTTGATGGTTTTTTTTTTGACTTGGCTGATTCGTTCTTCCATGTCTAAAAAATTTTAATCAACGATTATCGTTTAAATTAATATTTTACACTGATAGAAGAATTTATTAATATTAACTATTAATAATGTAGACTATTTGAAGACAATTGTGTAATTTATTAAATTTTTATAAATATTTTTTAACATTCAATAAATATTTATTTGGGAGAAAAGTAGATTTATTAAGGGTTAATGAGTATTTATATATAGTTAACAAATATTTATTAACAGTTAATAAATATTTTGTTGAGTGAATTTGTTTCGCTTGCAATGTCATATGATATGAAGATTGCTTATAAACAAAAATCATTTTTATAAATTATTTGCATTAATTATATTACACTAGCAACCTTGCAGTCACGATGTGACTGCCGTGACTTGTGAAGTATAAATAAATAAAATTTTGTTTTATTAAATCATGAATTTTGTTAAATTGCACTGTACTTTTTTAAATATTGACGTTTTTAAAAATATAAGCTCATCCCGATGTTACACTCGTCAAGAGCTTTCATTTGAGTACCCACATGCATTTTTGATATATTTTTGATATATACATATATATAATATATATAAATATATGAAAAATTGATGTGGGTACTCAAATGAAAGGTCTTGATGAGTGTAACATCGGGAAGAGCTTATATCTCAAAAAATGTTTATAGTTCACAAGATACAAGGTCATTTCTTAATTATGTATCTAGAGATAGAGCATTTTGGAATGCAGTCTAAATACTTATCATCATAAATTGACTATTGGTGAGAATGATATGAAATCATTGCTATTTTTGCTTTTAATTTTAAAGAAATATTTGTTAACAGTTAACAAATAGTACTTAATAAATTACTTATTAACTATTAATAAATATTTATTAAATCCTATGATGTTAAAAAATCATTTATTAACAGTTACTAAAGCTTATTAAATATAAACAAATCCTTCTATCAATGTGTTTAGTATTATTATCAGATTTTAATGAAATAAAATTGTATTAAGTTAAATATAAAATTTTTAAATACCTAGAATCAGGAGGAGCCTTCTTCGGAAAGGTTTTTTGGCTGCTGGGCCTGGGCAGTTTACTACTGGACGATTATATGTGGCGCTGATAAGAGAACTGCTATCGTTGCAATCAGCGTGAATAGTGTGAATACAATCAGACACAGCCTTTAACAAATTAAATACAAAAAAAGTAATTAAATTTTTCATTATATAATAATGATTGACATTTCTGATAGTGTTTTTAATATATTTCACATATGAAAATAGAATAAGGCTTCAAATATTCGTTGTGAAAATTGCAATTAAAACTTTAACGAAGTCACTTTATTATTTTCATAGGTGAAAAGGTTAAATATAATTCAAGTAACAAAAATCAATAATTTTGTTGATTTACTAGTCGCGTTAATTCACGAGTCCGTTAACATTCTAATAATTGAAGCTTGACAAGTAACTAATGACAAAGTAATTAATTAATCACTGAAATTTGAATATGCAGACAAAGTACTATGAAAACCATAGAAATATTAAACTAAAAATTAATTTTAGTGAACTAAAAGTTTTCTAAGTTTTTTTTTTCGTATGACAAGTAAAAACAATGGAAGAAATGTAATATTTTTCATGTGAAGTTTTTATAGTACTAACTCGATCAATTTTTTAGATTAACTTCTGTTAACACCAAGGAAATAACTTTAATTTGATTTAAGTACTTCGAACACAAAAAGAGTGTAAATCAAAAACTTTATACATCTTTTTTGTTTGAGATTATTTTTATTCCCTAGAAAAATGAAAAAGATACATTTTTATAGCTTTTTCTCACAGTATTCATTCTTTTTATTGATCCTATCTTGCCTTAGTTCGTTTATGTTTATAAAGTATCGAAACAAGATTCATTTCCAATCGGAAGTTAAAATATACCTGATAAATATTTTTATTACTATCGTGATTTATAATTATTGTTTATTTCGCTGTTATATTTAAAATAAAATTTTCAGATGATTTGCCTTTCTGAATCACAAAGAAATGAATTAATAATTGGTAGGAGAGTTGAAGGAAATGTCATTTGTCTTTGTCTTTAATAATTGAAATTAAAAGGTCTTCTATTTGAAAATCTTTTTCTATTTTTCTTCTCGAAACTCAATCAATCAATCAATCAAAATATTATTCCAAGGCTTTATATAAAGCTATTTTGAAATTATTAAAGCTTCAGTGTCATCGTAACTCATCTATAACTTGGAAGAACATTAACAAGAAAATAAATTGGTTTCATCTCTATTGCATTTCAAAAACAAAACAAAGAAGTTAATGATAATTTTTATTGTTCATGCAGAAATATATTGTTGTGTTATTTTTATGATTTTTATTTATAACGCAATTAAAAAGTAAAGAACAAAATAAGATTATTTATTAGTTCATTAACTTCCTTGCTGTAGCCATTTTTAAGAGGCGAAGCTAGATAAATTTAATTGTTTCAAAGCGCATATTTGCAAATTATTTTCAACTACAATCCAAATTATTTTTTTTAATCAATTAGAGAGAATATAAATTTTTTCCATTAAACGATACTATTCAAAAATTCAAAAAATTTACGATCTAAATTTTTTAAATTCGTTACAATTTTCTATCTTCAGATATCGATCCGAAACCTTCGGTATTAAATGCTGAACAAGTTACGCGGTAGATGATCATATCAGTGATATTAAAAACCGTAAAAAAAAATATATAACAGAATTTTTGCTGATCTTCAATCTAGAATATTAAATTTTCCACGGTCTGATTCTTACAAAGTTATGACAGAATTTTCTATCTACGGATATCAATCTAAAATGTGTAAGATTATATTTTGAACCATTTACAAAAAATATATAAAAAATCCATCTATTAATATATAAAAATTTCTTTTAAACTATACACAGAAAAAAAAATTTACTTAAATCAAGTAAATAATTTTGAAGAATTTCATCTTCTTGATTTGAGTAGAAAAATTCTTGAACTAAGAAAGTTTTCTTGGTTTAAGTAAATTTTACTTAATTCAAGAATTTTTTGTCTTGATTCAAGACAATGAAACTCTTCAAAATTATTTTGTTGGTTCAAGAATTTTTCTGTTGATTTAAGTTAATTTTTTTTTCAGTGTATAATTTTTTCATTTTATTTCCACAAATATTTTTATTATTTTATTTAATATAGAAGACAAACCAAAAAGTAAAATATAAAAACGAACCTGTCAACAGCCATGGCAGCAAACTTCCAATCACTGATGACCTCATTTTCCCAATCGGCTTTTTTCATGCGTTTAGTAATAAACTGCAATTCGCCTAGTATGGTCTTGAGCTCACTGTAGTGGCAAGAAGTCCCATTGTAGGGCATACCGATAGTGGTCTCCTCGACGGTGGTCGGTCTGCGAGGTGTGTCATGACCCGAGGTGCTAAAATCAATTATTCGTATCAATCCAGTATTAAAAGTACTCCCTGGTATTCCGCTGGGACACATGGCTTGTGAAATTCACCATCGATATTTTCTCTCTACTCTACTGTGACATCCAATATCGATTGGTAACCGCTCCGCTGGTTTGTCCGCACTCCCTTTACTATTGCTTGCATTTTTCTATCTCCGCAATACAACTATTTCTATTGGTACCTAGCTCACACCTCCTACTGTACTTGTCGATGAGGATAAAATGTTTCTAATATCAACGTTAAAGGAAAATTCAAAGGATTTATTTTTTTGCTTTTTATTAAAAAAGACACGAGCTGGAAATCAAGCCAATTCAATATTGAATTGACATGATCGGTAACTTTAATAATTTTTTTAAGTCATTTTATTCAAAAAAATTTGTGGTCTGTTTGATAATAAAGAATAACTATTATAATAATAATTACTAGCAACCTTGCAGTCACTATGTGACTGCCGTGACTTGTGAACTATAAATAAATAAAATTTTGCTTTATTCAATAATGACTTTTGTTAAATTGCACTGTACTTTTTTAACTATTGACGTTTTTAAA
>CAJNRD030001120.1:15179381-15251556 GCA_905319865.3 Cotesia congregata
ATATATATAAATATATAAAATATATGAAAACTTGATGTGGGTACTTAAATGAAAGGTCTCGATGAGTGTAACATCGAAATGAGTATATATCTTAAAAAATGTCAATAATTATGAAATGACATTGTATCTTGTCAACTATTAACATTTTTAAAGATATAAGCTCATCCTGATGTTACATATTCATCGAGACCTTTCATTTAAGTACCCACGTCAATTTTTCATATATTTTATATATATGGTATTTGTGGAATATATAAATATATAAAATATATGAAAAATTGATGTGGATACTCAAATGAAAGGTATGGATGAGTGTAACATCGGGATGAGCTTATATCTTTAAAAATGTCAATAGTTCACAAGATACAAGGTCATTTCTTAATTATGCACCTAGAGATACAGAATTCTCAAATGCAGCCTAAATAATTATCATCATAAATTGACTTTTGGTGAGAATGATATGAAACCTTGAAAAGGGACAAATTTAAGTGAAGAATTTTCTAATAATATCAAATTTAACCATAAAAAGCCACAAAATTTTGTTTATTCTCTTAATAAAATATATTAATTGTTTTACCCGTGAAAAATTTGCATATATGCTCTGATATGTTTATCTTAGGCTATGCATTAAAACAAAAAAAAATTTTTTTTTTTTAAATGTATTAAATTAAAAAATTGGTTTAATAGTTAATCAAACTAAAAATTAATAAACTAATTAAAAAACTAATAAGCATACAAGTTTCTTAAAAGAATAAAAAAAATTTTTTTATTCCATTATTTAGAACCTCAAAATCAATTCTCTTGTAAGGAAAAAATTCAGCGACCATGCGCCATCTGTAGGATATTTTTAACACTATCTTTGATTGAAAAAATATATATGAACATATATGACCATATCAGGCTATATATTGGTATATTAAGTCATATCAGGATATAACAAAAATAATATATAACGGTATTAGAAAATTTTTTCATGAGTTAATTTATTTAAATGAATTCGTGGTCTACTTAATAAATATCAGTAACCAATCTAATAATTAATGAAAACTTACCGAGTATAAGTTGAGCTGACACTAGAGACAGTAGGCTTCAATCGATAATCGTCGTTCATATCAAGAACGTTTGCAATGAGGCTCTTGCTACTTTTATTTTTCCGCTCCATTTCCCGCATCTTACGGTTGTTTGTTATGGTTTTCCATGTGATCTTCCTACCAGGCCTCTTCATACGTAGCACCCATGGAAGCCATTCAAGCAGTACCACTTTGACCTACAACCAATGCGACTCGTGTTAGTCATGACATCAAGTTCCAACCTCTAGATATCAGTCTCCTATCTGCCAATCGAGCTTAATGGGAGCGAACGTACTATATCGCAGCAACCAACAGTCATACAAAGTATTTATTATTCATTTATTCCCTCATTCATTTATTCTTCGGATAGTTCCGCAACTACTTCACTTTGCTTCTACTTCCACAGTTACTACCTACATCGTTTATACTTATACGTAGACAATATATTCTGCGTACGCTCAAATCCTTATTTTACTTACTACTTTTTTTATTTCGTATGATAATTAGATCATATACTTTCAAATTAACTTATATATTTCATCCATACGTTTATAACCAACTTAATAACTTTAATGCACTTAAGAACATGTAAGACCGATAAATATTTAAATTTTGAATAAAATATTGCGACGTTTTCTGACCAAGTAATTATTGAAGAAAAAATCATTAAACTTGGCAGAAGTACGTAAATAATAGTCCGTAAATTGATTCTTTTATTTTTAAATTTAATCATTAAAAAAAAGATAACTAAATGATTAATAAATATTAATCTTTTAGTTTGAGATTGATTTAATTTTTGGGTTATTCTTTATTTTTGTTTAGATTACTTATAAGCCAGAATTATCAAAATGCAGCTAGGTTAGGGTAGAAACCTAATTATCAACAAAAAATTTTATATATTATACTTTGGTGTCGACTGCAAGAAAGTGCCAAAAGTAAATTATTTAGTTTAATTTTTTTAAGCAGTGTTTAGAGTATATATAGTCAGTCTGATAACTTTCTTCAGTATATTTTACATGTGTTTCAAATAAACAAACCGATATATTCAATTTGCATTTGTTGTCACTGATCCAAACTGAATTACCGATTTTTCGACAGAATTTAATCATTACTATTTTTAATTTTGCATAAAATTTAAAATTTCAGGCAGTTTCAAATTTTTAGAAGTCAATTTTAAATTATTTTTGTTGATAATTTTTACTATCAATTTCTATGATTTTACAGTTTAAATTTTGATGATAAATATTAACGATTTTTATAAACTTTTTAAAGATAATAAAAAACGCTCGAAGTATTACATCATATGACAGAAATAACCATAGGGTAATTAAAAAAAAAAAGTTCCAACTCTATAAAAAATAATAGACTATTACTAAAACGTATCAATAACTGAATTTTTAAAACAAAAATGAATATAAAATTTCAGAGTTTATGACATTATCGCTCTATTTCATCATACTCTTTTTATGATGTTTCAATGAAGGTATTTTTATTCAAAACAAAGTGACAACTCTGACAAAAATAAAATGAATATTTAGTTTTCATAAACTCAAATTCGCTTCAATTTGCATTTTAAAGTCAATTTTTAAAAAACTCAAAAAGTGAATTTTTAATTATAAATAATGCTGCCTTTTTTTATTTAAAAAATTGAGATCTTTATTTATGATGGTTTATTCATGGACACAGTCAAAGGTATATTCATTTAATTTAAAATGTAAACAGACGGTAATGTAATAAAGAGTAAATACTAGTCATAGACTCAAGAAAATTATGCTGCATAGTATCATTGCCATTTTGATCTTAGATATCAATATTTGCCATGAAAATATAATTTATTACAGTTTACGGTTGAAAGACTTAATTACTATAAATTGGAGTGACTTTAGTAATTTAATTACATGGAAGGTATTTATACTTAGCTTAATAAGAAAAAGTTTTCAAAACCATTCTACTAAGCATTAATATATTTGAAATAATGTGAAAAAATTTTCATCTATGGTTATAAATGATAAAAAAAAATAATTTATTATAATTCTTCATTTTTTCTATAAATGTGTAGATTCATTAGAATGTTGTATAAAACAAAAATTGGTTTAGAAATTGATTAAACTATAAACTAATGTCTGGTACGTCCCTTAAGAAAGCCAAAAAATAATTTTTACTCTATGACTTAAAACCTCAAACTAAAATCTCTTGTAGAGAGATGATTTTGCGATCATGCGCCATCTGTCGGAAATTTTCAACACTGTTTTTGATCGAAAAATTACATCTAGGACCATATCAGACCATTTATGAGCATATCAAAAATTATAATCAGATCAGATCATATCCATATGATCTATATGATTTTATCATAAAATTTTTTCACAAGTTAATTCAAAAATTTTCAAGGGTTTTTAAAGCAAAGACAAACAACTAAGTAAAAAGTGCTTCTAGCTGCAAAAGGTTCCACAATACCCTCATTACAATTATTCTCAGTATCTGAATTGAAACATGGTGTTGAAAAGAATATAATGCTTTTCACCAACAAGAGTGTCATTACCTGAAGCTTTAGCCGAGTGCGGAGTGCTACTAACAGCAATTGGAGTATAAATTGAATATGTCGGCAAGTTACCATGGGGTTGTGTTCCGTAATTGGCTACCGAGGCAATTAGATCGGTACACCTTGAATAAGCTTTCTCCCTCTCCTACTTTCCTACCCTTGTGTATGTCCCCTTTCCAACACGTAACAATCTTTCTCTTACTCTTACCCTCACCACCCCTTCACCCACTTATCGCAAAACTTGGGAGCGTTAACGACTATTCTCACAGTGCCCAAATCGTTATTTGGAGTGGCTTAAATGTTCATTGGAACGATCGTAATTTTCACGGATAAACTCATATACTCTCTCTATAACCAGCAACAACAGCAGAACAATAACCTTTCTCTGCTCTTCACCACACTGTTTTCCTATTCATCCAAACGTAAACAACGGCCTTAAGCTAAGCATAAGTCACTTAATTAACAGCCAACTCTTTGAAGCAAACTACTAAACATATTGCTACGGTATACCTCAGCTTTATTGTCCCTCCGCTTCCACTAAATCTTTCATCGTCTTTTCCATGCACAAACAAAAAGATAAAAACAAAGCATATTTCTTCATCTTATTTTTCTTTTCCTTTTATTTGCCCAAGGTATTGGTACTTAATTTAAAAAACTTTATCATTTATTTATTGCCTTTTGTTCAGCATACACTGGATTATGTCTCGCTATGAATATGATTTCCATGTTTTATAAGTTCACAAACGGAATAAAATTCCACGGAAATAAAATTCTCATCGTCGTACCGTAAGCTTGAGTGAGTCTTAAGTCTGTGAGTTTTTTTTTTTTTTTTACTAACGAGAAATTCAATATTTGTAAGACGAAATTTCGTTATTATTTGTTTGAAAAATATCCAATTTTTTTTATCATTTAACATAAAGGATTGTTTTTAAAAGACCAGCGCTCTCTCTTACAAATTTCATTAACCTTTGAGAAATGTAATTAATTAGTTAGAGTGCCCAAGATCTCTTGTCTTCTGACAATTTTTGGGTGATGGTAATTGCAATTAGACTCCGCCCTCGCTGAAATTAATCTCACTGTAGAATATTTTCTACAACTTTTAACAAATAGTTTTATTAATTCTACTCTGAAATGTTGAAGCACAATAATATTGTGGTTTTATGAACCAATATAGATACTCAGTGGCTCGAAAATATTTAAATTACGCTTCATTGTTCGGTTACACATGTATATGAGATATAATTGTTGAAACTTTTAAATGAGATGTAATAATTCTCGTTAAATATGTATTAAATAAAGGGTGCAGATTTCGATAATTAAATAATAGTTTGAATTATTAGCTCAAAATTATAATTAAACGTGAGATGAATATTTAATAGACATCCAAATGAATGAGACAGAACAAAGCTTGTTATGTATCACCTCATTTTCTATTCATTATTGTTGTTGTGTCACATACATATGATATTTAATTATCAACATAAATAAAATTATTTCGCGTGTTGTGATACATTGTTAATGATAATTGAATCATTACAATGCTGCATAATTTTCGAGTAATTTCTAAGCTGTAATTGTTTTGGTTGTGCGAATTAAAAATAAATAAACTTTTTTTATCATCTGAAATGGGTAATAAAGTTTCAAAGCTTGGTTTTAATATTCTAAGCAAAATATTTCAAGCCAGTGCAAATTTGATTGCAAAAACTAATTAGCTCCTTTCTAAGGAAATATATTCTAGCTGGTTTTTACCCGCTTCATCACTTTTTGGCTTTCTTTAAAGCTTGTCAAAGTTATAGTTGTGAATATTAGCCTTAAAATTTCGAATTTAATTATTCAATGTGTTAAAATAATATATTTGAGTTGTATATAGTTATTAATTTTTTTAAATTGATAATTTGATTTCAAAATCTTCTGGATTTCAAAATCTTCGAAACCTTCCAAATTTATAATATAAGTAATTGAATGCATAATGCACCTACTGTTAAAATTTGGAGACGATTTACCACTTCTAACTAAAGATAATTGCAATTGAAAATCGACGTTCTAATTAGCAAATTGTTTAACTCCTTTTTAGAAAATTTTCTATTTGTACGAAAAAAACAATTAGTTCAAAATTTATTATCACTTAAAAAAACCATTTTATATCATTATTATTTAATAGAGATATAGTATTTAGGTTTGAATCATTCAAATATATTTATAATTTATCATTCGATTATGGCTACATCAAAATGTCAAAAAATCACCCTCTAAAAAATAAGGAGTTAGACAAATTGCTAGTTAGACTGTCGAAATGATATTTTTACACAAGCGGTATAGGAAAAGAAAGAGAAAACTGCGGTTTTATTATTTTTATATTGAAGAAATTTTAAGAATTTCACGAAAAACTAATATTATTTAGATTAATACATGTATTATTACCCTAAAAAATTCTAATAAACTAGTAAAGTAAACAAATAAAGTCATGCGTGGAAATAAATGAGCAATAGCCCATAAGAGAGGCGACACTAGCGAATGAAAAAAACAGCAGTAGCATAAACTATAGGTTGCAAAAGAGTTACCTTAAAAAAAAAAAATTTAGATAGCTTTGAAGGGGAAAATACACCGAAATTTATTAATTTATGGAAATTTTACTTGTTTTGTTCAAAATTTCCAACAAAAATTTGACTTCTACTCTTGTTTTGATGAAACTTTATCAAAGATTTGACTATTGGCTCTTCTATCATTAAAGTATACCCTTGATTCAGAAAGATGATTTGAAATGATTATCTTCATATTAATTGTATATCTATATAGTATTCAAATCCGATACATTTAAATCATTTTAAATTAGATTTCTTAATCAGGAACTTCAAAATAATATTTTTTACAATAAAGTAATTTTTGATCAGAACAATTCTTTGGCAGCAGAAAATTTTCCAAAAACTGGCAATATTTTAACTATTCACATAAAATTTCAGTAAATTATTTTTCTTGCTCTCCTAGCCGAAAGTACGCTCATCCTGGACGCACTTTACTCCAGGAAGAGCAACATTTATGGCCGGCTCAGCCGGCTCTCTACGCATGCGCGCTACGCATATTTTCTGGCCGGCAGCACAGAGCCTCGCTTTCTTTCATACTTTCGTGGTGCGACCGGCCTACACAGCGAGTTTCGACTGTATATAACAGTCACAACATCGTCTGTATGTAACATGTCAACACATAAACTAACCAAAAAGTGTCAAATAAATAAAAATAATTTCTTACTAGATTATTGTTAATGAACTATTTAATAATATAATACTGCACAAATAATTTATATAAAAATTTTAGAAAATAAAATATAAAAGTTTTGTAGATTTTATTTGCTTTCTTTTATATTTTGACAGCTATAGTAAAGCGATTTGTTTATAAAACAATCCATGTACTCTACAAGCTTCTAATAATTAAATTTCAATCTTTCTTAGCCGTCTAATTAAAAACTAATTTTTAATCAACTTAAAAAAATTAATTCTGTTATTAAATCGAGTTTAAATATTTGTGACAAGTTCTGTGCATGTTATCTCTCTTAATCAGAGCGTTTGTTAGTAAACTTTAAAATAACTTATTTTTTTTTATTTATTAATTTTTACTTTTTTATTATGCCCGCCCCGACGAGTAAAACCTCGGCTTCGCCTCGGCTTTACAAAAGTCGGGCGGCGCCCCCCTTACCCCCGGCAAAACCTCGGTTTTGCAAAACCCCTTCCCCGGGATTGCGTACTTTCGGCTGGAGAGCAAGAAAAATAGTATACAACCCATGACCAGAATTTTGGATGCCCTGACGTATGTGATATGATAGCCTCGGCTACGCCTCGGCCATCATATCACATACGCCAGGAAATCCAACTTTCTAGCCTTGGGTCGTAATATACTATCTTTGATGTTTGATAAATATATTTACTATTACTGAAGTATGTAAATTGCTACAAATAAACAAAGACTTTTGTCTGGGGAATCGGATAGTGCTTATTAAAAAGTAATGTAGAATGTCAATACCAGGTCTTGCAAAATACATCAAAGTATATTTAAATAGACACATATCTCTATATAGATGTAGACGTAAATGTAAATGTAAAAGAAAGTAAATAAGATATAAATCGACAGCAAGCAATTACTAAGTGGTTTTGCGTTTTACCGAGATGACAGCTGCAACAAGATAGCAGAGGTTTAAACTTGTCGATTACTGAGATTGTGCAAAGCATTAGCGAAATGGAGTTGAAAAGTTTAGGCCACCTCTTGTCATCGTAAACTTACTCAGTGGAAATTACAGTATATAGTCAGACATTAAATTTTATATTTTATTACACTTATCACACTCATTAATCACGTTTAATTAATCATACAACCAACCAGTTACAGAAAGAATAACATTAAATTTTAAACAAACCTTGTCGGTGATAATCGATAATATTAATTAAAAAATATCAAAAATGCAACGACCAATTTTTTAGCGCTGGTTTTATAATTTGAAATGATACTCGCGGAAATATCGAATGAACTTTTATAAAAAAATAACGAGTGCAGAAATAAAAAAAGTGTAGGAAAAAAAAGGTTTTGTACCATATGAAGGTTGTATAAAAGTAAAAAAAGATTCCACAGGCGATATTGAATGCGAAATGATCATCTCGATCGAATGTCCGCTATAAAACCGACCAATGGAATTTCAATATGGAAGGCACTCTTTACTTATACGAGAATACGCATAATATACAGAAAGTACTATCCCATTTATTACTACTGTATATAACTGTACAAAACGACATTATCCCCATTATATTACTTTATCTTTTTACCTATTTCTTGTTTATTTACTAAATTGAGAAAAAAAAATTTTTCTGCATCGGTAAACATAATTTTACTAACGGCTTCGGCTATTGAAAAAAATAAAAAAAAAAAACTATTGAAGATTATTTTTAATTAGTGAAGTCGTTACGGAAAAAAGTGTGCACATAAAGTTGAATATCTTTAGTGATATTTTTTAAAGTGATTAATATTTACTATTGAACAAATAAATTTTGAAGAATTATTTGTAATTAAAATTTTTTAGATATTTTAAAGAAATAATTTTTTGTTGTAAAATAAATTAGAATAAAAATGAAATTAAATCATTTTTCGTAAAATAAGAATGTACAATTTTTAATTTTTTTCGTCCACGTTATATAAAAAAAAAAAAAAAAAAAAAAAAAAAAAAAAAACAGCTGTAGACTAAAATTGATCAATCTTCAGGCAATTATTGGATCTTACTTTAATATTTTTTTTTCATCCTTATTATCAAATCACTCTTGTGATTTTTTGTCAATATTTGATGAAAATTGTTCAATTAACTTTTTTTATTAAAAAAAAAAAATATTGAAGTTACCTCGTCTGAACAGTAGTAAATATTTAAAATCAAAAGTTTACATTGAAAAAAAAAAAGTTAACTTGATTCAAGAGAAAAATTCTTGAACTAAAAAAAATAATTTTTTTCAATATACATAAAACATAATTTCATTTGAAATTCCATTCCGCCGATAAAATAGAGTATTATCCAACAAAAATCATTGAAAACTCTAATAACTACAAACTTTGAAAAATGTTAATGACCCAGACGAAATGGGGTGATTGTGAAGCACAAGAATAACTTTGATGTCACTATTTCTGAACGTACTGAAGTAATTCAACTCAAATCAGGGACAAAGACACTTTAGCTCTCAGGTTCACTTACCGAGTCGTTACAAGAGCTACAAAACGTCAGGTCGCTTTTGTAACTTTACAACCAAAGAAAACTCACTGTGCCTTCATTAATACGACTTTCGATGAAAGCAATTACATGCAATTCAAAAAAACTTCATTTCATTATGAAAGTACTCAAACTACGATATTAATCATCAATAATTCAAAACTTTATGCTCAGATGCATATTCAATCAATATTGATTCTAATAGATAGGTAAAAAAAAATTACCCTCTAATTATAAAAAAATTAATAACTAGGTCACGTCAATACTTTATCTTTAATTAAAAAAAGGCAACAATGTATCGTATAATAAATCCATTACCGGTATAAATGTAAATGAAAATGGCATAAGTTTTTCTTCGTTCCACATTGCGTGGGTCTGATGAGTAATTATTATATCAAAATTTCCATTCTTAAAATAAACGAAAACTCTCGGTTCCAACTCGGCAATCAGGAGCTCAGTATGTTGATAAAATTTTGGATTCATAAAGCGGTAACTTCTGCATATGAAACTGCGATTAAAATGCTAATTAAAGCTGTTCGTGGGAGAAATGGGTGAAGATAAATGTATATGCTGTATAATATAACCAGAAAGGTTCGCTTGAGCATAGAACATCGGTAGGGGTTGTAATAAGCGTAAAGAGGGTTAAAGCTGAATGAGAATGCCACTAGCCGTATAAGAGTAAAATAAAGATAGAGTTTGTGCGAAAATGGACAGGAAACTAATTGCAGGAACTAATTAGTTCCTGGGAGCCACTTGGACCGAGAAGTTATTGATGCTCACTATTTCCAATAGCCCGTATACTAAAACTCAACCAAACAGTTTTAGTTAATTTGATTCAATGATGACTTGTCTCTCGCATTAATCTCCTGTCAAACGAACCATTTACCACCCACTCTGCTCGACTTTTCTTCTTCCGTTCACTAGTGACTTTTGCAAATACTCCGACTTGTAAAAGTCTCGGGTTGACTTATAGGGTCGCTGAAAAATGAATGTTTATGTTAATAAATAACCGGGATCGCGTGTTAGTATTGCCACTGCGCACTATCGATTGGTGATAAATATTTGGTGATTGAATCCAGTTCACCTGTGACTAATTTTGTATTTATCGCTCCTAGCTGATTTGTTTGAAATAGTTTTGTTCGAGTGAGGCTCTGTTTTATTAGTATAAAGTGAATAACTTATTAAAGTGGCTCTACTCTGCAATCGACGATGTTACAGTCGTCCTGTTAATTAAACAATTAGTCGCGAGGATTTATTTACAATCGTACACTTATTTCAAGCTCGTTTTCTGTCAGCTAACTGACTACTGCGGGTAGTTTTTCTCCTCTTCGTTACACTTTAATTTACTTTGCCTTCGTCGATGTTAACTTTTAATTACTTTTTTATAAGTCATATCCGTTTGCTTTCTGTTTTTTTGAACTTCACGTTTCATTTTTAGATTACTTTTTTTAATCAAAGAAAAACAGTCAAAAATTTTGTGTTAAAAAGTTAAAAGTAGATAATTACTTCATCTGGAGTAATAATTCGAAATATAAAAAATTCCAGGTGCAAAAATGAGTCACACGGGTATTCATTAATAGTTTTGTTAAAAAAAAATTACCAAGCATGCTATGACCACGTTATAAAATTTTTATATCATTTCCAACGCTTTTTACTACCTCGTTGGTAACAGAACTCTGATATACTAGGAAGTGATACTAATTTTATGGACAGCGAGGTTTTATTTGATTCATAATGTATGTACCGAGTACTAAAAACTCAACAAAATTATGTTTTTTAATAACTTTGGTTTGATAAAAATAAATTTTAATAATCTGTAAAGACTCTGAGAGCTTTTATTTTTTACACTTGGATAATACATACAAAAGTTTTTATGTTTTGGAATATTTATTTGCTTGCTTATGATGATCGTAAAATTATTTTTTGAATTCAAAACTTTTATCATTACTTCAGAACTGGAAAAAATGAGTTTAAATTTCAAAAAAATAATTTTAATCCTTAATTTTTAAAACAAAGAATACAAATTCGTGGATTAAAGCAATAATATTATAATAATCGTTATCTTTTATGAGTAACTTTGTTGAATATAATGAGCGATAAGAAGTTAGTCGTGTTTCCAAATTACCGGCTTATAGAATAAAAATTAAGAATTACATTTTTATAAATTAATTTGGAGTATCATTACATTTATGTGGTCTTCCAGATACACGTTACTTAATTTTAATAAGTCTCTAAACAAGTTAAATCCTCAATCTGTATTAACATCCGAAATTAATTAATGCAAGTGACACTAAGTGGAAAACTATGCACACACTATTTTACGTTCTATGTAAAGAGAAAAGAGATATATTGTTTACACTATAATAAACGGTCATAATTAAACAGTACGTATTATATATTATTAATCGTTGCATCATCAAGGGGATATTTAAAAATTCTGTCATGAGGACAGAATAAAGTTCTCTTGGTGTAATTAGAGTAACTCATGATACATTCATATGAATTTAAAAAACCAAATTTTGCTTGTTAGTAGATATAGCTTGTGCTCGGATGAGAAAAAAAAATGTAATTAAAATTTTTGGCAGAGTTGTGTGTAAATAATATTATTTTTTTAGTACAAATTCCACCATGTATTAATTTATAAAATTAATTGGGATCAGAAAAAATGTTTTCCTTCAAACACTAGTCAATCTTATCAAAGATTAATGTGCAAAAAAATGTTTGAATAAGATCCATTCATTATTTTTTGAAAAATTATATCAATCGACTTAAAAAATAAGTCAAAATTTTGAAATTAAATATTTGATTTATAATATTAGAAAAAAATTAGAGAAAATAAATTTTAAATTATTTTATGACTTGAGAATTAGTGTAAATATTTTCCAATTGAAGAATTATTTTCTTCATTTAATATTTTCGATGTTAACTCAAGAAATTTCTATTTTCAACACAATTTGAGTATGAATTTTTATGAAATTCGGTAATACAAAATTTTTGACTGTAAATAAAATAATGAGGTATGAATAGCGCAAGGGAATTTAATCGAAAGCGACAAGTGATTTAGAATAATAATAGCGTACGTCATCACCAGCCGGGTGTTGAAGAATCTGGACGTTAAAAGTTAGTCAATATAAATAAAGTTAAAAGCAAGTGGTCCAGGATGGTTGAAGTGTCAGTTCGAGAATAGCGAGTAGTGTGTGTAAATTTAGGAAATCGACAAAGAGTCTCATCGAATCTTCATAGAGTAGCATAAAATCGTTTTCACTTCATTCGGTTCGTTGGTCTCAACAACTTTTCGAGACTCTCTCGACGCCAGTTTCCTTTTGCTGGTTGTCTGAAAAGTTGTGAAAATCCTTTCGGCTGAAAGAAAATGCGAGTGAGAGAGACTGAAAAGGTCTGTTGGGTATAAAAAAATGTGAGTAAAAATAAAGAAAATAAGTAAATGAAATAAAAGAGAGAGAATGGTTAAATAAAAGAGTGAAAGTAAAGAGGAAATATCAAGAGAGTTAGCGACCCGGAAAACTCGTTTTCGTGTTTGTGCGTTTTAGTGAGAAGAGTTGCACACTGGCAGTAGCGTACTGAAAAAATATAATAGAGAAAAAAGTTTAAAATAAAAGAATGAAACTAAAGAAAGTAGCCTGATGTTAATGGTTATACAGCACTTTACTTCTTTATTCTGGATATCCACAGGAGTGACCATTCTACTGTCGCTGACAGTCTTCTTGAACCTCGTTGCCGAGAGTATGCCAACGACTTCGGACGCTGTTCCGCTAATAGGTATACACCCTTTTCTCTTTTCACCCGCTCCCTGTTATCATATTATGACAACAACTAGTTGCCCGAAAGAACATAGTCTTTTTAACACACTTTTTGCTATTACTGTCAGTTCACGAGTGCTGTGTGTCTATGTATGTACGTACGAGTGCCTTTGTTAACGTTTGTATTAACGTAGACGTATCCCGAGATGAGAGTAACATCTTTACCACACTTAAGAGTCATCTCTAAGAGGACAGTCAAGTATAAACGTTTGTAGCTACTCCTTTTATCGAGCGTATCCTTATACACGGGAAAGACGAGCAAATGGGCTTCCTCATATCGAGATATCCGTCATTATAATTGTTAGTATTTATTGATACGACTATCCTTTAAAAATACTTTTATCCTTGTGAGACCAAATTTTTTTTTATATTTTATAAGCACTGTTTGATTTTTTTAAAATTAGGGTAGAAGTACCGTTTTTGGCAATCTTACCACCATTTTTGGACAGTTAACATTTGAATTAATTAAAAAAAATTATAATATTATAACCAAATTTTTGTTGAGTTTTAAAAAATTTATATTAAAATAAATTAAGTTTGTTATGGTTTATTAATATATATTCATTTCTATCGTTTAATTGAACAATAAATGGCCATAAACGGTACTTCTACCCTATTTCTTCAAGTTTAAGATTTTTATTTTGAATTAAATGCTAAAAAAATATTTTTTTTTTTTTCATATTTAATTCATTCTTAGATGAATAAAAGCTGCATTAATTTTATTATTTTTTTTCATTAATAAAAATTTTGGTTGAACAAATTTTAAAATTAAAATTATTTTTATTTAAATCTTAAAATTTTTTATTTCATATTGATAGAATGATTTCTTAGCATTTAAGAAGATTTCTTTGTATTTAAGAAATCATTTCTTAGCTTTTAAGAAATATTTCTTAAATACTAAGAAATCCTTCTATCAGTATACTGAATTAATCGGTTAAAATTTTACAGATGTATTTTCGTATCAAAAAATTAGAGACTAAAAATTTTGAAATTAAGATGAAAAAATTTTAAAGTATCCATAAAATACTTTTTGCAGCTTATTAGATAATTAAATTTGGTCCGATTTGCCATATGGATTTTTTCCGCGTTGAAAAATTCCAGGAAGCCACTTTTGTTCTTTTTTCCTCAATTCAATTAAACCCTCGAACAAAATGCTATTTTCAAAAATAGAATAAAAAATAGTTAATGTACTTTAGTAATTTATAGTGACGAGTAAGTAGATATAAATTTAAAAAAGTATCGAGTATAAACACAGTCATTAAGAAGTTAACACTTAATGCGAAAATAGCATTTTATGGGTTCGATCTATTTAATAACATTGTTTTTTATATCGTTAAAAGAGCACTCAAAAGTAGCGATAAAATCCTCATGCAAGATTAAAAAACCTTTTAATTCGAGACCTAATAGTGTCATATCATTAGCGTTAGTGATCCTGTTGTGAGCGTGGAAGAAAAGAGAGAAAGAAAAACAAAAAGAGAAAGAGAGAAGAGAGAAAATGTGTGCAATAAAAGCAAAATCTTGTCTCGTCGTATCATGGTTATGGTTAGTCTTGAGAAAGAGAGAAAAACTTTTGGTAAGAATATAAAAATAGTCATTAACATTTTTATTTTCCTCTACTTATGTTTTCCTTTTTCCACTATTTTCAATGCGAATAAAAGAGAAGTTTATATAAAAGTTAACCAACGTGTTTTGTCGTTATTTCGCACAGTGCTATGATGGGTAACGTTTAATTTAACATTAAGGAGCTTGTGGCTTTTACACAGTACACCCATTACAAGACGCAGTTAACCTGACGTTTATGATCATACCCATTGTGTATGAATTTAATCTTCTATGCGATGTTATCATACACATAATATGATTGTAAATCAACTGGAATATATTCCGTTGACAACGTAATTTACTATTTATTGAATCATCACACAATCTCCTTGATAAATTATTCAACCAAACAAAAAATCCCGAAAAAAAAGGTTGCTTTGAAAAATTTTACTATTTTTTTATTCTTCATTGAATTATCGTTGGTTTTAAAATAACATTAATCGCTTGAGCACCTTGCTTTTATTAAAAAAAAAATTTTTTTTTAAAAGTTCCCCTGTTTGTAATTTATTTTTTTTTGTTTATTTAAAATAAAAATGTGGGGAAAAATTCAACGCCCGATCGTACGACAGTAGTGAATAAAACAAAACAAACTAAAAAATAAAAAATATAAAATAAAATTTTAATAAATAAATAAAATAATTTTTTTTTTTTTATTTTTAAGCTTATAATTTTTATATGTATTTAAGTATCTTATTTTAATGCATATATTTATAGTTATAAATACATATATATCCATTATTTCTTTATAAAATGTCTTTTGCAGTCGATAGACTGTCATTTACAGGTGAGACGATATCTCTGATAATTTTGTCTCAATATCATTTTTATCGTAACTGAGCTGCAGCGCAATTCAAGATAACTGAAGCAGTACACTTTTATACTTAAGGTTATTGGCCTCGGAAAAATATTTTTTGGTTCTAAGAATATTTATAGTAAATTAAAGTATTTTTTCATTTCATAACAAATGTTAAATTGAGTAACTTATTTTAATTGTAAAAAGAAAAAATTTTTCCAAGACTTGGATCAAAAGATTAAATAGGAACACAATGTGATTTGAATTTTTATTCGATTGCGCTTCGGCTGGGTGATGATTAATAAAAAAAATAGCATGGAATGATATAAAAGACGTCGAGGTGAAGGATCTTGTTGATCGATGATAAATTAATCTGTCGAATAGCTCTTTACAGGAGGACAAACGCGCTCGATACGAATCGCGTGCACGACTAACAAACACGGTTGGAATTCAACGGGCTCTGGGGAGGAAACCGGGGGCGGGCTCGGGGTGGAAAAACGTGAGTCGAGGATAGACAAGAGTAGAAAGGAATGGGAGGAAAAAAAAGCAATAGTACGAGCTTACAGGGTGGGAAAGACACGAATGATTACTCTTAAAAAAATCTAAAAAACATAAAGAACACGGTATCTGTTGCTTATATAGCTGTAAAGTGTACAATCGCTGGAAAAAGTTTATTTTATCGATATTTAATCTCAAGTTAATCGCTTCAAGTTTCATTTTTAAAATGTTGCTGACTGATGTAATCTTGTGATAAAAAAAATATATAACATAAATAAAAAGTACATGTGCCTTGGGATCAAAAAATACATTCAATGAAAAAGATTCAAGGATTTGAGATTGATTGCATTCTCTCCAGCTCGTTTTATTATTTCTATTTTATTCTACGTTTTTTTTTTTTTGATTCTGTCAAGATCGCTGATGAAAATAAATGAGAGCGAAGGTAGACTCTCAAATCCTGGAAATTAAAAACAAATAAAATAAAGAAAAAAATTGAAAACTGGTTTTGCTCATCGACGAAAAAACTCATACCCGATTCGACGAAAATCAAAAATTATTTTTATCATTTTTTTTGATGCGCGTAAATTTTTTTTTTTGACAAAAAAAAATAGTTAAATATTTTATTTTGTTGTTTGAAAAAAAAACATTTCAATATCTCGACTTTTGACTGATGTACTAATATAACATTCAATTAAAAAATGTAGTTTTGCATGAAACGGAAAGTATGACATAAATATCTGAATCGTTTTTGCAAGTTTTGACGTAAATTAAATCGAGTTTTGCTCGTGAAAATATATGCTTTGATTAAGTTGATTTATCGATTTGGAAAAAATATAGATGAGCATTGATTCTAGGATAACTTAAGACTGTGTTTTTGCCAACTTCTTGCTGATAAATGTCTTGGGCCGACGTAACCAGTTGCTTGTAAAATAAACTTGTTTTATTTTGTCGTTGTTAAACAAATTTATTCAATGATTACTTTACATATCTTACGATTGCAAGACACTGAAAATTATTTTCTTACCGGTATTTAAAAAATAAAATCAAATATTTATTTAACTGATTGAATAATTAATGCAAGGTAAGTGATTCAAACGCTCACAGAAATTCAAAAATACACTTGAAGTTTTTGAGAAAAAAAAATAATTTTACTCAGCTTTTTATTAGCTCAAATTAACACGAGTGAAGGCGAGTTTGAACGAAAAAGTTGAGGAAATTTCGCCTGATGAGTTTTCATACTTATGAAAATAGAAAAAACAAGAGTAAGAGTATTAAACGATAATAAATAATAATAAGGATAAGCATAAGAAAAATAGGACAGGGATACGGCAACACTTGGAAGCAGTCTAGCATCAACATCAAGTCTTGTTTTAAATTCCTTCTCACGTTTCGGGCCCGGGATTACCGTTTTTCATTCCGCGCGAGTCTGCATCTCGCGGCACCAAGTTTCCTCAAACACTCTGCACGTTCTTTCCTTTCAGATAATCTAGTAGACTTTTATAGTATCGTGTAAAAAAGCCAACCAGAAATGTCTCATTGAATTACTTTTTTATTCTTTTGAGCACACTTTATTTATTTATTTCTTTCCAACAGTACTCACATTTTATTATAACTCTTACACAGAAAAAAAAGTCATCTTGACTCAAGAAAATCTTTTTCTTCAAAATTTACTTCTTGCTTCAAGTTCTTGTTTATTCTTGAACTAATAATGTCATATACTTATCCCAAGTCAAGCTTTCTCTTGGTTTGGAAAGTAGCGCCAACGTTGGCGACGTGATTTTTTGGAACTAAACCGAGATTTTTTTAATAAAAAATTAAATTTAAAAAAATAACCTTATGCATGATTTTTATTGTTTGTGTTCATTTAATTAGACATTTTTAATTAATTTTTAACTTGCTGATTTCCCATTATATTACTGATTTACAGATAAGTGTGTAGTGACGAAAATATTTGTATAATAAGTATTCGCTCGACTCATACAAAGTACACGGTAAGAAATTTGTTGCGTTAATAACTTAATAACTATAAGTGATATCGACAATCAGAAAAAAAATCCTTAAAGAGAAGGAAATTTCTGAAAAAAAGTCTCGACTCCCGGAACTCTAGCTCCATAAACAATAATTTTTATTTAATGTTGAATATGGGTTTCCGCGCGGCTGCTGTCCTACTCGGGCCTCGATACGCCCGTGTGTACATGAAGCAAGTTCAAAAACCAAGAGAATGATTTACTTGGATTAAGAGGTTTTTTTCTTCACTCAAGTTGGTAAGCATATTGGAACTAGGGAATATTTGCTTAAACCAAGATTGACCAAAACAATAAAAAAATTTACTTAACTCAAGAATATATTTTATCTTCAGTTGAATATACTTGGATCAAGTAAATATTACTTGACTCAAGATGACTTTTTTTTCTGTGTAAGGATGAAAAGAAGCTTAGTCTTTTTTAATTATCTTTATCAAAAAACTTCTGTTTGGAAACACAGGTATTACCCATATGATAGTTTTAGTTCGATATATTGCAAAACAATAATACTTTGAAAAATACTTTCTTTTAAATTAATTTTACATTTCGGTTTAAGAATCATTTTTATAAAAAAATTCAATAATATATTATTCTAATATCTAATAAAAACTTATGTAAAAAATTTTGATATCCAAACATCGGGTTGAAAACAATAACATTAAAATTTCTCTTATTTTCAATACCATCAAAAATAAGTCCTTAATACATTGAAAAATATTTGAACCAAAAAATTAATTTTGAAGAATTTCATTGTCTTGAATCGAATAAAATTAATTTAACCCAAGAAAAATTTCTTAGTTTAAAAATTTTTCTACTCAAATCAAGAAGATTTTCTTCAAAATTATTTACCCAAGTAAATTTTTTTTATTTATTTTCTATTTTAAATAAAGAAACAAAATTGAATATAAAATTCAAAATAATTCTGTTTGTCGATTAAAAATACTTCTCTTGAATTAAGTAGTTTTTTTTTCAATGTAAAAAATACCTTTTTGTTCCTAAAATAATTCCTCACTTTGCACCGAGTCGTTATTATTAATTCAATAGATATACCGGGACCAATGTACATTTCCTCAAACTTAAATGTGAAATTGAAGAAATTTCCATGGTATCTAAAACCAAAAAAAAAAAATGCAATCCCAGTTGATCTAATGGAATTCAGATTCTCATAGCTTTGAATTATTCATTATTCTGGGGAATTAATAAAGTCTTAATGAAAAAGAAGCGTTTTGACTGCACCAGTCATGTCGTCAAATCATATATCACGATAATCATCGCCTTATAACCACTGACGAAATTCTAATTAATCATGATGATGAGACATGCTGAACAAATATTTGCTCTTGCTCAGATAGACACATCCAGTATAGTAGATCCGTCCGACAATTTAACATTAATCTCAGAGACATCTAGATTCGTATCAGTCAACTACCTATACTGGATGAACATCTAAATCATATAATATCAGTAGAGAAGAAATTTGAGCCATGAGCTTTGCCTGAGCACATCTCCCAAGACGCAAGCGACACAGACCTCAGTGCATTGTTGTGGTGGAGGCTCTCATTTTCTTGATCCATTTACAGAGCCTCGACGCGAACGTTTCACATCAAACTCTCTTCTAGAAGTTGCCTGTGTTTCCTTCTCATTCTCCTCAAGATGATCCTGAATCCTCACTATTACTATTACTATTACTATATTATATTCCATCCTCACTTTTAGCTCGTCTTTTTACTCTCTGAACATACAAGCTCTCACCGCCACCCTCTAACTTAAGATTGCGTTATCTAAAGTTCCTTGTTATGCGAACTTTCTCGCTTCTATTATTATTATTCACTAGCATATGTCGTCTTACATTGTTGAATGTACTTTACCGGTTAGGTACTAAGACACATTTATTACCGAATAATATTTATCTGTTTACCACATTTTTGCAAGCTGTGAGCGTTTGAATAATTAACAGTGATAAAATAACCACTAATTGTAAGAAAATGCTTTTGCAAGTGTTGGAAGCAATAAAAGTTTTTATGGAATAAAAGGAGAACTAAAATTTAGAATCGTTGGGCAACGATTGTTTCAGGAGTGACCATTTTGCTATCACTGACGGTGTTCCTCAATCTTGTTGCTGAGACCCTGCCACAGGTCTCCGATGCTATACCGTTGTTAGGTACAATTGAGTTTTATAAAAAACAAAACCAACAATTAATAATAATTAAAAAATTATTTCAAAAAAATTTTTTTTAAATTAAAAATTTTAAATAAATATTATTTAGGGTCACAACGAATATTTTCTTGAGACTGGAATCTCGAGTAGTGCACTGATAGAAGGATTTAGTACGGAGTACTAAACTAATTTAGTTACAAAATTTGTATTCATTTATTTAGGAGAAACAAATATTTTGCACCCTTTAATATTATTTGTTACTGTTTAATATATGATTTCTTTATATGAACAGAGCCTTATTACATGGAAATAAATATTTATTTCCACCAAACAATATTTAGTAACATATAATTTAAGGAGGTTCAAGCGAATCTAATGTAAAAAAAAAATAATTTCCAACTTTGAGCTTTAAAATTAAGTATACCAAAATTTCAAAAAGATTCACCGTTTAGTTACTTAGATATTAAATTTTAAAAATCACATATTTTATCTCCTTATACACGGGCTCTTATGGCGGACAAACTTTTGCCGAGACTTTAATTATTTATTTCAATATTAACCTCCCAACTTTAACGGATAAAAAACTATACACATGAAACTTGGATTAATGCAAAATATAAAAACAATTTAATAATAATACATTACCGATATAATTTTGGAAATATTTAAAGTTAAATTTTATGTTTGTAACTCGTTTATAGTCAGCTATTTATTCGAATAAAGATTTGACAACATCGCGTCAACAGTTGAGAAAAAAGAAAAGGACAGAAATACGAAAGTCATTTTATTACTTTACTTTATTAAATAAGTAAAAATCATCAATTATTAAATTGTTTAAATTATTTTAAATTAAAATTAAGAATTTTGACGAATATTGGGAAGACTAAAATTAAAAAAAAAATTTTAACATTATTTTAACTCATTAGTTAACGCTCAAAATTCTTTAATGAGATTATTTTCTTTATAATACCTTATATTTTTAGTTAAAATTATTTATTTTAATTATATAGATTTATTTTAAGTTAAAAAATTAGGTTACACGCGAAAATTAGTTAAAAAATTAATTTCTTTGATACCAATAAACGATTTATTGAGTCCCAATAAATAATTTGTTAAATACTATTAAATATTTGGTAATAAAAGGTTTGTTACTAAATCGTATTAAATAGAAATAAATTCTTCTATCAGTGTGATACGATTTAAAAATATTTACCGCTATACAATACTACTCTTATCATTTTGAATGAAATTTAAAAAATAAACACTCGAGGTTTCAGCTAAAGAGGGGAGGAATATTTTAATTCATTTCTGTTCTGTTCGGTTTATTATGACGGAAATTAAAAATTTTCTTAATATATATTACGGGTTTGCGTTTTTTACTCGACGGACGCCGTGACAGAGATTTTATGCGACTTGAAATTGCAGCTTGGAATAATGTTCAAGAAAGTAGTATAAATATTTATGCACATACTAGCTATATATATATTTCTATGTATGTGTATAAGTATAAGAAGTGGAAACCAAGAAAACAGATATGATATGACCAAAGTTTTAAGTCTGCTAGTACGCGCGGATGTTGAAGTTTGCGATCCGGATACGAGAGAATGAGTTGAAAAGAAAATAAACTGATAAAAAATATTAAATCTATAGAAGCTATTGTTTTTCTTTTTTACTCCGTGGGAACACATTTTGTGATGATAAAACGAAGATACTTTTGCAAGCACCTTCCGTCGTTTTTAAAAAAACAACCCCTAAAAAATCTAAAACTTCTTCATATTTATTTAATCGCAATCACTGGATTTTATTTTCTCCCTACACTCTTCATTCAACGCCCTTCCGGTTTGTTGTGTTGTCATATCATTGAATAGTTTGTTGCCAACCATTATCCGGGAAACTTTTCCGCCCTGTCATCCGATTTGAATTATTATCCTGAAGATAAGTGGGGACCATAACAAGAGTTTTTTTCTGTTGGGTGTCAAGATATTATTTTAACCATTCTGAGGTTTTTATAATGAAAGGACGCGAACTTATTGCAGTATTCAAATGTCTGTTGGAGGGGCCACCCACTACTACGATGTAATATGATAAAGTAGTGAATTTTTTTGCATATCATTCTCATAAAAAATTGCATTCTCAAGCAGGAAGTGTACGATATGCATGCTTAAACATTTTTTAAGATTAGAGCATGTAGATGGCGCGGAAATCATACTTCTCGGGTGACTCTTTGTGTTACGTGTAGAGTACACTACATTTTTCATAAAATCCAGTGAAAGATTTTGATGTTTATCTCAAATAATAATTGAGTATTTGTTAGTAAAAATTAGATAAAAAATTTTGAGCTTGTAAATTTGAAATTTAAATTTCATAAAATTGAAAAGAAGTCATAAATATTTAAATAAAAATTGCTATTTTGTAAACATTCAAAATTTTTACCATTAATTTGAAAAAAAATTCATTTTTTAAATAAAAAAACTTTGTAAAATTTTATTTATATTTTTTATCTTAAAAATATTCCAATATTTTCACCCTAAAAAAATGTAAGAGTAAAGAAAATTAAATTTAACAGAACTAGATCAACTTGTATGATTTAATAATAAAAATCAAGCTCATTGACATTCACATGACGTGAATTTTAACCTTTACTGTTATTTCTATCAGTAGTAAAATTAGTTCTATAATAAAGTATATATACGGTCAATTATATTTAATCCTGAATATTTTATATATCATAATCATGCTTTAATGATTAAACTTTAAATTAAGTTGCCTCTCGACGGATTTGGAAATTTTTTTTTATCAATTTAAACAAAAAAGAAAAACGCTAGTAATTAAAATAACTATTAATTTTTTTTATCCATTGGAAGAACTTAAAATTGAATTTAAAGTGGTTAACAAAACTTCACTATTTAATATAGAAAAACATTTAATTGTAATTTTTTTGTATTGACATTATCATTTTCCGGTAATTACTATCCAACTGATCGGTAAAAAATTCAAAAAGTTCTTTTCGAGATAATCAATCGCTAACTCTGTCACGGCATTCGTAAAGTAATGAGCGATAAAAAAGTACGTAAAAAGTAAGTGACCAATCGATCGTTATTTTGACAATTCTTCGCAAAATGTCATTGCACTTGTATTTAGAGAAAAACAAATATAGCGAGTAATAATAAAAACTTAAAATTGGTAGCCGTCAATTGAACGTCAGGAAGCGGAAATAAATTTCGCAGTGGCCACAATCGTTAATGCATCGCATTTAATGAAATGAATTTGTTTTTTAAACTAGAAAACCATTACAAATAATTAAGGTTAACACAAAGCAATGCGGGTGACTTGTATGCTCCTATCAGTAGTTATGCGGTTATTATCCACTTATGCATCAAATTTACGAGCATTGAATTGTAGCAAAATACGGTCGATCGGTCGTAACTTTAACTCCCGTCATCGTTGAACTAATGGACAATAATTGTGCATGAATGATTTCCAATTATTCAACCCATTTTTGTTTATCTTTCATTCCGACCCAAATCACTTATGTCGATCAGATATATTTCATTTATTTTTCAAACCACTCTATATTATTCAAAATTACAAGAAATTAAATCTGAACATTTGAATACAATCTAAAAAAAAAAAAAAAAAAAAAAAAAAAAATAAAAATAAGAATGACTGTTATATTAAAAAATAATTGAGTTCTTTTTTTCATAACACTTCATTTATCCACATAAATAAACTATTCATTTATTTAACTTTATCAATTTACCTTACTTTGATTCTTTTATTTTCCTATTTATTTTGTTATCATAATGTTTTTTATTATTTGTTAAGTTTTGAGTGATGTTTGTAGTTTATTGCTTTGCTCATTTCGTTTATTTCTGCGCTATTGTTCGTGAAATGGCTATTATCTGATGTTTGTTAAATTTTATACCACCAGTAAAAAGTGTTATCTTTATAAATTAAACAAGCATTAAAAAGTTTTAGTAATCGAATGAAGGCTTCAAAGTATAATGATGAAAATTTTATTTTTAAACATGTCTGGGATTTTAACACTAAAATTTATCGACCATAATATTAGAGACAGTGTTCGTATAAGTTTAAAATCAAAAACTTTTCGTTTTACGAGTCCAAAAACAGAGATTGTTTAATTTGACCCAGAATTCATGAATACTGAGTTAGTCCTCGCTGTTTTCCTTTAAATTTCCATAACTTTGTTGTATTTTGTAAAATATCATACAGTTTTCAAGAAAGTTATTGTTCTTTAAAACTGCCTGTATAAAAAGAGACTTCAAAAGTTAAAATTGTTCTATCGAAAATAAGTTTTTCTGGAAATTTGCTGGACTGATAGAAGAATTTTTTTTATATTAATAAGCTTTAATAACTGTTAATAAATTATTTTTTAAATAAGATTTAATAAACGTTAATAAATATTTATTAACTATTAATAAATGTACTTTCATCTCAAATAAATATTTATTGAATGTTAAAAAATATTTATTAAAATTTAATAAATTAAATAATTGTCTTTAAATAAATAAAATTATTAATACTTAATAAATCCTTCTATCCATGTAGTTGTTATAAATTAGATATCGAGTGTTGTGTGGATTTTTTTTTGTGATTTGTAAAATTGAATGTGACCTCTAGCGACTTTTGCTGAAAAATTTATTCCAAAATTCGACTAAAATAGAACCTTTGAAATGAAGGTAAAATCACTCGAGGCGGTTTTAAAGAACGATAAATTTTCTACAAATCGTGACTAAACATATCTTATCATAAAATGCATGAAGTTATGTAAATTCAAAAAAGCATAGATAAATTTATGTCTCTTGAATTGAACAATTTAAAGATATTCAAAATTGACGTGCAAAACAAATGCAAGGATTTTTTTGCAACAGGATATTTCTGGTAAAAATTACAAACAAAATAAAGTATTGAAATTTTTATATGCACAAATATAATTTCTAATTTTCGCATATAAAAACTAACAAAGAGGACGCAATAAATATGACCTAGATAATTCATTCGCGCTTGAACGAATTTCAAACAAATTACCCATGTACGCTGCACAGAGGCCCGAAAGTTAGTGGCCACAAAAAAAAATATTAAAAAAAAAAATAAACTACAAGACGAAATGGAACACATGCAAATAAACCGCTTTGAGGCACACACACGACCAGACAAAATGACTGAATATTAAACCGGAAAAAAACAAAAAAAAAAGGTAATCTTGCCAAAGTAAAAAACGAAAAAAACATTCACCGTTCGGATATTTTATTTCATAAATATTTACTTAGATCGAAGTGCCCGATCCCAAGAATTAAATCCCTTATTTTAGACTTAAGCGCGAGAAAAGCTTTAGTCAGTCGGATGAAAAAATCAAGTAAGAGTAAAAATCTTGTACAAAATCGAGTATCCACAAAAAAAAAGTTCATATAAAATAGGTATTGGTTTACTTTAAAAAGTAAATAGTGTAAGCTTCAGGGTCTCGGTTTTTGCCTAGAGACTTTACCGTATTCGAGCCCAACATAAACACCAGTCACGTATTGGTAGTTTTCTATCCTGCAGACCGAAAATCATCCGAGTCTTTTAGTACTTTTATTTGTAAATAAAATATGCTTACGAGAGCTCCAGGTGTGCTCTACACGATTCTTACGTTTTTTTTTTTCTTTTCTTGCTCTGTTATATTTTTATTTATTTATTTTTTTTTTGTTTTCGTATTTCTATTTGTAGTCTTACATCTTTACACGGCCTATTATTTATCCACTGGAGAAAATTGTTTTCACCTCCATTTTCCAGGAGCGACACAACACTACAACAGTAGATACTATGTACTATGAATCTAAGTATATAGATATATAGATGTACATAGGGACCTCTATGTGGGACCATTTCTTTCGTATTACTTTTTAAAAGAACAAAACGCTCGTAAAATGAATGTAATACCAGTAGCAGTGTTGCCTTTATTTTTCTTCTCTCATTTCTTCAGGATTCGTACTCTTTTATTTGTCTCCTCCTATCCGATTTTTTTGTTTACTTTTATTTACAGCCATTTTTTATTTTATTCTATATCTATCTCTGTCTTTTTTTACCTCCTTTGTTTCAATTTGCTGCACGTCGAGTCGGTCGTTCGCTTCGATTGTGGAGAGATTTAAAATCACTGAGGGAACAACCGACAGATGTGAAAACGGGAAAAAAAGTATGCGAGGACAGGCTTAAAATAAAATAAATAACTAAAATAACTTCGGTAAGTTTCTTAAAGGTATATAATTTTAAAATGAGCTTTCCACACTCTTCGGGTTACGATATTTTTATCTGGGTTCAATATCACGTCTTATAGCTAACAAATGATCAAAATGCTCTGTTTGATATCATTTTATTTTTAATGCCGCGGTAAAAATACTGGCAGAAAAAAATCCTTGATAATTAAATTAATTCCCGGAAGTTTTATTTCTGTGAATTTTTATTCGGTATCAATAATGAATTCACAAAAAATGATTGATAGAATAAAAATTCATAGAGTGAAAAATTCGATTTGCATTGAAATAATATTCATTGATACAAACATTGATATCTACTGTATATTGATTTAAAAGTAACAGATTAGTGATTTGCGATCGAAATAAAAAAGTTAAATTGATGTATAACCAAAATAGAAAAATAAAACAGAAAAACTAAAACCGAGATTGATACATGGTCGATAAATTGTGTTTGAGATAGTCCCAACATGCTGTGATGCACACATATGACATGTTCCACAGTAATTATTTGCAGCAACGATTCAACAATCGGAATTGAAATCAAAGTTCAATTCGATTCTACAGAGAACTTTTCAATGCCGTTGTTTCTATTGTTTCTATTTAAAACTGGAAAAACGAGTAAGGCAAAGAATTTTAAAATAGTAAATTGAAAATATCGTCAGGTCATTGCCGTTTTTTATTGCAATATTTTATTTTATTAATTACTTATTATAATTTTATTTATCCGACTCCAGACGCTTCTTTAACTTTTATATCTACGGCTTTACTTGCTTTGTCTTTACTACTTTGTCAGAACAATTATATTCAAGATTTTTATTTTTGGATTACACTGATTATTTGTCGCAGCTACTGCTTTGCTATCGCTTTTTGCTCTCATGCTAACTACTGATTTACAAAAATACAATAAATCTGTACGTTGATTTTGATCTTCTGTTGAGTTTTCACATTAATATCATGCTATGATCTGTCAATCTACCAATAATTATTATTTATTTATTGTTATTATTAATTACACTTTTTACATTGTGATATTGATATGTTTGCTTTGTCTTACACTTACATGCACGCACAGACAACTTGATAAATATGGAATATAAAATAAATATTACATTCACTGAGAAAGAGTGAGACAAAACGGACGTTAATTTTTAAAATTAACTAATTTTATTTTGGGTATTTAATTGTTAATCTATACCACCTATACACTGAAAAAAAAATTAACTTGATTCGAAAAAAAAATTCTTGAACCTAGAAAATAATTTTGAAGAGGGTAATTGTCTTCAATCAAGACGAAAAATTCTTGAATCAAGTAAAATTTGCTTAAATCAAGAAAAATTTATTAGTTCAAGAATTTTTTTACTCAAATCAAGAATATTGAGTTCTTCAAAATTATATAATTGATTCGAGAAAATTTTTTTTCTGTGTACTAATATTATAAAGAGAAAAAATTTGATTGTTTGTTTGCATTGAATAGGCTCCGAAACTTCTGAACTATTCTCGGGTGACACATATATAGGCTATATTATATTATAATTAATTTTGAAATTTTTATTAAATATCCGTGCGAAGCCGCGGCAGTTTGCTTGTTTTAAATAAATCACCTTTTTTTTTTTTAATCACCTATAATAACTCAAACTAAAACCAAAGTTAAAATACTTTATAGAAATATTAAAAAAATAATTATGATACATGATGATCATGATTACAATTGTGATTGATTAATGTTTGTTCGTTCCTATGACCTGGAGTCATTTTTCATAATTTCAATAATTTTTCTAATACAGCAAAACAGTGACATAACTATCGAAAAATAATAGGCAGCTAAAGTCATTAATATAATTGATTTATATGGCTCAAAAATATATTTCTAATTCTAGTGTCATCAAAAACTTTTTTTTAATTTAAAAAGTCTTATAGAAAAAAAATGCTTTGATTAAAATCAGATAATGAATTTAACAAATAGTTTTTTGAAACTCTTCATAAATATATATCTATTTTTATTATCCATGAAAATTTGAATAATTTAGATAAATAAAAACAAATTTAGGTAAAAAATCGACACAATAAAAAAACAGAAATGAAAAATGGTTATTTTTATACGGAAAAACCCATATTGCTTACTTAAATTTTAGGTACAAAGCCATTTTCGAAGCATTAATCTTTTATGATATTGCTCATAAGGATATAAATTTTCGATGAGGGTGGTTCTGCTCATAATTCATCATTCCAGTCTTACCAACACATGTCGAATTCCCGTTCTATTCACTCGAATATAATACAATAGTCCTTTCAATGAACGGTAAGAAAGCACGTATTTGATAAGAAATAAGTACTAATAGAAGAAAAGGAGGAACGTTTAATTGTGATATGGAGAGAAGATTAATCGTTGATTCGTTTATTAATCAAATTATAATTACGCAAATATCAATGTCAATAAAATCGAAGTTTCTACTCTAGAAACTATCACTACGTTTTTTCTGAGATTGATACACGCATTGTAGTAACAAAGTCTGGATTTTCTATTGTCGCAAGTCGAGACAATTGAGTATTGAATCTTTCAGTTGGATTGTCAAGTGACTAGTCGAAAGTATAGCTGTATGGATCAATAAACCGTAAGATATCTCAATACCTTGGGAAATGAAATATATGATGTCTATTTGACGGACCGACCGCAGTATTATGAACAATATCTCTTCTTCTTTTTTGCTAAGCTTATTTTTTTTATATATATCGTATAAATGACATGCTTTCTTACCGTGAGTTGCATAGAAGTTTTTACAAAAAATCAAACAGTTTTTTATTTAGTAATTAAATTTATTGTTAAGTAGCAACCTTGCAGTCACTATTTGACTGCCGTGACTTGTGAACTATAAATAAATAAAATTTTGCTTTATTATATAATGAATTTTGTTAAATTGCACTGTACTTTCTTAATTACTGACATTTTTAAAGATATAAGCTCATCCCGATATTGCACTCGTCAAGAGCTTTCATTTGAGTACCCACATGCATTATGATATATTTTTCATACATACATATATATAAATATATAAAATATATGAAAAATTGATGTGGGTACTCAAATGAAAGGTCTCGATGAGTGTAATAACGGGGTGAGCTTATATCTTTAAAAATATCAATAATTCACAAGATATAAGATCATTTCTTAATTATTGACATTTTTAAAGATATAAGCTCATCTCAATGTTACTCTCATCAAGAGCTTTCATTTGAGTACCCACATGCATTTTAATATATTTTTCATATATACATATATATAAATATATAAAATATATGAAAAATTGATGTGGGTACTCAAACGAAAGATCTTGATGAGTGTAATGTCGGGGTGAGCTTATATCCCACATGTATTTTTGATATATTTTTATATTTTTCATACATACATATATATAAATATATAAAATATATGAAAAATTGATGTGGGTACTCAAATGAAAGGTCTCGATGAGTGTAATAACGGGGTGAGCTTATATCTTTAAAAATATCAATAATTCACAAGATATAAGATCATTTCTTAATTATTGACATTTTTAAAGATATAAGCTCATCTCAATGTTACTCTCATCAAGAGCTTTCATTTGAGTACCCACATGCATTTTAATATATTTTTCATATATACATATATATAAATATATAAAATATATGAAAAATTGATGTGGGTACTCAAACGAAAGATCTTGATGAGTGTAATGTCGGGGTGAGCTTATATCTTTAAAAATGTCAATAATTCACAAGACACAAGGTCATTTTTTAATTCTGTAATTAAAGATAAAGCATTTTCAAATTCAGCCAAAATAATTATCATAGTAAATTGACTATCGGTGAAAATAATATGAAACCTTGAAAAGGTACAAATTCAAATCAAGACCTTTGCAATGACACTAAATTTCACTAAAAAATCCGATTTTATCATATGACTATCCTGCACACAAAATTTTTCTTATTCTCTTAATAATACAGATTATTTTAACCATCAAAGAAAATTTTTTAGTGTAATTTCTAGATGACCGTTTTGTCTCACTTTTCTTTGAATAAATAATAAAATTTAATTGTATCCAACTGCATGGATTTCAATAAATAAATACTCAACTAAATTATTAAAACTAACGAATAATTAAATAAATAAAAAAAAAATTAATAAAATTTACTTTTAAAAATTTGAAATTTTTTTCATGAAAAAACTTTTTTACTTTATTTTTCAGAATAAAATAGAGTATTACGAAATGTAAATTACGAAAAAAAGGTGATAAAATGGTAATCTGAAAGTATAACATGCAAACGAGAAGAACTATTACGGGGATGTTTACACGAATAATATTTTCAACAGGTCAGATGTTTATAAACTAAACAATTCCGCGTATCAAAGGTTATAGAAAACATTCTTTAAATGTGAGATCGCTATAATGATATAAATATTCTAGTCAGACATAAAATAAAAAATAAAAAAAAAAAAGAAACCGCCACACCAGGTTGATATTTTGTTTTAAAAGAAGACACGCAAAGTAGAAGCGTTAGATAGATAGTGTAGACAAGACATTGAGAAGCGAAGGTTGAAAGGGTCAGAGCTTGGATAAAAGTGCCGAGTCGAGACCGTGCAGCAATCCCTACCCGTCTAGTAGAGGTTACCACGGAAAATATTGTCGATCTTTATCCCTGGGTGAAATTCAATTTCGCGATCCGTAAATTTATTCGTCGAGCGGGGAATTAAATTTCAGAGAGTGAACTACCGGGGAGAAAAACGAATGTAGATCGAAACTTCGGGAATAGGAGGGTTAAAAAAATAAAAACAGGCTTGAAACACGATCGTCGTACATTGATACTGTACATACTATCTATCTGTACGTGAGAAAACGAATTTAATATTAATAGGATCGATATATCGATGAGTGTGATATGAATAATATCCGGTTCAAGAATTTACTCAATGGCTTCTATGCTTTTGTGCATGTACCGGGTTAAATTATTACATTAAATTTGTTGTCAGAGACTTTGATGAATGCGCTACATATCAAAGACATTTTTGGGTTATTAATTATTTTTTCTTATTTGTCTATTCATACGGTGGCTTTGTTAGTTATTTATTATTTTTAAGCGGTTATTTTATATGAATTTAGAGTTCGAGGATTAGTTTTGAACAAACTGAGACAAATTTATTTGCTGTGGAAACTTATTTGAATATGATGAAAGATTTAATTTTTTTCCGATAAAACAAGAATTCACTTCATTTTTATTGGAAAATATTTTTTTGGTACGGTGCAAATTAAATTTTGAACTTGTTTTCATAAGATACGATTATTCATTATTTGACTATTGAAAAAAGAATAAATTGTTCTTTTGATTGTGAAAAAGTGAACCATCTAAAATAACCCACAAGCAATTGAGAAATCAGTAATTTATTCTGTAGAAATTTGATATTGTCGATAAATCGTACGAAAACTGATGCCATCTCATTTTTTTTTGTATCAATTGAATTTATTTCCGTGAAAGAAAGTATATATTTTTTTTATGATGATATTAGTATAAATTTAAAATAAGTATTTTTTCCAAATTAAAAAAAAATTCTTCGTTTGGCTCTCAGTTTGGTCATGTTTTATTTTTAATAGGACATATAGAAATATTTGTTTTTTAAATTCAATCGGAATATCATACTACAGCCATTAATTTAATTTGAACTTTAGAAGAAAATATTGCTAGTAATAGAGTAATTAAAATTTACAAGTTATTTGACAACAAAGAATTGAAATTATAAAAAAACTGAAAGTAACACAATTTTAGAAATGAGTTATGGTGATGATGAACTTAAAGTGTCATAATAAGCTCGTTGACGAGAATACTAATTGACACATGACCCCATCATCATACTTAGCCCATTTTCGTCAGTCAATAATAGTAATTCACGTCAAAAAAAAGTTGTTAGAACATTATTAGCAAAGGCGGACGCTTGAGGTGATTTCAACTTTCATCATTTTTGTTTTTTTTTTTTTTTATTATTATTATTTACTCTTGACTCGAAACTTGTGTAGTTAGACATAGACTATTAATGATCTGAAAGTTTATGGAGGTAACCTTTTATTAATAACTTGGTTCTTGTATGTTATTAAAATAGATAAAAGTTTCGTCGCTAGATAGACTTTAAGATCTAATGGAAAATTTTTTCAATTCAAAGTTTGTTCAGTTCAGTTCGAGATTAAAATTCATTCTACCGAATAAATATTTTAATATTTTTATTTTCAATATAAGGATTATATAAGGAAGGGAGAACAATTTTTTATTTTTCTTACTAAAATAGTTATCTATTTTTAGTGGTGACTCTAAACTTGATCATAAATTTTTTAAAAAATAATTTATATTACAAACTAATTTTCATAAATTTTTATTAAAATTCTTGTCCTAAACTAATATACAAGTTTAATTAACTGCCTACGTACAGTAGAACCTCGATAAGTCAAAGTTCAAGGAAAATATAAAATAGTTGGTGTTGTAGAGTTTTTAACTTACAGAGAGTTTAAGTTAAAGAGTTTTTAAAGCTTCATATTTTTACTTAATGAGACTCGTTAATGTTCTTTAGGAATCTTAAGGAGTCAGAAGGGGTGAATTACATTTAAATTAACTTACAAAAAAAGTCAGTTTCTTCCTTTTTTATTTCAAGCAGTTCTAAATCATTTTTATCTTCAACATTAACTTAAAAAGAGACCACTTTTTACTTCTTCAATCGCTTTTAGTTTAGCGAATTTTTCAATTTATTTCATTTAATATTTAATTTAAAAATTATAATTATTAATGTTCTAAAATTTGTACAAAAAAATCAAGAAAATTCTCCCTTCCTTATAATTTGTAAACTCAATAAAAACTTTTAAAAAATTATAAATAATAAATATTACTGTAATACACATAATAACAATAAAAAAATATATTCAGCATGATTTTTCCTGTTATACATGAGCTTCCTATGATCTATAAAATTCCTCTTGCATTTTGCAGCTTCTCATTGCGACCCTGTATGAATTATAATTTACAACAGTACTATTCAATTACAAAAATATTTATTAAAAATATTCCTATATACCCTTGACGCTTAATTGCTGCAGTGCATAAATAACAACACGCTTTTATCTGTCACCATAAATCGATCGGCTTATCACTTGATACTTTTATATTATATTTCGATAATTATTTTTGACTGTCCACATACATGTCAATATATTTTGATATTTATTGATACTAACACAAGTGGAATTAATTTTTTTTTTTTTATATTTTAAATTTAAAAACTGTGCCTGTGCCACTCGAATAAAAATGAAAATTAAATTCAATTTAAAATAATGAACGATGCCTTCTGCATATTTACGTGTCACTTGTCCATGCTGGATGCTGGATCTTTATACTTGTTGGAATGATTAGTGTATTTTATTGTTTGTATATTCGTTAAATTGAAGTGAAACATAAAGAATAATTTTGAACTTTATTATTAATTAATAAATAATAAAACAGAATTTTTTGGGTTGACAGTAAGGACATCGAGGTTTGTTCATGAAATTTACATAAAAAATTAATCATTGAGTATAAAATTTTAAATGAAAATTAAGTTAGCCGACATTTGAAAATTTTTGTATTTAAAAAATTATTACAAAATAAAAAAAAATTTTCATATGTAAAAATATTGAAAAATTATGAGTGCAATTTTTAAAAAATATTTTTTAGTTAATTAATATAATTTAATAAATAAAAAAATTAAAAACGTCGGCTAACTTTAGGATTATAAATTTAAAAAAATTAAAGGTGAGACCTAAACATTTAAAATTTGAAAAATAATATTAATTTTTGTGTCAAAAGTGTTGAAGAGGGTGTTAAAATGGTTGATGAACCAAACAAACAGAACCAAATTGTAGGATGTAATATAATGATATAGGTACATGAGCATATGACTTTACGAGTATAGAGGCAGGCAAATTATTTGAATCTTGTCTCTTGCGTGATCTTTAAGCTTGTGTATGCATAATACACAAATTTGCATCGCACTATCATCCTACTTTGACATACACATGTACGCACATGCGCATATGTTTGCATATACATATACATATACATATTTGTATGCATATATTCCTACACATTTATTACATCTAAATGCAAAGTTAAAGCTTTATTCTCGCGAGCAAAATTACGAGATGAATTAAATGCATTTTACAAAGCCGTATCCTCGAGAAAATAAAAGAGTAAATACCCGTGCTGCCTCCATATACACAAAATGGCTTAATTTTTTTATTTCGGGTTTAAATGCTCAGAAATAAAACAAAAATTCATAACAACGGTTGTAATATTTGAAATATTTTTTCCTTGGCGTTTATTTAAAAAATGAGCTTTATTTTTTATTTTTATTCACGTTGTGTTTATATTTACTAATCGGTCGGATAACTCAAAAAAATATATCGCTGAAAAATCGATTTCAGACAGTAGAGTAAAGTCGAAAATAAAAGCTAGTTGGTATGATATGGACGAAAAAAAAAAGGAAAAATTTTTTATGACTTTGATAAATGAAATCGGGTGGAAACGTCGATGTTCGATTTAGAATTATAACCAATTGGAACCGGAATGTCGTTTGTGAAAAGAGTTTTGACATTGCGGCACTGCATCGCGTATAGGTTGTTCCTGATAAACTTCAATTTAAAAGCAATTGAGGTAGAGCGCATACTTGTATTGAGCCCTCACCGATATAAACCCTGTGGCTTTACTCATCACCACTTATTTTTGTACGTCTTTTTTTTTTGTATTTAATTTATCAATTCACGCTTTTTACGTTAAGCCACAGTAACACGGTATAAATTGCTGCTACCAAATACCCTGGACATACAAAATAGCAAGACTAATTCAAAAGAGATTTTTTTAATTTACTTTTAGCTTTCAGGATTTTTGTGGAGTTCGTTACTCTTCAAATTTATTTTTGTGATCATTGAGTTTATTTGTCTCATTACAAAGTATTTAATTTAACTTTTTTTTTTGTTCAGAATTTGAACGTCTACTATTAGTACACCCTAAATATTACGAAAACCATAAAATGATTTTAATATTAATTTATCATTTAGAATTTTAATTTTACATCAAGTGGTAAAAAAATTTGTTATTTATTAAAATATTTTTTAAAAATTTTGAGCTTGTAAATTTAAAAGTTTAATTCCATAAAATTGAAAAGAAGTCATAAATACTTAAATTAAAATTACTACTTTGTAAACATTCAAAATTTTTACTACACGGAAAAAAGAAAACAGGAATAATTACAGTATATTTATTTATTTATTTATTTATTTATTTAACAGTACATTGAACCCTACAGCAATGCCAATAAGCGGGTTCCATAAGGAAAAAAAAAAAATAACAATTATATTCTTATAGTAAAGCTTATGTGTGGTAATAATAATAGTAATACCATGTTTGGACTAAAAGTCAAACCTAGATTGTTAAAATAATTAAATTAAATTAAATAGGATACACTGAATCAATGACTATTTGACAAACATAGTATATAATGTAAAATCGGTCCCGTCGTAATCAAAACAAGAAAAATTACAGTTTGAAATAACATTTTCCTAAATTCAATTTTTAAATTTAATTTTCAGAGCTTTCAATGTAAATATTACATTCTACAATATAATTCTTATAAAATCTGTAATAATTACAATCTGAAACTGTAATTTTTCCAGTTTTCATCAAGAAGCGCCACGTCGCATTATATACTGTAATTTTTCGAGTTTTCTTTTTTCCGTGTATTTGTTACCGATGATAGGTCATTTTATTACTACAAACTACAGAATACTATTTAACTGTTTAACTGTTACAATTTTTTTAGTACTATTAGAAACAACACTTTGTGATGAGACGAATAAATGTTTAACAAAAAATGGTTGCTTTTATCCTAAGCAATTCTTATAAGGATATAAAAAAAAGCAATAATAATGGTAATGGTAATAAAATTTCCGGTACGTTCAAACGTCAGATATATCCTTAAACGTATTGCTAGTGCACGCTCGAATAGCAAAAGCTCAATGTTTAGGTCATTCGAGTGCGCTCAACCGTGAAGGCTCTTGGAGCAAGAACTTGAAAGTACACGCTCGAATAGAGTCAGATGACACTTGAACATTAAATCGGATATCAGTTTTGAAGAATCCTCTTTTTTTTCAGTAATTGGTAATGCACTTAAGCTCACATTTGACAGCTTACATTTCTATTCATTTTTTACATGTCTTCTGACGTGAAAGAAGTTTACTGTGACTAATACTGGGAGTGTAAATACTTAAAATTACAAAAGTCGATAATGTCAACTATCGTGTCGATGAAGTTAAAATAGTTTGACATTCTAATTTATTTATTTCAGATATTTCTCTGTTTTTTTTTTTTTTTACTAGTAGAGGTGACAGAATAGCCTAGTATAGTATTGTATATAGTAACGATATTCCCCACAGGAGAACGTACCGGAAGTACAAGCGCGAGGGAGTGTATGTGCGTGTGATGTTGCAGGTGTTACGATCCTGTTGTCACAGACGGTGTTTTCGCTGCTGGTGGCCCACGTGTTGACGCGATCCTCTGAAGCGGTGCCGCTTATAGGTACCTAACATTCCATCCGTCCCTTCGAGCACTCAATGCCGAATTTTTCATTATTTATTAATTCAATATTATCATTATCATTTTAATAACTCTGTTGTTAAATATTACCATGTCAATTACTGCTACGATTATTTTCATGGTAATTTAAATATTTATAATTATAATTGCAAAGTATGCCGTTAATAATTGAGTGAAAAATTCGTCATTTCCTGAATTTAATATCATTATTTTTCAGCAGTTTATTTTTGTTTGTTTTATTTACCCATCAAATAACGAATAATGGATTGTGTTAAATCATATAGTGATTATTGTTATTATTTTTAATTTAATTTTTTTTTTACGAGCTTTACAAAATCCCTTGTAGTGATAGAAAAAAGAGAGAGAGAGAGAAAGTATTAACGAATTAATTCATGTATTATTTATGATTTTTTTCATTTTGATTATTGAAATTAGCTTCTCTTTGAGGTTCTACGCTGAAAATTATATGAGCAAAGTTAATTTTAAAATATTGAAAAAAATTTTTTTATTCAGTAATCAAATTTTTTTAATAAATATTGAAACTGCACGAAAAGAACAAGATGACACTGGATATCATCCTAGATTATACTCAGTGATATCTATGGTGAATAAAAATTTCAGATAGTAGCTAAAAAAATCCAGATTATACTTATGATATCTGGATTATACTCATTGTAATCTGAATTATACTAACTACTATCTGAAATTTTTTTTCATTCAGTATAATCTGGAATATTATCCAGTGTCATCTTGTTCTTTTCGTGTGTAAAAAGTATAATTATTAAAATTGGGATAAAAATATTTGAAGAAAATTATTTTCTAAGATTTTAATTACACTTTTATTCACAAATAGAAAATAATAATTATCATTCAATTTAATGTCTTCACAAAATTTTGAAACTAACAATTTTATCAAAATTTTCAAGCTTTTTTTTTATTTTTTTTTTTTTAATTAACCATTTTCATATTTAAAAATATATTAGTTTTCATATAAATTCACTATGATATTTATCAACTAAAAACAACACATTCTTATTTAACTGAAATAAAAAAAATTTTTTCAACTCAATTAATTGCTCTCTTCTACATAAGCAGCATTAGAATCTCAACTTAAAATCTGTACTACTAAAATTAAATCTAAAACTGCAATTTATTTACAATTTTCCCTAAAATGACAGCTCGAAATCTTCATAATTAAATTATCAAACAACTAAAATTCTCCATACTAAGCTAGAATATGTGAGTGCATTCTATTCTTACGGTTAGAAACGTTGTACTTCACAGTCAGAACACATGTAAAAGTGGTTGAAAATCCGATCTCTGTGGATTGTGGCCACTCTGGTTAACCGTTTATATCTAAAATCTCGTTTAGAACCTGTGTCCCAGTTTACATTTGTTACAAACATTGGACTTGAATTAAATCTAATGAAAACAACGTTTCTCTCTATTTAATTAATAATAAACTCTGTACTTTATTTTATAATTATAACTTTTTCCTCTGTCATCCTCATTTCATTTTTTTATTTATAAAAAATTATATTCATATATATATATTTTTAATTTCACTGAGCTTACTCACACTATCCTATGCCGAAAAATCCTTCGCCTAATTATCTAAAATGCATGACAGTAATAGCTGTGCATTGAAATAAAACGACTGATATAAATAAATAACTTTGATAAAAACAGAATATAAATATGAATAATGAGTAGCAAGAAATTAATCTCGAACTGATAAAACCGTAACCAGTAAATACAACAAATTAAAAAAATCTAGACTGTGATTATAATTAAATACACTAGTAGAAAATTGTACAGTAATCTGTAACTTAATCTCTAATCTGCTAAATTAATGGCTGTTTTTAAAAGCGTGCCCGAATATTTGTAAATAAAACGACTATAAACTTTCAAAACTCAACGCTCACGTAATTTGGTCTCTTACTTCACAATCTCGTAATAAGCAATAGCTTTTTTTTTTCACCTACACGCTTGAGCTTTGACGCATTTATAAAAGCTTTGTTAGACTAAATCTAAAAAAAATAATAATAATATCTATTAATTGATATCAATTATCGCTGTGCTCGATTATTGATCACCTATCTTTCAAACTGCATTGACAATGGATAAGTAAGAAAGCAGAATAATAAATAGAACTATCAGTGACACAGATTAATAGTCTCTTGATGTCAATTATATTTTATTTTTATTTTTACCTACGTCATGTACGAGAAAAATCCCTCAAGATACTTCAAGTCTTTGAGTATTTATAATTACAAATAATCAATATTTAAAATTTTTTATAGTTATTCTTGAGTCGCTTCTAGAAGATTTTTATAACATAGCTTAGATCTCTAGCTACAGAGACTTAATTACACTTTCAAATCAGAAAGCCAGTTTTTGTATCTTTAAATTGTTATTATTATGTACTAGACTTGGGTATAGAACTTTATTGAAAAATTTATGTAAATGATGTGATATTTTGGTTAGATTCCGGTGGATTCAACTGGATTTTTAAAGGATTTATTTTCTTATAAGTTCGCGAAGATTTTTATCAAAAACTTTCACCGAGATAACTTTTTTCGATGGAATTTTAAGAATGCTTATAAAATTCTATACTTTTTTAGAAATCCATCAGGATAGAATATTGTTAACAGTAACTCCTCTAGGCTTTACCCGTGATGGATTTTTTGAAGCTGGATAAATTTTCATTTAGATTTTTGAGACAATACATCATTGACTATTTATTTGAACTTTGAAAAAATGAGCTTTTAGAAATCGAAATTTACTTTACAATCATTGAATCGATAAATTTAAGTTGATAATTTGTTTCAGTTCAAAGTAAAAAAGTAAGATCAACTTAACTAAAGTTTTGAATTTAAAGTCTCGTAAATAAACTGTCGCAGTCGCGAATAAAAATAAAATTTATAATTAAGTTTCAGCGCTATTTACATAAAATACACTCAAAGACTAGTCTTAAAAAAATTTATTTAGAAAGAAACTTGCGTGTAAAACTATTCAACAATCTGCTTTTAGTTTTACTTAAATAAATGTGTAAATAAGGTTAAAATATGTCTTTAAATTATAAAGTAAATACGTTTACATAGTCTTACATTACCCAGATAGGGTAGAGTCAACCTCATATCATCAAAGAAGCCCTTTGACCACTTCAAGTACCTGAGGTCGTAAAATGCACTTTTTACTGCGTCGTTTTACTTCAAGACAAAATATTTACATAATATAAACTTAACATCTTCCCATATGTGTAAACTCAAATGTTACATTTTAGCACACTGTAAATGTTATTTAAACTGTTGTATAAGATATTTCGCTGAAATATCGAACACAGTAATAAAACAACATTTACTTTTCACGAATAAATTTAAATAAACAGTTATTTTTTATTTTCTACTTAATAAAAGCTCAAATTTTCAAAGTTCAATGACTCTGTTATTTTTGAGTCGACCACAAATAAAAATTATTATTTTCGATGCATATATGAATTTAATGAGTCTTTAAATCAATAAAAGATTATATAGAATGTTGACTAAAATAAATCTGGTAAATTTTTTTTTTTTTTTTTTATTATTTATTATTTAGAGTCGGTTTTAACTGCTGTGGTCATATCGCCGACTTTAACTGTTGGGAGTGGTACGTTGGGGTCTTTTTGGGTTGTGTAAATCTTAAACTACGCGGCAAGGGCCGAATATCAATCAAGTTGGTTTCTAAGACCAGCTTGGGATTCGAACCCACGCCTGGCCGGTAAGTTAGTCCGAGTCTTCTATAAGCCATGCGCCTTAGACGACTTGGCTAACGTCACCGGTGGGTAAAATTTTGATTCAGCTTTTCTTAGTAGTCGAAGTATATAATAGAATCGTATCACGAATTGAATATAACAATTGTTGGTAGAAGTTTTCTTCTCATTCAAATTTAAATAAAAACATGTACAAAAAAATTGATCGATAGATATGTATGTCTATATATGTCTATAAATGTATAGATTGTAGTTATAACTCATACTCATACTCAGGAGCTCACAATTGTTATCGTTTGTTATCAAATAATACTGGAGAGAAATGGAGTTTCATAAAGAGTAAATAGAGAACATGTTATATTCTGTTGACTGTTGGAGACTAACACGTCTACAGTTATATATATATGAGGCCAGTAATTGGAAGATCGAATTTCCGAGAGGTAGTCTGAAACCGCAGTAACAAAGCTACGGGATTGAATTGTTGAAAGTGATGATTATATTTATTTTAGCTAATCGGGTGATACAAAAGACTTTTTATTTGATACAAATCTCGTTAAAGCTACAGACATATATTATATATATACTGGATAGAAAGATTTAGTACGAAGTAATAAATTGATTTGGTAATAAAATTTTATTAAAGTTTATTTGGGAGAAACAAATATTTTGTACCCATCAATATTATTTGTTACAGGTTAACAAATGATTTCTTCATATGAACAAAGCCTTATTACATGGAAATAAATATTTAGTTCCACCAAATAATATTTAGTACCCTTGCAAAAAAAATTCTGATCAAAAATGAATTTAAGATTGAAATTCATATTTCGACACAAATATGAATTTGTTTAGAGATCAATCTAAATTTGAAATTCATTTGTAGATAGAAATTAGCACGTCTGTAGAACTTTCGATCCTGTTTTAGAATTTTAATAAAGACTTAAGAATATTTTATACATAAAATTAATCCTAAATATTTTTAAGTCTTTATTAAAATTTTGTTTTAGAATTTTAATAAAGACTTAGAATATTTTTATACATAAAATTAATCCTAAATATTTTTAAGTCTTTATTAAAATTCTGAAACAGGATCGAAAGTTCTACAGACGTGCTAATTTCTATTTACAAATCAATTTCAAATTTGGATTGATCTCAAAACTAATTCACATTTGTGTCAAAATATGAATTTCAATCTTAAATTCATTTTGAATCAGAATTTTTTTTTTGCACGGGATAACAGGTACTAAATATTTCGTTGGCAAATATTGTCGGTAGATGGCTATGCTTTAATTCCAATGTTTATATGATACATAACCTATTCACTAACTCAGATTATTTTATTCAGCTCGATTTTGGGAGATTTATTAAACCTTTAAAAACACACATACTCCCAATAAATGTCTTCTATTTATGTCTTTTCTCAGTGGAGTTTAGTTTACATTTTTCAATTTGTCTATTATTGATATGTTAAAAACTTGTTTAATTTTTAATTTTATAAATGTCTCAAACAAAAAAATTTAATTGAATGAGATTCTTTTCTTTATAATACCTTATATTTTTAGTTAAAATTATTTATTTTAATTATTTAGATTTGTTTCAAGTTAAAAAGTTAGGCTACACGCTAAAATTAGTTAAAAAAAAATTAATTTCTTTGATACCAATAAACGATTTATTGAGTCCCAATAAATAATTTGTTCAATACTACTAAATATTTTTTTGGTGGAACTAAATGGGCTTTAATAAATGATTTAGTACCTATTACTAAATATTTGTTAATAATAATAGAACTATTATTATTAATTAATTAATTATTATTATTTTATTATTAAAAATATTTGGTAATAATAATAGAACTAAATCCTTCTATCAGTGTATATATAAATTTTTTTAAATCAATCTAACATTTCTTTCGGTCTTATGTAAGCCAATTAATTTGAGATTTACACTGAGATTAAAAAATAAAATTTACGGGGTGAATAAGCGATCAAGAAGTAAAAAATAAAGTTTGTTTTTTATTCTATTTCATTTCGCTGAATTTTATCTAGGTTAACTTGAGAGCAAAAATTTTATTTTTATTTTTTACCGGTACAAGGTCTTTCATTTTTCTAGAATTTTTTATTTCTATTTCACGAAAGTTGACTTGAGAAGCAAAACCTCGTTGGAGATGAGATATGTATGACTGCGCAAGGGGTAAACAGATGGAAAATACAGACCTTAGTGTACAAGAGTGTAGTAATGCAGTCGAAATGGGTGGACTTTGGGTCAATATTTGAGTTTAGAGCACGGTCCGGAATCACTCTTTAAATCGGAAATGGAAGAAATGCAAAACCTTGCATAGAGAGGATCCTTTTGTTAAATAGAAATAATGAAAAAGCACGGATAAAAAATTATAAAAAGTAAAGTTTATCGAACAAATATAGAGTTTTAAAGGTATGAGGTAAATGTGGGGTATATACGTAAATGCAATCCATTTCCGGTCGTTCATTATAATATACATATTCACAAAAACAACCAAATAAAGCTTATATTTTAATTTACCTTAATTTGTGAAGAAGACTAATTTGAATAAAAACAAAAATACAATAAATTTCAAAACCACTTTAGTTTTTTTTCGTTTCTAATTAAACGCCGTACCTAAATGATTAACACAACAAATGCAAACATATTCAATATTTATGATTTTAACTAAAATGCATATGTTAATTTAAATTCTTGTACTCATTCTCATTCAAATTCCCAGAGATAAATTCTCATAGAAATATTATAAGACATACATATATATTTACGGAAGAGTCAGATAAAACAGGACATTATTTCGAGATAAAACTTTTTGTTTCGACTAGTATTACTTATAAATGAACAACTCTATCGAGCAACCCATTATTGTTGTCGGAACAATATTAGATTACATATTCATAATACACTGAGAAAAAAAAAATCTGTCCAGAAAAAAATTTCTTCACAGAAAAAAAATCCTCTTGAATCAAGTATATAATATTGAAGAACTTAATGTTCTTGATTTGAGTAGAAAAATTCTTGATTTAAGGAAATCTTTCTTGATTTGAGAAAATTTTACTTGATTCAAGAATTTTTCGTCTTGATTCAAGACAATTACCCTCTTCAAAATTATATTCTTGGTTCAAAAATTTTTCTCTTGAATCGAGTCAATTTTTTTTTCAGTGTTGGCTCAACAATCGTTTAAAATAAATTTTGGTTTTTTGACAGAAGAATATCAATATCTATCATGATAATAAAATATTGACATTAATTTTTATAGATTAACAAATAAATAGGTTCACTTGAATTAAACAAAAAATAATTCTATTAATTCGATCAATTTTTGAGAAGAAAATATATTCTTGTGACAAGAAAATTATCTCAAAAGTAGTACTTTTTTTTCTCAGTGTAGATTTTTTTTTAATTATCAATTAAAATTATTACTGAGGATTTAAAATTATTGTTACAATTGTACAATATACTGTGTGGTATTATTGATTCTTTTGGACCGTAATAATTCTATTTTCTGTTTACATCCCTGTTATGCATACTTGTTCTTCATTATAAATCGTAACAAACAATTGATTATTCCATGTTTTTCAATTACACTACGCTTCAATAACCGCAAACGAAATAACAATCAATGGAAAAAATATTCATAGAAAAATTTCCGTAGTTTTTTAAGCAGATTTTTACAACACTAAGCAACTGTTTTATTGAAATATCAATCGCGCATATTCATAATATTTAAAAAATGTCAGGAATATTTTGAAGAATGACTCACATACACTTTTTATTTTTATGCCGACGAGGGACATTCCAAATTTTTTCTAGCCTTGTTTTGTCTTACTCTTCCGTATTGAGCGATAATTCATAAATCATTTACACATTCATATAGAATCAGTTACTTAGCTAATTAAATTAGTCAGTAGTTAAAAATATTTATTTGCCTTCGAGTAAGTTTAGTTTTTTTATTTATCATTGAATTAAAATTTATTTATCCTTTTAATCCCGACGAGCAGCTTGCGTGTGTACGAATGTGTTTATGATAACTAATAATAATAATAATGATTGATATAAATAAAAAAAAATATACTAAACTGTTAAAGTTTGAAATATTAAATAATAAATTGATTAAAAACTAAAAACTAATTATTTCTCTCCTCTGTAGTGTTTTTAAAAATAAAAACGGCATTTATATTGAACATAAATTTATGCATTAAACAGTAATTTGAAAAAAGAAAGTAAATAAAAATGCACATATCAATTGATATAAAATGAGATATTTTAAATAGAATTCAGTGGTTACGCTGTTTAATTGGTTTTGTCGATCCAAAATTAAATCTCTGTCAGTATCACATTAAAGCCATTAATTCATATATTTTTACCTTTTTTTTTTATTTTAATATAACCGTTAAATTTAAATTCGGTGTTATTAAGCTTAATGAAGATAAAATATGTTCATAGATAGTAATCCAATTTTGAAAATTAAATCCGTCGGATAATTAACAGACCAGCGACTTTGGAAACAAGAAATCAATTATCGGACGAATAAATTATTCAAATAATTATGGATTTTTTTTTAAATGTTATTTATAATCGAATTTTTATTTTTTATTTAAAACTTTTAAGCCAATGTTATTCAATTAAGTATTATATTTGAGTAAATTGGCTGTAAAATCTCAAGTACTTATAATTCAATTTGATGATTACATAATTAACTAGGTTAAATGAGTTAGCAGTTAGGTAGATAAAATCAATTAGTCGAAAATGAAAATGCAATAAACTGAAATTAAATACAATTGTTTAAACGTAAAATGAACGGCAGCTCGTTGGTCATGAGGATCAGGAATACCTGATTTACATGTTGAGATAGATATTGAACATTTACGAGTCACCGACACTGACATGTACCTAAATTGGATCGACGAAATCGAGTAATGATTGAATATTGAATACTCACCAACTCACGGCTGATCGAGATTGGCATTAATCTCCCTCTTGATCCGCCACTTTAAATTGCACCATTAAATGTCACCGAGGATCTTTGACCGCTGTTGTCAATTACATTATTATTTAACTATAATTGCTGAGTTTTTTTTTTACATAATCTGAAAGTTGAATTTGAGTTGATTAATTTAAAATTGAGAATGGGGGGTATTTATTTAAAAAAAGTCCACGAATGGAATAAAAGAAGCTTTTTTTTTATTTATACATTGAATTTCACGTAACAAATTTAAAGCGACTTAATTAAAATTTCAATTGCTATGTTAATGTGCGTTAACAAATTCACGGTGACCTCAGATCCTCGTTAAAAAAAAACTAATAATATAATTAACAAGTTAATTGAATAAATAATAAATAGTCAACAAACTTGTGAGTTATGTCTGTAATTAATAAAATTACTAATTAACGCTAACTCGCACGAATAAGTTAGAAATATAATGAGCATGCAAACTAAAGCATAAATCTAAAAAATTTAACTAAATGACGATTAATATAATTTTAAACCAACGACTTGGATAACAAATTTAGTGAATCAAGTAGAATAAGTCAGCGCTCAGTAGCGGCTTTAAGTATTATTCCTTGAGGATTAAAAATAGTTAGAATAAAAAGTAGAAAGTTCACTAATTTGTTAGACTAAAGTCCTAAAGAAATGAAATAAATATCGAATAAGCTATCTCTGTACTTTCTCTCTTTCTCTCTACATCACTCTCTCTTTATTTATATAGTATATTAATCAGCCTTACCTACACACCCGCACAGCTGCCCGTTTTCCTTAAAATCCCGCTATTTATCAACCTAACAAAAACATCCACCAGCAGCAGAATAAGGTACTGTCATAGAATTTGAATATTTGCTAATAGAGTAATTTTTTATAATTATTTTTTCTGCATACCTTAGAGTGACCCAAAAAAAACGGATTTGTTTTTTTTTTAGTCTCCTATGAAAATATGTTAGTTTATCTTGATTTAATAGCGCTCTCCAAAGAATAGTTTAAAAAAAAATTTTTTTAGGGGTTGCTCAAAATTTGTAAAAGTTTTTAAAATTGTCAAAAATTGAACTTTTTTTTTGTTTTTAATTTTTTCTTATCGTTATTTTATTTTTTAGGTTGAAAATTATGTACCTTCGGAAAATTTTAAGTCGATATTTTGATTCTTAAAACCCCTATGAAAAAAAAGTATAAAAAAAATATATATCGAAATACATAAAAAGTATATTTTGAATATATAAAAAATATATTTTAAATATATAAATATATAAAAAATAAGTATATTAGTAAATATATTTTTAGTAACTAACTTTAGGCCGATTATCATATATATTTTATATATTTCAAATATATTTTAGATATATTAAAAATATATTTTTAGCTATGTATTTTTTATGTATTTTGAGATATATCTTGAATATATCTAAAATATATTTTTTATATATTTCAACATATATTTTTTATATTTTTTTTCATGAGGGAAGCTGCTTAAGGCTTTTGAAATTTTTTGATTTAGAAAGGAATAAAAGAATAATTGAAGGTAACTCGTCGGATTGAATCTAACCGCTGATAAAAATAAAAAAATATGAAGTTAGTCAGTTTGTTTCTAAATGTCGAATAAAAATATCAATTTGATATTTTCAATATGTTCATAATTTTCAAACATAAAAAAAATAAAAACAAAAAATTAATTTTTTGAAAATTTTGATCATTTTAAAAAATCTTTAGTGAACCGTAAAAACATTTTTTTTAAGCTAATTTCTGACGAGAACCTCTAAAACCTAATAAACTAATTATTTTAAGTATTTTAATTTGAAACTCAAAAAATAAAAAATTCAGTTTTTTGGGCCACCCTAGAGTACTTAATCACTTCATCGAATGAAAAAAAAAAAAAGTGAGACGCAAAAGATGTTTGTAAACTTATTTTAAATCGTACAAAAGCTTATTCAGCTAATATAAAAGAGTTTAAAAGTATTAAGGAAAAGAATTAGCGAGCAAATGTCGGAACCGTTTACAGTAAGCGTTCTCCAGAGAGGAAATTTTTTAATCCCCTCCGATCGTACAACGCAGTCGGTCTTTCATATACAAGACGCGAACAACGACGTTTAACCCAACTACTATATATTATATATTATATGCTGAGAAAAGGTAACTCTGACGACTTAAATTAAGAGGCGTTGCAATGTTAATGAATGTCCTTGCCAGCTTCTCGAGAAAGAGACCGAGAACAAGTTCGAGGGAATTTATGGGGCATATTCCTCCTAGAAAAGCTCCGCGATAAGAGTCTGTGTATGTGTTATTATATTTATTTATACTTTACTACAGTATGTCGTAATACCGCTGCCTAACAACCCCGTGCCCGGTACCGGCTAATGCCTCCTCTATGCGCACACAACTACTTAACAACCCGCCTGTAGCATTATACAAACTACAAGAAAAGAGTGGAGACTTTTATTTCCGCGAGTAAACTCTCTACTGAGTAACATAACAGCGAGCAACTTGATAACGCCCAACCCGACCAGCTTCTATGAATAAATTTCAAACATAATTAGGCAAGATGAAGCTTTACTTTCATACGACAATCTTTCATCCTACGTCAATTTAACATCAACACACTCTTTCAACGTCTTTACTATTTTTATAAATATTTATAATTCACTTTTTGTTAAGCTTTTTATGGAAATTTTTTTTCCACTCGCGTTTTAAACAAAATGTCAATGAACTTTTCATTATATAATTTTTTTTTTTAAACTTCTCGGTTGAAATAATTTATAATTGCTCAACTTGTTTCTTTTCTAACAAACTAACACCTCGTAAAAAAAGTTTTTATTTATAATTTTATTAATTCTCATAATTAATGTCTTAATTAAAATTATTGCGGTAAAAAAAAATTTCATGAAAAAAATATATATCACGTATATAAATTTGCTGGTGAATAGTTTTGAAGCTCATGAATTTACTGAGAACATACATCAAACTTGTAGTATTTTATCGTATGTATGTCTGCATATTTTTTTTTATAAATTTCTACTGCATTCTTTATAGAAAAATTAATAGTATGTCACTGGGAGTAAAAAATTTTCGGGCGGTTGCAAAAAGAATGGCTGCAATGTCGGGAATTCGTGCAGAGAAGCAATAATTCAGGTTCCTGAAGGAGTGTTAATTGGCGGAAGCATCGGTACGATTAATCATTTATTTAACGATTGATATTTTGCTTCGATAGTTAGTTTTTTATACGTGACGGGAATAAGATGAAAAGAGTACCGGAAGTTGAGGCTGCGTCGGTTTTATAAGATGTATTAATTACCTTCCAGTTTAAAGAGAAGTGAATGAGTGGAAACAGAGGAAAAATAAAAAATTAACGGGTTACTTTGAGCTTCATGGCAACTGGCAAAGAGCTAGGCTCGTTAATCTTCGTTGTTCGATAAATATATACATCTACACACAAGAATATATACATCCTGTTTCAACAAACTCTTCTTCCTGCCAATGCTAAGAATTAATGCCTAGTTCAAACTCTCACCGGTATTGATCTCGAAATATTTACCTCTCGAGAATAAAACCTCTTTTGTTATCTTGTAACCTTTCAAAGTCAAATATATAAGGTTGACATTAGTTTTGATATAAAAACGTGCTTCACATCAATAATAACTTGTTTTACTTTTAAGGACATGTAGGACCGATAAATATTTAAATTTTTAACAAAATATTGCGACGTTTTTTGACCAAGTAATTGTTGAATAAAAAAAGGCCATTCGGCAGCTGAAATGAAAGTTGATTTTTAAATAAAGAAAATTTATTTTTAATAAAATAATATTAGTGCTAATATTGTATAAATTAATTCATTGATTAAAAACAAAATTCAATAATTAATTTAAAACTAATTTTGTTAAAAAAATTATCTTGTAAAGAAAAAATTTCTCAAATATTTATCAAACAATTTCAAAGATTCTAAGATTTGTATTATCAATGTCTAAATTTTAAGTAACTGCTTAGGAACAACAGTTTCCTGATACTGGATAAATTCTAATTGAACAGTTTCCTGAAACCGGATAAATTCTAATTGAAGAAAACAATATTTAGAACTAATTTATGATTTATAAATATGTATACATACATAAACTTTTGAACGAACTACATTTTTTGACTCAGCTCGACAAACTGAGTCAGAAAATGGCTATATTTTTTTAAAATTTGCCATGAGGACGGCTGCAATAGTTAGATTTTTATAAAATCGACTAAAAATCATTAAACTTGGCAGGAGTACATAAATAGTAGTCCTTCGTAAATTGATTCTTTTATTTTTAAATTTAATCATTGAAAAAAAATAACTAAATGATAAATAAATAGGTAGTGTTCGCGTATAAAACTGCCTTATCTCAAGACCTATCACATATTCAACCAAATAAACTTTACTATAAAGAAATTACTAATAAACGTACAACCAATATAATCTTTGAGATTGATTTAATTTTTTGGTTATTCTTTATTTTAGTTTAGATTACTTATAAGCCAGAATTATTAAAACGAACTCGACATTTTTATCCCGACAATTTTTAAAAATAAATTACCATTTTTTGCTGTAAAAAGATAATTTTAAAGTAATCTCAAAAATCAATCTCAAAAAAATTCAATGTAAGTCAAATGATAATGATGAATTATGCCAGAGCTTCTCAGACTTGATTAGTGCGCTTCGTTTGGGCGCCAACTACGCGTCCTATATTTTCTCGGAAATAGATTGAGACAGAGATCAGAAACTTTCGGGAATATCAGTTCCTACATATCCTCACCGTATGATTAAATTATTTTCGAGACTGATTTATTACACTTAAACTTTCAGACCTTTGTTCTATTAGAATTTATCGTCAAATTCCCGATACATAATTTTAACGCGTAGGTTAACATTGAATTCTTTGCAACAATGTAAAATATGTAATTACCTTCGAAAACTTTCACATCTCACACTCATTATTGTTATCAAGTAGTTGTTTATAGTTTTGTAAAATTAAAAATAATTTATCTTTCATGAGCAGAACTGAAGATTCTGAGTATTATTGTTATTATTATTATTATGAGTTTTTAGAGTCTTAATGACACGACGAGCTTTCAATCCTCATGAGAGAAAACGCGCATAACCTAGGTACATACTCTTATCGCATACAATTCTCGTGCTAGGTTAAATACTTTGGCAGTTGTGCGGCAACCCACGGGGACTAGAAACGTTGTGTTGTCTAACTGTCGTGCTGATAAACTTTATTTAACAACGAGCTCTCGTAGGATACGCTCTTAAACTTGGATTAATTTATATATCCAGCTTATGGTAGAGTATTTTCATTAAAATCGTTTATTAAAGTTTGTCTTGTATCGAATTTCGTGAATTATCATCATCATTTATTTTTTTTTTTTTTTTTTTTTTTTTTTTTTTTTTAATAAAAATAAACTGATTCTTTTATAAACTCATAAATTCTGGTGAACCAAAGTTTTTGAGAGATCTTTTTATTGATGAATCTCTTGATATCAGACGATCTAATAGACTGGCTGCAAAGTACACACGGAAAAAAGTAAACTGTAATAAATAACAGTCTATTTATAATAAGTAATGATCAATTGCTAAAAATTACCATTTCAAACAGTAAAATCGTGATTTTACTATTCAATTTACAATATTTACCATTTAAACGTTACAATTTACTCTTTACATGAAATAAAATACTATTTCAAACAGTAATATTCGCCATGTAAATGTCTAAAATGTTAAAGTATAATAATTAAGAATTCAGACTTTGATATTTATCATTTCGTACCTAAAAAATGATCTTATGATATGTAAAAAGTATAAAATAAAGTTAGTAAATTTCTAATACAAGCAACTTCAATATTTACAAAGTAAAATGGTAAATTTTAAACGCAACGCTAAAAATCAAACTGTAATTATTAATTTGCTTGGACTGGTAAAATGTATATTTTAAAAGTATAATTTTTACTGTTTCCAATGTTAAATTCTCCCAGAGTGAGACCCCCTTCTCTTTCATCTGAGTTCCCCTTCTCCTCATAATATGGATTATATATTGAAATGCCAATTTTTACTGTTTGAAACTGTAATTTTTAAAGTTAAAAGAGTCGTTATTTACTATAGTGACAGTTACTAATCACTTATTTTGGATATTAAATTATAAATTGTGGCTTTTATACTTTCTACATTAAGTTCTGTAATATTTATATTTTTGCCACCCCGATGTCCGCTTTACTGTTTGAAACTATAAAAATTAACCGGAATCCGAGTGAATATTACAGTTTACTTTTTTCCGTGAAATAATATGAACTTTAAAATCCCGAATTTCTCAATAATCTCATCTGAGAATTCTTTTATCATAACTGCGGTTCGTCTTTGGTGCGGTCTACCAGCTGACATCATAAATACACTGAGCCTTGAGACTTTCAAAATTAAAGCTTTCAAATTCTTCCAAAATCTGGAGTTAAAAAATTCAACGATTTAGACAGCTATTGATTCATAAAAATTAATCAACTGACATAAAGATTAGTTTCATTACCTAACTGATTTGAAAATACTTGTAATTAAATTGATTCATAAATTACTACTATGTAAAACCATTAATATTGCTTAGTTTTCATAACTTTTTTCTTTTCTTTAGTATTTTCTTATATTTATATCATCTTTTTACTATTATATAACAATGTAAACTTTTCATACTGTTACTTACGTGTGCTATTTACCATTATGTAAATTTTACCATTTGCCATTTGGCTCTAGCCTTGGCATTTAAATAAATAAATAAATAAACCGTAATATCAAGAATACGTTAAAATTCATTGAAATTTTTTTAAATATTAATTAAAATTTTCAATTAAAGCACATACCCGTGTAAAAATGATATCATATCATTATGAGGCTCATAATGAATATCATAATGAATATCATATTTTGGCACTAATATGAGATTCATATAAGAGCCATATCAATACTTTAGAAACCCGTAATAAGTAAAATACTTGTGGGAACGAATTTTTTTTCAGTAGATCAATAAAAATTTATATCACTATTTAAAAAGACTAACAATATCATTATGATATCATTATGATTTTATAAAGATATGACCATCATTTAATTATTAATTCATTTTAATATCATTATGATTTCATAATGAAATTATGTCAATATCATCATGGAGATACTGTCCTAAGGAATTTCCAACAGTTACAAAAAAGTTTTTTTCTTGAATTATGAATAGAAGGCAACAATATCATTATAATATTATGATGAATTTAAAAAAATATCAGCCTGATTCCATCATAAGTTTACGCAGTTACTATTATGACTTCAGTATGAAATTATGCGTTTGTCACTATGGATTTGTCACGAATCTCCATAAGACCGATCCGTGTGGATCAAATTTTATATTTAATAATAATTTTAAATTACTGGAAATTTGCTTTCTCCAACAAGAAAAATAAAAATTTTATAATCTAGTTAAAAAAATTCGTTTCCATAAGTATTTTACTTAATACAGGTTTCAAATATATTAATATGGCTTTTATATGAATCTCATATTAGTGCCAAAATATGAGATTCATTATGATATTCATTATGAGCCTCATAATGATATCATATCATTTTTACACGGGTAAGTTCACTTCAATGATTTTATATCGGTGAAAACTTTTTCGTTGTTTACCAAAGCAAACAGCCACCCTGAAATTTTTAACTTCATCAAAGTGCTCTTCACTTTAATTAATTGCCAGTGATTTATTAAATTTTTTTTTTATAATTTCCAAACAAAAAATCGCTGAAAAAATTGAACTTACAAAAATCAAAGAAACCTCACACGACAAAGAGATCTTCTTTTAAGTCAACAACTCTCAAAATAATCCTAACAAAAAAAAACCCCGAGATCTTGAGTTTCTAAACTTGATCCTGCTACGCTGAGTGACATTTCTCATCAAAGTTTCTTCTACTTCAAATTTCGGTAAAAACCAACTCGACATAGACTCGGGAAATAGAGAATATTTTTTTTTGCCGTTTTTTCCTTACAATCCTTGACAGGGTTTATAATAGAAATGACTTTAGTCAGCGGTAGGATGAAATTCACCTAGAATTTTATCACGATGTTTTTTGTATAGTTATTTGCAGCTTTGTGTACAAAGAAAAGCATACAGACTTAACAGAATATTCGAAGGCTATATCCTCAACAAAATCAGTGAAAAATGAATTTCTAGATAATAAAACTTATGTTGAATAATTTCCTTGTTAGCCTAACCAAAGCTTTTTCCTCAGTACCGTCGATGATTAGAAAAAAGTTAAGCCTCAAAAAATAAATGAACTAAGACAATGATCTTGAAAAAGAAATATATTATCACGAGAGTTTAATCCCCATGATGCCCAACTCATCTCACATCACGTTTTCCTCATTTGGTGGAACTTAACGTTATCTTGATCCGCTCGAGGCTTTTATATATCAACCAACGTAAACGTTTATCGTCGATCTTTATCACTGCAGCTCTGTCTCACTCGTTTCCGGAAAATAAACATTGGTATATCTATATCTATCTATCTATCTATCTATCTATCTATCTATCCTTATAACGATTTCTCAACGGTGCTCTCACTGAAGAATAGATACACCCTTAGTATATGCTATATCCATATACTTCATCTCATATACTCACCACCCTCGTAACTTTTCCATAGACTCGTTTCTCATTGTCCCGGTTCGTTTTGAGATTCCACTCCAGCTCTCCCGGCAATATCGATCCGGTAAAATGAACTGAAAAATCATTAAGTTTTAAAAAATTAATTGCTTCTGGTTCTATGGATAAATTATACATTTAATTTACTTAAAAACTAATAATTATTCGTAATTGTTTTTTATTTTAATAATAAGAACATTCATGTGCCTTCAAAATGAAATCCAGTCGATTTAATGATGATGATAATAATTATTTTTATGTTTTATTCTATTTATGATTAATCATTATTCAAGAAAATTATCAATAGAAACTTTACACTGAGAAAAAAAAGTACTACTCTTGAGAAAATTTTCTTCTCTCTAGAATATATGGGGTATTCCATGCCAAATCGACCACTTTTGAACCCGACCCCTTTATAATAGATTTAGCTGAAACTTTTTTATTCTTTTCTACCCTTTGGAAGACATTTTTTCAAATTTTTTGGCCATAACTTTTTTAGAAATTGGCCTTTGGGTACCTTTTTTTTTTTTAATTTTTGTTTTTGAATAAACTTTTCGAAAAAATACACAAAAAAAATTAAATATGACTAATCCTAATATAAAATTGAGATGAAATGTATGTGGCATCAAACTATTCGTAACGTGATTGGTCGAATATATCATAAGCATGAAAATATATGCAAACTCTATAGTTAGGCGCGCGCTTGCGCGCGCAAAATTCAATTCTAGTTCTATAAAATAATAGTTTTTTTTGAGCTAAATCGTTATTTTTTCAAAGTTGGTCACTTTTTTTTTTTCTCAAAAAAAACTTCAATCAATTTGACAACTATTCTCGCTCATCCCGGCCAAGGCCGATTTTTTTTATTTAATTGAAAAAAAAAAATTTTTTTCTATTTTAGAAAATTTGACAATTTTTTTTTCAATTTCTGGACAAAAATTTTTTTTTCTCAGTATAAAAAAAGACGAACAATGTGGAATATAAATATCAAGAATGTCAATCACTAAAACGTGATTTCGAAAGCTTAACTCAGTGAATGCAAGAGGGAATAGAATCGAACTTGACATTCCAAATCGAGCAATAGTTACGAGTTCGGTGGTTAATTCCCATCCGTGAGCCTTACTAATTCACTTTATTACTCGCGGTCCTACTGCATATTACCCGACATTTTATTGTTTTGACCGATTATAATACACAATACACAGTGCATTGTCACAAAAGACCTCTGATACACATTGCAATAGTGTTAATGGTTAAATTGAGTTTAAATGTACTCTTTAGTAGAGGTGATAATAATTCAAAATTCAATACTGATTAAATTATTGTTTTTGATAACATTAAAAGCTCAAAACTCTGTTCCTTTTAAAAAGAGCTTAATTATTTTCAATTAATTATTAAATTAACCAATAACTCACTGACTGATCAACAATAGAGTTTGTAACACATTATTATTATTGAATTTATTTTTATCTTGTTTTAATACAATAGGGAAATCACTAATGTAATTTTTCGAGTATCAAGACTGTAATTAAATTATTGTATAACAAATTTAAAGTGTTATAATTATTCTGCGAATTTTGCCCTTTTTTTCTCTCAAAAAATAAAAAATTTATTAAAAAAATAAAATTATAAATCTATTTTTAAACTTGAATTTTATCACTGTAAAAATAAAAAAAAAAAAGTGTAATAAACAGTCAAAAAATTGCTGGCAGAAAAGAATTACAAGTGTTATTAAATTTCAAGTAGCCTCATCATGTCTCCGTAAATCTCATATTTCATGGCCTTGTTCAAACCCTAAAGTACCACTTGAAACTGGCTTTTCGACCTGATAAACCACTCTCATACTCACCGACTATAATAAAATTGTTAGGTCATTGATTAAAAATTAATTAAAAAAGAAAAACAAAAAATTTTTATAATTATAAAACAAAACTAATAAAATAAATTAAAAATAGCTACGAGCTTTAACGTAGCAGCAAACTGCAAGGCACCTTGCATCCATATTTGACAATGATAAGTATAACAACAAAGTAGGACATGTGTGTTGAGAAATATTTGTGCTATGTGTGTTTACAAACAATCTTACTGTCTCAGTAATTAAATAAATATTTAATAAAAATAATAATAAAATTTTTGCATGTTTAATTTCTTATATGGATATGTAACTCTTGCACTGAATGTAAAATTTATGTTGACCTTTTACACACCAGTTTGATTTTGAGATTATTATAAACATACTATGTACGATAATTATTATCACTGTTTAAATAATACGATAATATGAATGAACTGCTGTATGTATGAGTGTATCGGCATTGCGCATTTGAGTAAGTACGCTTATTATCTTTTATCTCTCCTTCATTTTACTTTTATAAATAATATTCAGCTACTTTTAATAATACTTTCATTGCCTCTATTATTATTATTATTATCATTGTTATTTTATTTATTTTATTAATTTAAACATTCTACTTATTTTATAAAAACTATTTTTTAAGAGAATGAATGAAAGAGTGACCTTGATATTTGTTAATTTATCGACGACATAAATAATTATTAAAAACCATTAATTTTATTTTGCATCAAAACCAAATTAATATTTTTTTTTATCCACTACTGGCTTTCAATTGAGAATATTTTTAATTTTAAAAATATTATACAATTTTATAAAAAAAAAAAAAAAAAAAAAAATTCTCAATCGAAGCTTTAAAACAAAAAAGTAGATAGTAAATTTAAAAATAAAAAAATAACACAAACTAATCGCTGTTTATTTTTGACCCCGGGGAATTTTTCTTTTGAAAAAAAAAAAAAAATTCCTCATTAATCAGGAACGTACTTCAACTGCATAATGTTCATGGTGGCAAGTAGTGTGGTCCTAACAGTCCTGGTGCTCAACTATCATCACAGGACGGCGGATAATCACGAGATGCAACTATGGGTAATTTAATAACGATTGATAATTAGCGTTAACATTTGTGGCTCACGTGTATAACAGTCACTCACATTTGCCCTATCAGTGATAGCTAGTTAGTGATCAGTCTGGTGTCTTTGTGCTAACCAATTGATCTAGATGATGGATATGTCTGTCTTTGTCTGATCGATCTCTAGTGAAGAGAGTATCTCATCGCAAATAAATGTCTTGTTGGAATTCACGAGCTGTACAAATGGATTTACTGTGGATGTTAGCCCGCAGCTATTTACATGTGGGTGCGATTAACGTTGTAGCTCCCGATGAAGTTCGTTGATACGGAGAAACTACTACCGGCAGCATCAGCAGTAACCAGAAAACCACCCGTCAGTGCACTCCCTGGCAGGAGCTTCATCACCGACGACGTACAAATAAAAGTAGTACAGAAAACACTCAAGTTATAGTTTCCAGTGGTTGTATTAATAGTTCGCAATAGTACTAGTAATAGTAATAGTAACAGTGGTAATACTCGAAACTAGTTTTCGGTATACCTATAGATTCTCCACATCAAACACATAAGTCCTCGGAGCCTTTTAGCTCCACGAAATTTTGCGGGCCACCAATCTACGTCAAGTTTCATTCCCTAAAGCGGCCTAATGTATAACGAGCCGCTCGATTATTTTACAATTTCATATTACTGGTTTTTAGTTAATAGCTATTATCAATTATATTTTTTTTTCTGAACCTGACATTTTGCTTTTAGTTTAAATGAAACATGCATTGATTATATTGGATTTTATTTTTTTTAATTTATATCAATTGATACCGCAAAAAACAATATGAAATCAAAGAATAGAATAAATTATTTTGTTCATTAAAATTCATTGTTTTCTAAATGATGATAACGAATACGTTAAAAATAAATTACACAAATAATAGCAATCGGAATATCAATGTGTTTTCGAAAAAAATTTTTTTCTGTTATAAAAATTTTCTGACATGGCCCGATTTGTTATATATATTTACTAGATGTTACTCGCCCGCTCCGCTGGGCGCTTTATAGAATGCAGTTTTAGATCTAGACTTGAAATTTAATTAGAGTATTGTTTTGACTTGCACAGATTCCCAATTCTATTGAATTGGCATGCAACTTTTACCCATGTAATTATTCTGGCTAATATTCATTGTAACTTTCAATGTGCAATCATTATAGTGCAAACCGAACAAAAAAACCGGCTCTCCATTTATTTTAATATTATCATGATTAAAAATTTAACCCAATAAAAATATATTTATATTCTTATTTCTCTTGTGACTTTAATTGATCATAATTACATTAAATCTTAAACAAAATATTCAATTTTCATCTCAACTTTTTTTTTCAGCTTTTAAATTAAAAAAATTGTAATAATTGTCAGTTTAAATTGAAATAAGTGAACCATTACTTCATACACAGATTTTCCAGCTATAAATAAGTGATTAAATAATACAAGTCCGTGTTAACTAATAAATTACAGAAAATTATATTTTACGATTGAATAGTCACAACAGTTGAACGTGTGAATTACGCTTAAATTTATTGGACATAATCCGAAACAGATGAAGTTATATCGGTCGATTAGAGAAAACAAATATTTGTTTCCAACCACTTTACATCTAAATAATTTACTTTGTTATTTCTATTACACACAGAGTAGTATGATTTAATGTTAAATTACTTTTGACGAAACTTTGTGGTATAATTAATGTTATCGTAAAAAAAAAATTAACGAAAATCGTCAATAGACTAAAGATTGTTATCCATTATATTGACATTGTTTACAAGTTAGAGCAAAAACTTATTTTTCGAAGGTACTTCGCGTGAGATAAATTTCACTTTAAACACCAGATGTTGTATTATTTACTTGCTTTTAATTGCGATAGTATTCGGTACTTTTCGCGAAGTTATTAGAGCGTGCACAAGAGAAAATTTAATTCAACAAAAAATCCAGATAATTTTAATTCTAATGCATACAAAATTTCTTCCCTATATAAGAAAACTAAAAACTTTTGTTTACTTAGTGTAGAGTTATTTTTCTCCAGAACTTTATGACCCCGAGTAACACGGTGAATTTTAACATTGAATTAACTCTATATGAAAATTTTTTACAGTGTAATTTGTAAGGTAATTAATGCGATGGAAATTAAGTAAAATATTCTCTTAAGAATTAAGCTTTACCACAGTCACTTTTACAAATTCTGTCAGAAATTTGAATGAACTAAACTTCTGAAGTAAAAATTAAAATCCGTGAATAGACGTAATTATTTATTCAATCCAACAACAAATAAAAGTTTTTGAATGAAAATCTTTAACAAATAGTTTATTAAGCCTATGTAAATTCTGTTTTGTGGGTTTTTAATAACTCTTCGTAATATGAAATCGATTTGTCAGATAACCGGAATATTGAATTTCATATATATTCCGCATTGATACACCCACGTATAACGTAGAATGCAGAATGTAGATGATTTTTAGTGCCTTGTATATAGAATCATTGAAATAGGCCATCTGGCACCGCCGCATTTTCCGGGTAAACTGATCGACCACAGTGTACTGTCGTCAATAAATCACTTGCTGAATATAATCATTCTTATTTTTGTAAAATTTACTCGTGTACTTGTTTGTTCTACCCCATTTATTTCGGGTTACCCATTATTATCAAATAAATTAATAACTGTCTACTTAATTTACATTATTTGACATGATATTATTTATTTTATTGATGAATGTTCATCGAATTGGAAAATTATAGAAAAAAAAAAATTTTTAACGCACTCTGAATCTATTAAATTGCTTTTTTAAATAATGACTTTAATTATTTTTATTATATTTATAACAAAATAGATCTAGTCAACGATAATTGCTCAAACCTCGAATTATTTAAACTTCGATCACATCCTTTGTATCATCGGTTAAACGACTGCTTCTAACCAATCACCACTAGTCTCTTGAAAAGTTCAATTTTTATTTTTACTTCGTCTGGTAATAATTACTCAGAGATATTTTTTTATACTGCTTACTTACTTACTTAATTAATTCTAGTTAAATTCTAACGAAATGTTAATTTTTATTTTTTATTTTTTTTTTTCACCTAAAACTTAAACTAAATTTACTTTATGTACACCTAATGTATAAAGCCGATTGGCGTTTGAATAAATAAATAAATAAATATATTATAATATGTACTAGTATATTTTTGACAATCTAATTAATTAAAAAAATTTTTTTTTAATGATATTAAAGAAAAATATAACATTAAATCGTTAGAAAATTAAAAAAAATAAAAAGTAATTTCAATTTAATAATTTAAAACTAAAAAAAAAATTCAAAGTGGAACACTCGATTGAGCAAATTTATCCATTTCTCATCATCACGTCCTTCATGTCAGTCAAGGATTTTAAAATAATTTGTTCCTCAAATTTATACTATTTAATTTAATTAAATAATTCCAGTGGGATCATCTTCCGTTGAATCAGCCCTTTAAAAATCAACACAATTTCAATTGAGTAGGGAAAAAAACGTAAAGTGTTAAATAAATATGGATATCTCAACTTTTTTCATTTAATCTCAGCGATAAAATTACCCGTAACGACATTAACAAACACTTTAAATCCATTTTATGAAAATGAAAATTGGCATAATATAAATGTCCATTAAGATTTTAGTTTTAGATGGTGGAAAATTTTCCAACTTCTCTCGGCTCCATTTCCAAAATTTATAAAGCAATTAAATCACTTTCTATCATCTGTCCTTCGAATAGAAATCAAGAAGAAATAATCCCCAGAACATTTTGCGAAAGCTATTAAATTAAGGAGCATATCTGATCCATTAATCAGCAATAAAAAAATCACTTGTGAGATTTTTTTAATGCATTAGTTCTCACTTGTCTCATTTCCTCATTTGATAGTGAGGGTCGGGTAAAAGTACACATATATACTTGAGGACAAAAGTTTAAAAAAAAAGCTTGAGTAGAATGGAAGAAGAAAAGTCTATTCTTATAATTCAAAGAAGTTCTTCAATTTTAGACTTTTATCCTTAATTTTTTTTTAACTATACTCACACACCCACACACACTTATTCCCGCTCACTCTAGCTTTTTTCATCCAATTATATCCAACCAAGTCAATGCTATCAAAAGGATAATCGTGAAGGGTCTCATTTCCAAATAAATTTCTAAAAAAATAAATTTTTATTTATTTTTTTTTTGTAAATTTCAAATACGCTGAATTCTCCAGAGACATTCTTTTAAAATATACGCTTGATCACACAACACACAAAACCGAATTCATATAATTTTTTTTTCTCGTCTTATCTCACTGCGAAAATAAAAAAAATATATAAATGAAGCCCCCTAGGATACATCTACACTCGGGTATATCCTGAAAACGCAAAATGCAGAGGTAAATAATGTATATAGTTTCCCTCCGGACGGAAATATTCCAGCACCTTTGCATTTCCTTTTCAACAAGTCTCAGATTTTACGAGGTGTACGTTTTTACAAGATCCTAACGTCCCCGTACTGTATAAATTTATTTATTTAAATTTATAGATATATTATAGATTTGGGGATATTGGAAATCCATCATCCTTATTTCAGCGACACGTGATGAGCCTGCAGTCTTTACATGATCCATTTATGTATGTAATGTATTATACTGAACACACCGAATCAGGAATCACTGGTTTAGGTGCATGGCTGAGTATCATAAATCAACTACTGTTACTTTAATGATCCCTCAACTCTACCCCGTTCCTCTCTCGTTATTCGGTTTGTAGAATCAACATATCTTTCATACATTCATCTTATTATTTATGAATTTACCTCAAAGAGTTGTAGGAAATATTTATTCAAATTAAATTTTTATTTTGGACTTAAAAAAAAAATAAATAAAATTTTAGAAGAAAAAATAAACGCGTTCGCAGTTGTAGTCCGAGTATTAGTGGGCGCCCTTTCGAACGATCAAACTACTCTTTTTTTTATGTTCATTTTTGTTATATTTAACTTTTTTATTTATTCGTTATTTTATTTATTCATTTTTAAGAAGATAATAATAAACAAACGCACGTAAATAAAATAAAATCAGACAGAATAAAATCGTGCCGAGGATTTGTTACAGCAAAGGGTCGTAGGTTTTTCTGGGTGAGTTGTTTCGTTCCTTATAATATTTATAAATATCAAAATTATGCTATTATTTGATGAAAAATTAGACTAATTATTTTTTACTGTTGTAAAATTTAACTTTTTAATGTCACATTGATCCATTTTAATGCTCGGAATAATTTTGAGTAAATTATATCCATGCTAACACTTGTAAAAATTTATTTAAATGATTTTAAAAATCGAGGAATAAAATAATTAAATGCTTAAGCTTTAAAGTAACAGCTTACGGCGAATAAAATTTTTATATTAAGGTTATTGTCAGAACTTTCCATACAAATTGAATATCAAGATATTAACGTTTGAGAAAGTAAGTTACTTTTTCTAGAGCGGGAAAAATAAATTTTTACTTTTTTCTGCTTTAAAGTTTAAAATTTTTTTAACATTATTTTGTAAATATTACTTCTACAATTTTAATCATACTATAAAAATAAATTTATTTATAATTAAAAAAATTTTTTTAATTACTTTTTAACTCAATAAATTTTTTTTTAATAAATATTAAAAAAATTAAACCTAACTTTTTAATGAACATCTATTTTTATATAATAAATATGCCAATATTAATTAAAAAATTATTTTTATAATTTAAAACCAAAAATATCGTAATTTAATAATTATTTTTAATTTTTGAATCGAAATTAAATTAAAAAAAAACTATTCTCTTTAAAGACGTTTTTGAAGCAAAATAAAATTATAAAATTCAGAGAGCTTTTTATATTACATAGAATAATTTAAAAAAGTGGGTCAATGTTATGCTAATTTTTCCGACTAAAAATAATTAACAATCGGCTGTCAAACAATGAAATAAAATTGAAAAAAGAAGTTTATATATTATGGATCTTTTTATCTGGAAACAGAAGGAGAACTAATTATTTAAATAACTTGAGAAAGCCGTTGAAAAGCTCTGTCAGTAAGGCGAAACAACTCACCCATAAAAAATCGTTTATGTAGATCTGTATAGATAAAAAAGTTATAAAGAGAGTGCCCATTTGAGCAAGATAGCAGGCGAGAAAAGCGTGCAGAGAAGCATAAATAACGTTACCTAGGGTGAGCTTTTCGCCGGAGTCTGGAGGCAGGGTGAACCCAAGTAGTGCCATACTGGATATAAGTACGCATGGTACGATGAGATTGAAGAAGTAATAGAGTGTCCGCCTGCGGATATGTATTGTGAATGTGATGTCGACGTATGGCTCCGGGCAGCATTGGTATCTTATTGTGTTTTTCTTCCCGGGCATTCCTGAAAATGAAAGTTTGTCGTGCGCTGGAGCATTATTCTTTTTTCAGACACTGGCTAATTTTTTTTCACTAGCCTTAATATGTTGTGGCTTTTTTGCCGGGGCTTGCCAGTCCACCGAACCGACAATATTATTTTATTAAACTTCTAACTCTGGCCTTTATTTTTCAGACAAAACTTTTTACTTTTATTGGTCGAACGTGGATAAACGCAACCACTAAAATAAAAGATACCCTCGGAGGGCTCTTGGGATTACATTAAACCAGATACCAAACAATGAAGGATAAAATAAAATTATTCATTTCTTATCGTCGAAATTACAACGGCTGTAAAAATTTTTATGGCTTGAATAAAACAGCGAAAATGTTTGTGGTAAGTCGAATTTTAAGCACTTTCTTTAGATGTACTGAACGCATCTCACTGTTAAGTCTTAAGGCAAGCCCCCATGATCTATATTTTTTATTGAGCACTTTACACTCGGTATCGTTTTTCAACCGTAAGCTACTGCCCCCCCCCCCCCTAATTCTGCTGAAAAACTCTCGTATTAGTTTTGGGAAAATAAAAAATAAAAAATAGAAGAAGGATTTCGGCTTAAGCTCAAGCTCGGAGTAATAGTGAAAACATTTATAAAACCTTTTGGGTAATTGTGGCGCGAAAATAAGGGCGCTAAAAAGTCCAAAGACACTCAACTTATGAGTCGTATATTTAGTACATGGGATGTAATAACCGTGTTCGTAAAAAAGTTTTTTTTTTATTGTCGGGTTAAATTTTATCTTGGCATCGTAAAAAACACACTTTTATTTTTTTTTGTTAATAATTTCATGGCGAACAAATTATGGCTATTATTCGCATGACAATATGATTTGGTGTACTCATTTTTGTGGGGCTTTATTTTTGAAAGAGATAAATTGTGGGGTAAAATTACTGCACTGAAAAAAATATTAACCTAAATATAGAAATTTTTTTTAACTAGATTATTTCGTAAAAAATATCAAAATAAAATTTTTAATTTTTCAAATAAAATTTGTTTCATTTCATTTAATAATGGATCAACGCTTTGAAGTTAGTTCTGTCGATATTGCAAAAGTCAGATGTAAAATATAAAGTTTCGTTTGATTTACGTAGTAGATCATATTACTTATGCAACGTCGCGCCGGAAAAAGAGAGACGGCGTTTATTTTTGATCGGTTTTATCAATTATTACTATCTCATCCTCTCAATCTGTACTTTCAATTATGAAAAACATTTAACATGTTATTTTTCCTGTCTACTTTTTTATAAATATCTGTACTTAGTGTAAAATAAAATAAGAAATGTGATCTCTCATAAGATTCAATTTAAACTTAAAAATTTTTTAAAGTTATTTGGAGCTCTTAAAAAATTCAATGTCATTATTATGTTATCATGTTCAACAGTACTACCTTAAATTAAATTTAAACAAATATATTTTCATTTATAACTAAAATAACATTGCGATAAAAAAATGTATGTACCAAAAAATGTTTTGAAAATATGAAAAAAATCGTTGTAATTTTTAAATAAATTTTTTTAAGCGTAAAAATTTAATAACTTTACCGTACCGACTGTAGATAATAATTTTTTCGTACTTATCGACCTCAGAAAAAATGTCTCAGATCTAGAACAAGAATTTCAAGAAAAAAAAATTTTTGTTGTTAAAATCAAATGTTCGTAATTTTATTTTTTTCAGTGCAGTTATTAAATAAACCATTATAGTGGACATTTATTTGAGTTAGAAAGTATTAACTCAAAAAATTCCTCGGTAATAAAATCAGGCATGTATTATTTAGTCGGGGTGATAAAAATACGCGCGTATAATTACGCACCTGACGAGTACGTGGCTCGTCGTAAAAGCCGCGAACTCGGGTGCTATCAGACTCACCGATGAGGTCCCACTCTCCGTTAGTGATGAAATCGGACAAGTCACCTCCCTCCTCGGAGTTGAGTATGAGATCGAGCTAACAATTTTAAAGTTCGATTAAGAGAAAAGACGTTACTTCATGCCGTAACACACACTTATATATTAACACAAACAGTACAATAAGTACAACCATGCTCATTATCATTACTCGTTGTAAATAATTAAAGTCATTTAATTATAAAACTAAAACCTGAGAGCAAGCATCGCTAATTACTAATTATTGTCTTGCTTTATCCAACAAGCTAACAAATATATTTTTCATTTTATTTTAATTATTTAACCTCTCAATTTATTTTTTCCCCTCATAAGCTTTTTATAACGCACTTCTTTTACTGCTGAAGGTATTTCAATGTTTTAATTAAAACATCTAACTAAACATAATTAAAATATAAACATTTTTTTATAAAAACTTTTTTTTTTCATTCATTTCAATTTTAATTAGACACTATGAACTTTTTGTCAACAGAAAAAAATTTTTTTTCAATTTAAAATTAATTAAAATAAAATAAAACTGTCATCAATTATTCAGCCTGAAGGATTTATCACAATGATTGTCGGTTTAAATATCACTAAAATTAATAAACTTTTAATAATTGCTCTCACGTTTAACGTTTGCAGTCAACTAATTAAAGCATCTCGAAATGTAAGCTAACAAACAAACGTGCAAGTGACAAGTTTGTAAAAACCCCTGATAAAAAGAGATGAAAAGTAATGTTGATCATAAAAGGTCGCTGAATTAATAACTTTCATCTGTTAATTTAATTTAAAATCAAAAAGTTTGTACTGGCATTAAATATTACATTAAAACGATGAATATTTGAATATTTTATTTGAATGTTCAAATATACAACTAATGCACCTGTTTTCTATTTGTCCGTCAATCACTGACAGTACTGACGTCCATAATTGAATTATTAGCATCTCTTTCTTTCAGCCAGGGCTTTCATAAATTAATAATTTAGGTTTGTCATGTCACAAGCAGACAAAGCTTAAATAACAGTTTATTTTAGAGGTCAATGCTCTATTATTTTATTTGTACATATTAATTATTGACATTAAATATGCTAATTTTAATAATTCATATCAGCACTTCGAGACACTAGTTGGCTTTCATTTAATTCCATGCAGGTCTGACCATTGACGGGCATTTCTACTTTAATTATTTTTTATTTTCATCTATATAATTATAATATTTTTGCGGCCCGTCAATGAATATCACAATATAATTAATGACTAGTGATTAGTGATACTGAAAGTGATAAATAATAAATTCGTGCCGAAGATCATGCAAAATAAATATAATAAATAAAATGTTATTTTAATTAAATTGGCAAGGACTTTATGATGAGGGAAATATGAAATGTTTTATAATGTGGCAGCGAAGATCGACACGCCAGTCTATGATGGGCTTGAGCGAGAATCAAACAACGAGATATTTTGTATTTAATTAAATTAAATTAACAAGTAACATCATATAAAATTATTTGTTATTTTAGAATTGAAATTCATGAAATGCGAAACTTTTTCGAGCGTGGTGTAAAAAATAGTAAAAAACGTGTGCATTAGCCGTCAGCAGTTACAGTGGATATAAACGAGTTTAACGGATGACTAACACAGATCTAGAATACGAGTTTGAATTTCTATCTTGCCCGTTTTATCTCATAAATCGACTATCATGAATCGCTGACGAACAATGGAATCACTTTACATCGACGATTCAAACGATTCTGATTCAAAGTATCAGATTTTGTAGTTAATATTCACGTCCTGTTATGTCGCACTCTGATATTTTTTACGATCATAATTTTTTACGTTTTTGATCATTAAAAAGAAAAAGTTGATCCTATTCGAGATCCAAACCTTTTGAAAGGCTAATTTTATTATTTGTTCCATTTAAATTTCCGGATTTTTCGAGATTATCGAGTCAATAATTTTTATTACTAAGCTTCCCGAGTCGAAATTTTATTTTGCTTAAATTCTGTTTCAACCTAGCTAGTCTAAAGTCAGAGTGTACTAGGCTGAAATAGAGTTTAAGATATAGCAATCTACGTTGAAATTAATTTCTGATTCAGCCTAGTAGCGCCTACTTAACTGCATTTTCAGGCGAGTTGAGGCCGAGGAAGGTTTTAAAAATTTCGATATTAAGACCCTGCTACACCCTAATTAGTCTGACCTATATTCATGAAATATCTTGACCTACGTCATTTTCCACGAATTTTAACAGTTATCAATAATAATAAAAACTTCATATATAATTATACTTTTGAATAAAAATAAAATTAATTAGAAACATTATAATAATAAGAGTATCTTATTACTTGAGAAAACTGACTGTTAATATTACAATAGTGCTGATTGTTATTATTTTTGTTCAAAGGTGTAATTAGATTTACAATTACTGTATATTATTGATAAAGAAATCATTAGAAAATTATATCGATTTCATTATCAATAATATACAGTAATTATAAATGTAATTACACTTTTGAACAATAATAATAATAACAATCAGTACTATTGTAATATTAATAGTCGATTTCCTCAAATAATAAGATACTCTTAATATCATAATGTTTCTAATTAATTTTATTTTTATTCAAAAGTATAATTATATATGAAGTTTTTATTATTATTGATAACTGTTAAAATTCGTGGAAAATGACGTAGGTCAAGATATTTCATGAATATAGGTCAGACTAATTAGGGTGTAGCAGGGTCTTAATATCGAAATTTTTAAAACCTTCCTCGGCCTCAACTCGCCTGAAAATGCAGTTAAGTAGGCGCTACTAGGCTGAATCAGAAATTAATTTCAACGTAGATTGCTATATCTTAAACTCTATTTCAGCCTAGTACACTCTGACTTTAGACTAGCTAGGTTGAAACAGAATTTAAGCAAAATAAAATTTCGACTCGGGAAGCTTAGTAATAAAAATTATTGACTCGATAATCTCGAAAAATCCGGAAATTTAAATGGAACAAATAATAAAATTAGCCTTTCAAAAGGTTTGGATCTCGAATAGGATCAACTTTTTCTTTTTAATGATCAAAAACGTAAAAAATTATGATCGTAAAAAATATCAGAGTGCGACATAACAGGACGTGAATATTAACTACAAAATCTGATACTTTGAATCAGAATCGTTTGAATCGTCGATGTAAAGTGATTCCATTGTTCGTCAGCGATTCATGATAGTCGATTTATGAGATAAAACGGGCAAGATAGAAATTCAAACTCGTATTCTAGATCTGTGTTAGTCATCCGTTAAACTCGTTTATATCCACTGTAACTGCTGACGGCTAATGCACACGTTTTTTACTATTTTTTACACCACGCTCGAAAAAGTTTCGCATTTCATGAATTTCAATTCTAAAATAACAAATAATTTTATATGATGTTACTTGTTAATTTAATTTAATTAAATACAAAATATCTCGTTGTTTGATTCTCGCTCAAGCCCATCATAGACTGGCGTGTCGATCTTCGCTGCCACATTATAAAACATTTCATATTTCCCTCATCATAAAGTCCTTGCCAATTTAATTAAAATAACATTTTATTTATTATATTTATTTTGCATGATCTTCGGCACGAATTTATTATTTATCACTTTCAGTATCACTAATCACTAGTCATTAATTATATTGTGATATTCATTGACGGGCCGCAAAAATATTATAATTATATAGATGAAAATAAAAAATAATTAAAGTAGAAATGCCCGTCAATGGTCAGACCTGCATGGAATTAAATGAAAGCCAACTAGTGTCTCGAAGTGCTGATATGAATTATTAAAATTAGCATATTTAATGTCAATAATTAATATGTACAAATAAAATAATAGAGCATTGACCTCTAAAATAAACTGTTATTTAAGCTTTGTCTGCTTGTGACATGACAAACCTAAATTATTAATTTATGAAAGCCCTGGCTGAAAGAAAGAGATGCTAATAATTCAATTATGGACGTCAGTACTGTCAGTGATTGACGGACAAATAGAAAACAGGTGCATTAGTTGTATATTTGAACATTCAAATAAAATATTCAAATATTCATCGTTTTAATGTAATATTTAATGCCAGTACAAACTTTTTGATTTTAAATTAAATTAACAGATGAAAGTTATTAATTCAGCGACCTTTTATGATCAACATTACTTTTCATCTCTTTTTATCAGGGGTTTTTACAAACTTGTCACTTGCACGTTTGTTTGTTAGCTTACATTTCGAGATGCTTTAATTAGTTGACTGCAAACGTTAAACGTGAGAGCAATTATTAAAAGTTTATTAATTTTAGTGATATTTAAACCGACAATCATTGTGATAAATCCTTCAGGCTGAATAATTGATGACAGTTTTATTTTATTTTAATTAATTTTAAATTGAAAAAAAATTTTTTTCTGTTGACAAAAAGTTCATAGTGTCTAATTAAAATTGAAATGAATGAAAAAAAAAAGTTTTTATAAAAAAATGTTTATATTTTAATTATGTTTAGTTAGATGTTTTAATTAAAACATTGAAATACCTTCAGCAGTAAAAGAAGTGCGTTATAAAAAGCTTATGAGGGGAAAAAATAAATTGAGAGGTTAAATAATTAAAATAAAATGAAAAATATATTTGTTAGCTTGTTGGATAAAGCAAGACAATAATTAGTAATTAGCGATGCTTGCTCTCAGGTTTTAGTTTTATAATTAAATGACTTTAATTATTTACAACGAGTAATGATAATGAGCATGGTTGTACTTATTGTACTGTTTGTGTTAATATATAAGTGTGTGTTACGGCATGAAGTAACGTCTTTTCTCTTAATCGAACTTTAAAATTGTTAGCTCGATCTCATACTCAACTCCGAGGAGGGAGGTGACTTGTCCGATTTCATCACTAACGGAGAGTGGGACCTCATCGGTGAGTCTGATAGCACCCGAGTTCGCGGCTTTTACGACGAGCCACGTACTCGTCAGGTGCGTAATTATACGCGCGTATTTTTATCACCCCGACTAAATAATACATGCCTGATTTTATTACCGAGGAATTTTTTGAGTTAATACTTTCTAACTCAAATAAATGTCCACTATAATGGTTTATTTAATAACTGCACTGAAAAAAATAAAATTACGAACATTTGATTTTAACAACAAAAATTTTTTTTTCTTGAAATTCTTGTTCTAGATCTGAGACATTTTTTCTGAGGTCGATAAGTACGAAAAAATTATTATCTACAGTCGGTACGGTAAAGTTATTAAATTTTTACGCTTAAAAAAATTTATTTAAAAATTACAACGATTTTTTTCATATTTTCAAAACATTTTTTGGTACATACATTTTTTTATCGCAATGTTATTTTAGTTATAAATGAAAATATATTTGTTTAAATTTAATTTAAGGTAGTACTGTTGAACATGATAACATAATAATGACATTGAATTTTTTAAGAGCTCCAAATAACTTTAAAAAATTTTTAAGTTTAAATTGAATCTTATGAGAGATCACATTTCTTATTTTATTTTACACTAAGTACAGATATTTATAAAAAAGTAGACAGGAAAAATAACATGTTAAATGTTTTTCATAATTGAAAGTACAGATTGAGAGGATGAGATAGTAATAATTGATAAAACCGATCAAAAATAAACGCCGTCTCTCTTTTTCCGGCGCGACGTTGCATAAGTAATATGATCTACTACGTAAATCAAACGAAACTTTATATTTTACATCTGACTTTTGCAATATCGACAGAACTAACTTCAAAGCGTTGATCCATTATTAAATGAAATGAAACAAATTTTATTTGAAAAATTAAAAATTTTATTTTGATATTTTTTACGAAATAATCTAGTTAAAAAAAATTTCTATATTTAGGTTAATATTTTTTTCAGTGCAGTAATTTTACCCCACAATTTATCTCTTTCAAAAATAAAGCCCCACAAAAATGAGTACACCAAATCATATTGTCATGCGAATAATAGCCATAATTTGTTCGCCATGAAATTATTAACAAAAAAAAATAAAAGTGTGTTTTTTACGATGCCAAGATAAAATTTAACCCGACAATAAAAAAAAAACTTTTTTACGAACACGGTTATTACATCCCATGTACTAAATATACGACTCATAAGTTGAGTGTCTTTGGACTTTTTAGCGCCCTTATTTTCGCGCCACAATTACCCAAAAGGTTTTATAAATGTTTTCACTATTACTCCGAGCTTGAGCTTAAGCCGAAATCCTTCTTCTATTTTTTATTTTTTATTTTCCCAAAACTAATACGAGAGTTTTTCAGCAGAATTAGGGGGGGGGGGGGAGGGAGCTTACGGTTGAAAA
>CAJNRD030001120.1:15258176-15421887 GCA_905319865.3 Cotesia congregata
AAGATTTTTTTATAATTATTTTGATCTTTTTAAGACTATTTTGAGATTTTTTCAAGACGATTTTAAGATTTTTTTGAGACTATTTTAAGATTTAAGTTTTAAAATAATTTTTATATAGTCTTGAAAAATCTTAAAGTAGTCTTAAAGAAATCTGAAAAAAAAATGTTAAAAAATTTTTAGGCTATTTTCAGATGACATCACAGTGACAGCTCCGGAAAGTTATTATGGAGCGTCTTTAAATTGTCTTAAAATTATCTTAAATTACTTAGTCTTAAAAAAATCTTAAAAAAAAATTTAGACTATTTTAAGATGGGTTAACAGCGACAGAGTCCCGGAACATTAAAACGGAACGTCTTAAAAAAGTCTTAAAATTGTCAGATAATAATTTTTTAACAATTTTAAATTCAATTTAAAAACATCTTACTCAAAAATATTGCGGTTAGAAAGTCGTAGAATCATCTAAAAATTAATTTTCACAACAAATTCGAGAACAAAATTTTCAAAAATCTGCTCTCGGAATTTTTCTTTTGGCGTCTTAAAAGAATCTTAAAATAGTCTTAGTTTGTGTCACGTTTAAGATCTTAAACGAACGACAATTTTAAGACGATTTTTTTTTACACGGGAGATGTATTTTTTTATGTATTAGTATTTAATAATTGTCGGGTAATAAACGCACGAAGAGAAAGCACGAAGCTTGCCCATTTATTCTGTCGATGTTACACATTTTTTTAAATACAAAAAAACTGGTAATATTTTAATTTGTGAATTTTAAAATTTATTGATTAAATTAATGGCCATTAATTTAAAAAATAAAGTGACGATAATAACAATAGTAATGAGTAACAGTAAGAAGCTGTTAAGCTTAACAGTAATGGTAACAGTAGTAGAAACAGTTCTAGTGATGAAGGAGTAGTAGTTGGTAGTAGTTGGAGTTAGTTAATTTATTTAGATTAGGGGTGTATATATTATTGTTCCGGTACGTGGTCTTACATGAATGCCCATGCTCATTCACACCGCGCCCTGTCTTTTACTTTAAACGGTGCGTTGAGGGGCACGCAAGTAAGAGCGCATCCGAATGCATCTGCCTTGCACACACTTGATTGATTTTTTTCAGTTTTCTTAAGTTTGGTTTGGAAAAAATTTTTTTATCTGTCATACCTTTTCTCTGCACATTAATTTATTATTGCAATTATTTTATTAATTTAAAAAAAATTATTGTAAGCTCGTGGAGCATTAAGTTGATTTTATAAATAATAAATTACAGCGAAGTGAAAAAGAATTGGTGTAAGAATGAATGAAAACGCCCGAGGCTGCTGCAGGGGAATTTACCGGCGTGCGAGCTTTTCTCATAAGAGTGTGGGAGTGTGATGAACCACAGTTGATGGACGCGTCGTCGGCTGGAAATCCTGAAGTAACACGCGACAGACTGAGGGCTAGACGAGGCCATGCAACAGGTGCAAAGGTTTCTGACAACTATTTGGACTAAGTTAGTTTTCTGTACTGCTACTTGTCGCTGTTCTTCAACATTTTTTTTGCTATTATTTTTTTACAACTTTTCACGTTTATGATTCGATCATTAGTGTTGATAAAATAAATATGCTTTGTTGGCGAAGTATGAATTGAAATTGCGGAAATTTATAGAAATTATTTTCAATATTTTTAAAATATCAAACAGTACACTAAAAAAAAAAATTAACTTGAATCAAGATGAAAAATTTTTGAAATAAGTAAAATTTAATTAAAAATTTCTTGGTTTAAGAATTATTCTACTTAAATCAAGAAGATGAAATTCTTCAAAATTATTTACTTAGTTCAAGTGAATTTTTTTTTTCTGTGTAATTAGAATAATTTTTTAAGTATTGTAAAAATTTTTAGACTATTTAAAAAACTTTTAACTAATCAAAAATATTATAGCAAATTTTTTTAATTTTGAATAGCTATAAATATATATTTGGATATATAATTGTCGAGTAAAAAAATAAAGAAAAATTACAGCGACTGTCGAAGTAATTTCAAAAAAATCACGACGATTTAACATCACTAAATTTTAAAATGAAAGGTTTGATTTTAATTTTACCAGAAATAATAACTTTTATTCACTTAATTTTTCACTAGTCGCGTAAATGTCAGTTTAATGTTCCGCGAAATTATTTGGCAGTTAACTTCAGTGGTTTGAGGGGATTCGAAAATTTACAGCTGGAAATAAAATATTACTCGACTTATATAGATATAAGATGAGGTGATGCTGAACCGCGAAATTGAAAATTTTACTAGCGACATTTGGAAAAAAAGTAACAATAATAATAACCACGGAAATATATCCAGACTTTTAAAAGTTGACGGCTTATAGCGTTTCCGAACAGTTTTTACGCGCAATATATTTCAGCTGCCGACGATGATGTTCTCACTGGCGGTGTTTAACTTTTACATATTTTTTAGTGTTCCGACTGTAACATATTTACACTCGGTTACTTTACGAGCGCAGACTCTTTGAATATCTGAATTCTTTTTCGCATTTTTTTTTTAAATTAAAGAATTTATTTCACAAGCATATAGTAACAATTTTAACCACAAAGTGTACATATACAGAGAAAATAATGAAAATTCATGTAAAAGTGAATATGAATTTTCTATAAAAATCCTTAGCAGCCATAAAACTCGTCTATTTCACATATAAATAAAAAGTGCATATACAAGAGCGGAAAAATAAATATTTCAAAGTTTAGTTGATGCTGCTGCTTAACAATGCATACATAGTTGATGTATAGTTGATAATCCTCGAGGCTGTAAAAAAATAATGCTCCAATAGATTCAACTGATCGACAATACCCGAGGGTATATTTGCATCAAACTGTTGAATATTTCTTCAAGTATTTTTTTTTTTAAATTATAAAATAAAAAAAAATATCAAAATTATTTTTTACTCTTTATGATACATAAATTTATCATTGGAGATTTGTGCTTGGTTCAAGGTATCGAGAGATTTCGAGTGTGTGCAAGGCAAATACGAACTTAGCCTAAGCTTTGCACGACGAGTACTCACTCTCGGTTGTTCATTTTAATTTAAATAACATTTGATAAATGGTAAGTTATCTTGCATGTTCTTTCAAAATTAAATGACTCGAAAAAAAAAAAATTACCACCGAGTATTTAATTAATCGTTAAACAGTAGTAATGCTTAATGCATTGATTTGTTTAATGATTCATTTAATACCACGGTGAGTAGATGAGAGTGGGAACTCGTCTGTCTGCTGGCATGGAAGCGTCGTTCAACAATGGACTCCACGGAAGGTTTGATCTTAAGAGGTAATAAAATTAATCATAATTGTTTAAATAAAAAATAAGTTAAATTATTCAGTGAATTTTTAGTGAGCGGTCTTTGAGATCAGCTAATTTTTACACTGATAGGATTTCTTAGTATTTAAAAAATCATTTTTTAGTATTTATAATATTTCTTAGTATTTAAAAAATATTTTTTAAATACAAAAAAGTGATGTTTAAGAAATTATTTCTTAAATACTAAGAAATCCTTTTATCAGTATAAGCAGGAAAAAAAATTTTTGACCAAAAAATTTTGAGAAAGAAAAAAATTATCTTGGATGAAGAAAATTTTCTTGTCTAAAAATTTCTTCTTTCTCCAAAAAAACCTCCATGAAAAAGAAATATAAAAAAAATATATGTCGAAGTATATAAAAAATATATGTTAAAAATTTATAAAAAATATTTAAACATATAAAAAATATGTATAGTAGATATATTTTTAATAACTTACTTTTGGCCGATTTTTATATATATTTTAGATATATTCAAAATATATTCTAAAATATCTAAAAAATACATAGTTAAAAATATAAAAAAAATATATTTGGAATATATAAAATATATATGAAAATCGGCCAAAAGTTAGTTTTTAAAAATATATTTACTATACATATTTTATATATATTTATAGATTTTTAATATATTTAAAATATATGCTTTATGTATTTTGACAAATATTTTTTTTTCATGGGGGAACTTCAGTCTTTTTAAAATTTTCTTGGAGCAAGAAAATTTTTTTCCGCGTATTTCTCTTCGTATCGTGAGCTTAGATCGAGTGACGAATCACCAGAGAAACTCCCGCGAAATCGATATAAAAACAAGATTTTAAATAATCGGTTTTAGTTTTAGTTGAATTCACAAGTATCGTGTGCCCGACTGATCTACTGCAGTACGATGTACATAAATGTGAAGGTATTGGCTCAGATGTAGATAGATTTATATGTGGATGTGTATATCCATTCAGCACGAGTTTGGTGAATAAATCCGGACGATATCCCTGACACCCGTGGACGGACGGAAATCCTATCGGTCGTCGATCCTTACACAGAACTCGGGCCGGGTACTGATTTATCGCGCGTTTATGTGATTGTTAGGTACAATGAACTCGTGTTCATTTCTAATTCATGAGTTCAGATATCTCACAATAGACTGTCAAGAGGTATTAATCGTACGTTAATTTTATCATCTCAGTTTAACCTTTAATATTTTATATAATTTGCTCTACTCAGTGAGCTTATCAATTTTGCAGACTCTAAATCCCTCTTTGCTGTACTGGGACTTGTGGTAAGTAATGCTATGTACTTAATCTCCGGCTAATTCTCACACTTCTTGTCTTGAGAAAAGTTACTTTATTATTTATAATTCTCAAACGTGTATTGCCTTTACATTTAATGCTTTGATTTTGTGATTGATTTTTTTTCTGTCGCGTGAATTGAAATATAGAGATTAATATAGTCGTATTTTGTGCTGAAAAACGTCAGGGTAAGACGAATTGATAAAAAATTTATCGGAATTTTTTGTCAACTAAAATACGGGAGTTATAAATTTTAATATTCATTTATTCGCGGAAAATTTGTTTTTTAAAAATGTAAAATAATATGTCTAATTTTTTAAAGTCACTTTTTTCAATTTTAATATCTTAAATTTCTTATAATTTTAATATAATTAAAATTCACGTTATATTTGAGACAAAATTTATTATCCATTGAATAATATCAATCCCGGAAAAAATAGACCTAAAAAAAATTTGTAAGTTATAAATTATAAAAAATTCATATTATTTTAGATTTATTAAATTATTATTATTATTATTTTATAATAATTTTAATGAAATAATATTAATATTTTTATAATTTAAAAATTTTTTCCGGGTCTATTTTTTCCGATTACCGAATAGTATTTATTATAGTTAATTTTTTTCGTGTACAAAAATTCTATTTTAAAAAAAAAAAATAAAATGATCGATTTCAATAAATTAACTCCAACAAAAAAATCTATTCATTCATATCATTAAATTTATCAGAATTTTTTTGTCAACTAAAATACGCAATTTATAAATTTTGATATTGAATTATTTACGAAAAATTTATTTTTTAAAAATGTAAAATAATATGTCTAATTTTTTAAAGTTACTTTTTTCAATTTTATCATTTTAAATTTCTTATAATTGATAATTCTAACATAATTAAAATTCACGTTATATTTGACAAAATTTACTATCCATTGAATATTATTTATTTTTTCCGTGTCCCAAAATTCTAATTTTTTTTTCCAAAAAATAAAATAATCGACTTCAATAAATTCACACCAAAAAAAATCTATTCATTCATATCACTATATTATCAATGGAAATAAAGACGTGATTTACACAATGACACAAAATTCCCCGGAGAAATCGAAAAACATTAAGATTAGAGTCTGACGTTCCCAAAAGTATGTTATGCTCGAGTTTTTAACCCCGAAAGGTTTAACACCGCCGAAAGATACCCACATAAGAAAAACCATAAATACACATGTCATTTCTTCAGTACAGAGGGGTCTGTTTATTCTCTGGCGTTAAGATGAATCGCCGTTCGTTTTCAGCAACATCTTCACGCCACAACAAGATTTCTCTATTTTCCAAAAGTGATAAACTGCATTGCAATTCCCAGTGAGCTAAAGCAAAGCGAAAGCTGTGTACATTGAAAGAGCTCTGGGTTACTCCGGAACAGGTCCGCAGACCGCAGGATCATCTCGTCCGTCCAGTGAATCTACTCCCTCTGTCCTTTCATTGTTACCACGACAAACTTTTTTTCGTTTAGTACCATTCCTTTCCTTTCGAATAACCTCAACAATTTATTTTCCTCCCTTCTAAATTTTCAAACATTTTTCTTTAAAACCTCCCTTACTTTCGGGTTATCGTCGTATGAGAGATAACTTATTGGTTTATCGCTCGTTATTTATGGTATGGCTGCCCAAAGACCGCTGTGGCTACTTTATTCCATACTTGTATTCATGTTTACATTCTAATAAAAAATAAAAAATTATACATCAATATTTAAATTTTTAATTTTTAATTTTAATTAAAGGCCAGGGATTTAAGGATCATGTGGAGTCGATGGAAGAACGGCGCGGCAATATGCTCCATGCAAAATCGTGGTTCCCAGCTCAGACATAATCACGTGGTCCCGGCTTTGACTCGTCGATGTAGGTGTGTTTTTATATTTGTTTATTGTTGTGAGTATTTATTATTAATATTTAAATATAGTAAATAGATAAATGGATAAATAGATAGACAGTTAGATAGATTAGATAGTTGGATTTTTCTCTTGAGAAGATAAAAAAAAAATAAATAAATAAGTTATATTATTAAATAAAAATATCGCGCATCGGTTAAGTATTTTTTTACAGATGTAATTTATCTTATTTGTTATTAATATTTATTGATGTGAATTTGATTCGTATTAACTTGCACGGAGGCGCGTTAAGCAGACAACATTGGCAAGCGTTCTCAGCCAATCAGCGTGATGAATTTTATTGTTGTAGTTATGTATGGTTAGTTATAATTGTAAGGTACAAGTTTTGGGTTATATTTATTATAAATATAATATTTGAGTGATAATAGTTTACAATAAATCCGCTTGTACATTTATAGACACGTATTACGATTAGCAATATAAATTCCCGTCGAATAAATATTTGGATGACGCGGTCTCGACTAAAGCGTTGAAAAAAGTTATGATAATAATAATAAAAATCATCGTGTAGTAATAATGATAATGGCAATAAAGAAGAATGTAAACAAAGAAAAAAAGCTCGCGCGGGTTGCGATGACAAAGAAGGGGATTGATGAGTTATTGAGAACAAAAGGGAGCGCTAGTGTATGGGGAAAAAAGGGGGATCGTGTAAAGCGATGAGACAAAAAATCGAGTGCGAGTGCTTTTACCTCTTGAGATAATAAATTCATATCTCGATATACTATCGACAGTTCAATATCTCACTTTTTTGTTTTATTGTTGTTGTTGTTGTTATTATTATTATATATCGCACAGGGGTTTCTTTTATATTTTACTCGATAATTGCTTCGACAAAAGAATACTCTCGTTATTAGTGAATAAACAAAGCTGTCGTACTTAATTATTTTTATTTTTGATTCAAGGTAATATTCTCGATCAAAATAATAGCTGATTTGATTACACTTGACTTCGACTATTGTTGTTTTAATTGCCTCGGATAACTTGAGTTTTTAAAAATATAAATTAAGGTTACTACTATCGAGTTCAAGCTCAATTATTTTTTAAAGTTATACATTGTTAATTAAATTTTTATTTGGTGAGAATTATTTTTTGATATTTTACACTATATATTTTTACTTTAGACTGTCTAAAATTTTCTTGTTATGAATTTTTAGTTGTAAAATTTTCAATAAATTTTTTTATTCTGAATTTAATATTTTTTTAAAAAATGACAATAAAAAATTTCTTCACCCAAAAAAATTATTTTTAAAACTATGATGATTTTAAGTCAAGCTGAGAATTTTTTCTTGATTAAAGAAAATTTTATTTGGCTTTACACTTTTCAGGTTTATAATGTTAAATAAAAATTCTAATTTAATCCGACTAGACTTTATGCATCAATAAAATACCCAAAATTGTTAATAAAATACAATAATGAAAACAGATGTATTCTAGTATCTAATATCGCAGTGGTTATAATTGAACATCGAAAATTATGAAAACTAACGTACAATACGGAATAATCCAATTGGCAAGTAGCGTAAAGTAACGAAACCACGAGTTTGGAGCCTCCGTTCTCAGAAGTCCGTACCGAACACAATACCGTGAATAAGAGAAGAGACCTACTTCATTGTAGGTGTGTATAGTTGGCTTTAGTTTGAATTAGAATGAGAATCAGACCGGGGGTTGTACCTACCCGAGCTCCAACAAAGAGCAGTACTGAGTATAAGTGAATGAGAATGAGCAAGTGAGTAAGCGGAGATTGCAGGAAACTAGTTGCCAGAAACACGAAACGAACTTAGTGTTAATTAGCGGCCGCGTAGGATGACTCGAAACCGTAGGTCGACGCATGCTAGACGTGAAATAGAATCACTAAGAACGAGCTCGAGGGTGTGAGCGACAAAGAAATAAACCGAGATACGTATCACAAGTGACAAGTTAGATTGCCAAAGTGAAGGCATTGTCGAAGTTACTATTTTTTCGCTCACTCACTTGTCAACTTCTCATATAATACATTTCAATCTTCGTCAAGTACACCTTCCTCGGTTGCTCATCGCGGCTAGACTAAAACTTTGTAATTTCGTCGAAGGAAATTCTAAGTTTGTTTTCAAACTACAAATTTAACGGTACTTTTACTTACAATGCTTCGGAAGATTATCTCAATCCGTAATTTCATTAACTATTATCATGGTAATTCGTTGCTTTGCATTTATCTTTTCAAATACTCATTGTTTCAAGATTGAAAAATAAAATCATCCTTAGATATACAATTTAAGTTTTACATGAAGTTATAACCAAAAATTTGAAATTTAAAATTATTTGTAATTTTATCGATTAAGGTAGCACTACTGTTACCACAAGAGTCAAATCCCAAGATCTAACCTTATATGATTAACGTAGTAGATTTTCCTATACTAAATCGCGTTGGAGAAAAAGAGACAGAGATAAATTTTGAATGTTTTTTATTAACAAATATTCTTATATTATAAAATAAAGTCTGTGATTTTTCAAAAGGATCAATGATAAAGGCAAAAATATGTAAATATTAATATCTTTTTTTCAGTTCTCGGTAGGCCTCCAAAAATTTAAGTGGTTAATTAAGATATTATTATGTATCTATATCCCAAGTTTCATCAAATTCTGAATGTTAATTGAGGAGCTGATTTTCAAAAGGGTATCTTTTCATATTTTAAAAGACCAGTTTTCTGAACTTTTAAATATTAATTACTTCGAGAATAATAAAGATTTATAAATGAAAATCGAATTGCAGCTTCATAACCGATAGCACTTTATAGCTAAATTGAAAAAAATTCAATACAAATATTTATAATTGAAGATAACTAATTTTTTGTCTCGATTAATCAAAAATGAAAAGATACCCTTTTGAAACTCAGCACCTCAATTCTAAAACCAGTAGTACTACCTTAACTCAGACTCAAAAAATAAAGAGCAAACTAATTTTTCTCGAACAAGTTTTCATTAATTTTTTAGATGAACCCAACTGTTCAATTATAAAATTTTTAATTTGAAACTTTTGAAATAGACATTGAATTTTTTGAAAGATTTTTCTCAATTTGCTTTCATTATTATTTTTTTATTTCTTTGAGTACATATTTTTCTTTATTACACACTCTTTATCGTATTTTTTTAAATATATTTTTTTTCTTACACTCCACTAGTGCTTTACGGTCAGAGAAAGAACTGTACGAAAAATTGAATATTGACTGTCGAATTTTTTGTTAGATTTTTCTCAATTTGCTTTCATTATTATTTTTTTATTTTTTTGAGTACATATTTTTCTTTATTACACACTTTTTATCGTATTTTTAATAAATTAACTTTTTTACACTCCACTAGCGCTATACGGTTAAAGAAAGAACTGCACGAAAAATTGAATATTGACTGTCGATAATACAGAACTTTTTTTAAAGATTCAAAATTTCTAAAATAAAATAATACCAAATTTTAAAATTACTGAATGAAGGTGTTAAATATAAGCTTGTGAGCCTACTTAAGTAATTATAAAGCTTTTTGTTCTCATTCTCATCGATTCCCCGACTTGATCGTCGTTTTAGTAATTTACTAGTAATAGCTTGTTATTTGTAATCGATATAAATATTTAGTGTGGTTTATCTGGTATCTCATAAGCTATAAAGCGTGAGAACGACAATCTATAGCGAATAATATTGTGTAGCGCTATTTTATATAATATATAATAGTGAATCGGGTAATATATAAAGTAATAAACTTAAAGACAAGAGAGTGTGTGCGAATGAGAGAGTGTATGAAGATAATAAGAATGTGTGTTAATAGATATAGAAGGACAGGAGTTTGGCTTGTATTGAGAAGGAGGTAGGAGGGAGGAGGAAAGCGGATGGGTAAATAGTATTGGAAGCGGTATTGGTGGTGCGGGTGGAGGTTTGATAGGGTCGTTCGTGAATTGGATCTCGGTTGTCGATGTATCCTGGGAATTTCTCGGTCATCTCACCCGTAGGTGGATCTGATCAGAAAACACACCAGGCATCGCAGAAATGCGCTCTGAGAAATTACGAAGAGACGGTTTGGATGTATAGTAGTGATAGTTTTAGTTGTAGTAGTCGAGTCTTAATTTCTCACTCTGATAGACGCTTTCAGATAAATTCTCTTTCCACCCGATGCTTCTATTGTTCATTTCAATTCTACTGAAATTAATCCTATTATTTCTATCTTATTTTATTTTTCTTTACTTTACTTTTCGTCAAATCCATTGTTCCTTTCTCGGTTTTTATTTTTCATCTTTATTCATTAAAAATTAAACCCATCATTCATAATTGCAATTTGGAAATTATTAATTCTCGAATATAAGCTAAATTTATATTTTATTTTTATTTATAGCAGTATACACAAATTGTCTCAGCAAGTTTCTTAGAAAAAAAAAATTTTTCCACCCGGATGCGCTAATTTTACTATAAATTAAATAATTTAATATTTTAATCTCACGTAAATAATTCAAAAATGTTATTAAATAAATTTGACTTTATTAATAATCGCGTGAGAAATTTTGCCAAAGTTTTAGTTTAATATGAGCTTATATGGAGCTGTCATTTCTGGAGGAAAGTTTAACAGCTAAAAGAGGAGTTTTACGTGTAAAGAAGCTCCGAATTATGATGACGAAACAATGTACTTGTAAAATGTATGATGTTTTATAAATAAAGGATCTAACGTGTATTAAATAGAAGCTCTTGTGCATGTTGCCGTGACTCGGCATAGAGCATGTCGGCTCAAGGGAATTTAAACTTTCTCTATCAATAGATTTCATGTATCTCAAGCTTGTTACACTGCATATAAATCATGTTATTACGTTAATTATTTACAAGCGTATTAGTTTGAATTTTTACGGAAGTTATTTATATTTAATCACTTGGTTGCCTTTTATGTGAATTTAGAGAAATATATTGGAGTATTACAGTGAATAATCGTAATCCGGACTTTAAATAGCAATAAATAGTGAATAAAACGTTTCGCAATCGGATAAAATGTTTTACTGGCTGCTTATTAAGCTGGATAAAATTTATAGAAAAAAATGGTGGAATATAAAATTTATTTCATAAAAACTAGAGTGAATGTCGGATAAATATTTCAGCGGAAAATATTAAAAAGAGCTTCTTTTACAACGTTTCTGTCTGAAAGTCGCGTAGGATGAAGACAACTACGTGAAGCGCGTTGACATATTATCAACATATTACATAAAGTATTATATTTTATTCATTATTTATGTTGAAAAAGAAATTTTTGCCGTTTTATTTTTTGATCATTGATTTTAAAAGACATTTTTTTTAATATTAATTCGAACGAAATTTATGCACGAGGTACTTTTATTTAAATAAATAACGTTTTATCGAACAAAATATAACAAACAGCTAACGACGGCAGTACGAGTGTACGTTGAATTAAAGGACGTACAATAAATAAATAAAAATACAAATTGTCTACTGAACTGACAATGCTAACGCTGTTCGACAATTTCTCTCGCTCTGACAAAGAGTCCAATCGTACGAACGGATACAAATGATCAGAATTTCTGTTCGCTTGTAATCTATAGGGATTAGGAGCGGGTAATTTTTTTTTTACGGATAGAATAAATAAAAGAAATAGTAAAGTCATGAATAATAATAATAGCAATGGTGATAATAATAGTATAAACAGAGAGGAGGTGATTTTATTGGTGTGTGTTTTAAAAAATCTCAGATTTTCATTTGTGTTAGTGTACGTGGGATAGTTAGGTGTACCTGGTTGCCGTCGTAGGTCCAGGATCCGAACTTCATGTCACAGTGTTGGTCGTCAAAGGGGAACCAAGTGATGTCTATCTTGCATGTGCTCTTGAAGATGCCCGGTGGGACGTACAGGCAACTGCCGTTATGCGTGACCACCACGTTTGTTTGGTACGTCCCGTCAAAACCCTCATCCGCACTAGTGTATTCATCATTCAACACAATTTCATAAATTTTATTCAAGTGGTTAAACTCGATCAACAAGCCGCTCAATTCAATTTAACATTATATAATATTCCCTAAATAAAGTATTGTTTTTTTTTTTTTTATTATATGTATAAATAATTTTTATTGTCAGTTTTTTTTCTGTCCAATAAAATATTAAAAACATATTTTGTAATTTTATTATTTTTTTAGATAAAATTTTTCAAATTCTAAAGAAATAATTTTTTTTTGTGATTCGATACTTCGTAAAATCTCAGTTTTTTGATCCATTAATTATTACTTGATAATTTTTATCGTTAAAACAATAATTCATGTATTTAAAAAAAATTAATTTTAAAAAATACACGAAAAATTTTTCAATTTTTAATCTGTATTAAAAAATTTTTTTTATTAAAAAACTTCACAATTATTAATTATTAACAGATTAAAAATGATTTAATATCGATGAAATTAATAACGATCAACGGAATCTGATAATAAGAAATACGGAGCATTAAATAAATAAAAAACTGTTTTTGATTACCTGAAATTACTCTCAATTATCAGATATTCTATAAAATATTCAGACGATCGCATTACAATATTTCCCCCAAGGGCAAAATACCTAAAATACCTTCGCATAGTTTTCCAAAAAAAATTTACAAAGTCCGGTGAATATATATCTCTACCCAGATTTTTTATCCGACAATTCCTTTTAAAAATTTCCATATCAATCTTTGTTCTTGGAAACTTCTACAGGCTCGATAATCCTTCGGAAAAAGAAGCCTCAAAAAAACTTTAATCCACGACGAATCACCAATTTTTTTTTTTTACGGAACCATATATAAGCTCGCACAAAGTCTTCACATACGATATACATACATGAAAGTACATGTATATGTACACTATAAAGGATAGGTTGAATTTACAGTCATGGATCTTCCAGGACATTTTTATTCTCACGTCGAGGGGAAAGATAGTTTTTGGTGGTGAGTTTAGCGAGCCGAAAGTGTCCGCAAATTTTTTTTTAACCTCTACTCATACAGTACACTCACGCCGCTCGGAAATCTAATGTGCGCGCGTGTGTAAAGCGTAAAGTGTAAAGTATAAAGCGGTCTCACGAATTTATTGCGAGCAAATGTACATGTATAAGAGCAAGTAATGCCTTAAGCTAGTTGCTTTTATTTCAACGTTTCCCGGAGAACAGTACGTGTACCGAGTTTATATGAAATCTGGTATGTATTTCACCGTAATATCTGTGTTTCAGTAGGTGCCTATAACAAGTAAAGTACGGACAAAACTTTGCCGGTCCACGAACGTTAAATTGGACGGATAAAAGGCATTGTCGAATGTACTTATTATTTTCTTTTTTTTTAGAGTTTAAATTCCCAAGTTTTGCGCTTGAAAAAAAAATAAAAGGTCGGCAAATATTACCGACAAGTACAAAAGCGTTAGACAAGTGGAAAACTCAACCAAGTTGAATAAAACTCCGTGTCCTGTTCCGGAGATTACTATCGATAAGATGAATTTAATAGGAGCTTTTGGAACTTTTCCATGTGTCTTATATTCTCTTCCTTTATCTACCCTGTAATTCGCATCGTCTGATAGTTTATCGAGCCACTAAACACTTAAACAAATTGTGTGAATCCTGCCTTACGTTCTTGACGGCTTAAACTATTTAAATTATTATTATTACCGTAGTAATTTTTTTTGAATCACCAACTTACGGAAACTTAAAAATGTTTTCTGAAGCAAAGGCGTATGTTGATTTAATACTTTATTAATTAAAATTAAAGTTTTTAATTCAGCTAAAATAAATATTTTAACTTGATACTTTTTAGCACTAAAAAATTATATAGACTTTGCTCTCGACGCTCTTTATGATCTTTTCATTAGTATAACAGCAGAGTAACGCTATAAACTTTTAACTTAATTTAATTATTTTATCGTTTCTCATTTTTATTGTCCTATGTATGAAATAATATAAAATTTTATTTTTATTACGTGACAATGTTCCATTGATTCAAGTGAGAATTTAATAAATTTTATTTTTTAATTGGAAAAAAAAAATCAATAAAAATAACATCTCTTGAACGTCGGTTTTTGCTAACAATTGACGAGAGATATTTATTAAAATATAAATTAGACACGAGAAATGAATAATTCTATTGGGAATAATTGAAATTTGTTGATTGATTTTACTAACAATTAAATCTAACAAATGGAAGATTGATTCCCATGTGATTGATAACAAATAATGAACAAATTATTGTGATGCATAAATCACTGAAATCTTTCAAACATGTTAAAATTTTGACCGCGAATTGATAATTGAAAATGAATAAATAATATATTGCCGATTTTTATTTCTATTGCGTCAAAAATATTGATCATGTGTAAATAATTCTCTATTGGTACATAAATTAAATGAATGATGTAAACAATTAATCGACACGCAAGATCGAGATGTGGGCGGACAACTAGTGATGAGTCTCGAGCAATCGTCAGACCTACTCTCCAAGCCCCCAGCCCAGTCCAATGGTTTATGTGGACGTCCGTTTATCGATTTCACTCTCTCACTCCCTCGGCTCCAGCCGTCGTGTTTACACGTTGTTTATCCGTGGTGATTTATGAACTAACGAAAATTAAATGGCTATGTCTAAATAACTTACTTTTAAAAAATTTTATTTTATTGTCTAACTATTGATAGGCAATAAACTACCGAAGGATAACCCACCGATTAATATAATTGATTACAACACCTCGGAGAAAAACTACCACTCAGAAATTTATTAAAGGAAAAAATTCTCTTTCATGTGCTAGTTACTTTATTAATTAGACGGTATTTTTGTAAGCTATTTTGTGGGAATAGATTTATTGCAAGCGTGACTTCTAGCGATTTTTTCCAAATTTTGAAGAATTATCCTGCAAAATAATTTAATGAAAATGAATTCTTTTAAAACTGAACTGTTAATAATATGTTTTAATTATTTTTGTTATTGTAATTTTATTTTATACAGAATAATATCTATTTTTTATATTCTTTTATTAATCATAAAACTTTTTTTAATAATGCAAGTTAAAGTAGAAGAATAAACTATTTAAAAGTTTAATAATATTTATTCAAAGTTTTTATAAAAAAAATAGAAATGAAGACAAGATTGAAGAATTTTTATTAAAGAGATATTTTAATAATTTCTTAAAGACATAAATGTGCTTTTGTGCTGTAATAAATGTGCTGTAAAAATGAAGCTTTTTAAAGTTTTAAAAGAAAGACAGCTTTTGAAAAAAAAAATTGTTTTTAAGATTGACAGAATCAATTTGCTTGAAACAAAATTTTATTCTTTGAAATTGCTTTTTAAAATTACCTTGTTAACTTTGACTATAAAAGATACATAGTTCGTAGTAGAGTATAGTAATGGATGTAATTAATAATTACACGTGTTTACGGCGAGATCATAACGAAGAATGTTTGTTTTACCACAACAAGACATCCGATATTCTCTACTCAATTACTTTGTCCTCTATAAACCGTGTCAAATATTACAAGATAAATTATTAAAAAATTGAATAAGCATTATATTTTATTCAAAGATTTTTTTAATGCAAATTTATCAAAAATGAGTAATAAAGTAACCAACAGCACGAATTGTTTTTCTATAAATTTTGAATCAGCTACTAGGCTCCCGAAAAAAAATATTTTTCTCAAATAAAAAACTTAAAAATTTATCTAAACTAAAAGAATTTAAAAACTTTCAAGGTTAAGGTTTCGCAAAGACGGAAACCCGAACAATTGGGTGTTAAAGAATCGTAAAGTGTCCTCGAAAAGGTTGTGACAAATTTTCTTTGTCTTGTTTACAATTGTTACTTTTTTATATTATTTATTTCATTTAATCCCGAGATTTATTTAGAGCATCAGCAAAGACTTAAACTTTCCGGAAGTAATATATCTTCAACAGAAATAAAATATTGAAAGAAACTTTTTCTGGTTATGGACATTAATTTTATCTATTTTTCTCAAGAAAAAAACTCAAATAAAACACACAAAAAACAGTTAAATTATTTCAAATTATCCCGCTAGTTTTGCTTCTTTGTCTTTCTTTAAGGGTTAAATTAAAAAAAAATTCTAGTCGACACGCCTAGCTAGCTTGTTTCATTTTGTTTGGTGTCTTCTGTTTACACCGTACTTCAAAAAAGAGAGATAAAGGTAGACCAAATGTGCAACAAGTACGTAGCTTTTGTTATGCGAGTAACGATCGTTTTCTTTGTCCAACGCTTAACGAGTCGCTGTACGTACTGCTACGTATTCTCAACTATTCTATCTAAAGTCTACAGTCCCATATTCTATTTTCTACTGCGTATTTACAGTCTAGTCATGACGAAAAAAAAGCCCAAATTATTTGAATGATTCATCTTCCTCAGGTTATTTAATTATGTCCATTATTTTTATATTTTCCAGACAACTTTTATTATTTGCACTTTTTTTAAAGCGCTCTTTTGCTGTAAATTAATTATAATTAAATTTATTTACCTAAACAAATTTTTAGTAAATAAAATTTTCATTATAAAGATTGTTCCGTTGATGAAAAAAAAAAATTAAGTTATTTAATGTTTAATTTTGCCTTGGTAAATATTTAATTTTAATTTAAAACATTATTTATTTGCTTGAGAAATTAAAAATTCATTTATGAGAGCGTCGAGGTCTAATTTTAATAATAATAATATTTAAAAATTTATAAAAGAGTATTAAGGGTATGTTACACAGGAGTCGAACTTGTTTAAAGGTTTAGTGATTAATTGTAAGTTATTGAATATTAATTTAATAGTTCAATTTTTATTTAATTATTTAAAGGCTTATTTTAATGAAATTTGATGAATTAAAGCGGCGGTTGGACGAGTTTAATTTTTTATTTATTTAGTTAATAATATTTATTATTTATTTAAATATTTATTAGAGTATATTTATTTGTGTCGGTAAGGGTTTGCACTAACCCAGCAGTAATACCCGCTCCTTTGTACAATTGTCACGCCATATTCCGAGAAAGTAAATGGCTGTTTTTGGACAATTAACTGTCTAAATGTCAAAAAAGATAGTTATAATTTTGATTTTAATTATTAAGTTTAACAACGAGCCATATAATGCAGTCTAGAAATATTCCGTGCGACATTACCAATAATAAAATTATTAAGGAGCAGATAGTAAGCGGAGTTTTAAGGTGGCTCGCAATACGGAGGCGGCCTGACTGTCTCAAGACGATTATTAATTATTAATGTAATTATTATGTAAGTATCGATTTCATTCTTAATCATCTTGTGAAAAAATATTTTTTCTTATTTTTTTATTGAAGGAATAAATTATTTTGCCAGGCTACATTTTATTTTAAAATTATTGTCAATTTTTTTTTATTACAAGAAAAATATAATTACACAAAGAAAATAAAAAAAAAAAATTGTAAAACAGCTGATTGAATTTTTAATAAAAAATAATAAAGTTTGATGAAAATATTGAATACGGAAATGAAGTAGCAATTTATCGCAAAACGATTGAGCAGTAGAAATTGAAAAGTGGATCAATGGTAATTTTCTCATTTCCGTCTCTATCGTTTTCCTATTCAGATCCACGAGTCGCTAATTAGGAAAATGGTAACAGCAATAGTAATAGTAATAATTATCAGAATTGTTATTTTGGTAATTAGTAATTACGATACAAGAGGATGAAGAACAAAAGTGGAGGGAGGAGCTAGGTTATAGAGAAGGTAATTAACAAAAATTTTGTAAATTAGATTGAGACGAAAATTGGACGAGTACGCTGTTATGAATGTGTGAAACATGAGCATAGCTCTAAGCAACATATATATATATATGTCAATCTGTTTAGAGGAATACGAATATTCTGGTAGAGTGATGTTGCTATTGCTCGTTAACATGACGGTAGATCAAATTTACGTGCGGCTAGACACGCAGAATACGGCATCATCTGTATCCCTACACTGCGCTAGTTCGTTGTATCTGCTCTGTAAATGTGCGCATGTTAAAATTAAAGCAAGATGAGATGACTACAGGGACATTTGATATTCCATGCTCGAACGTTTGGTTAATTTATACGTCAGTGTAGATCATAATTATTTTTATAAATTAACAGTATATTTCATATTCTGCTAAGTTAAGAGTTTAATAACCGTGTTAACACCTTCATTAATCGCTGAGTCCTGCGAAAATGGGACCGCGGTAAATTTTAAAAATTTTTTAGTTAGGACTTTCATTGGAAAAATGTTGAATGCTTTTTGTGCAATAATTTTAAGATAACAGGAACCAAATTAACAAACTATCAATTCTATGTTAATAATTTCGTAAACTACCTCATCAATTTCGGCCTACAAATTCTGTATTAACCTCGCTACGCGATTTTTGGTGCTGCTATTATTGTTAAAAAAGTAAGAAAACTTGATTTTAGTAGCAAACTTTTATTTAAATGAGAGTCAAAAAATAATTTATATACTATTACTATTACATTTCAAAGATACTAATTCTTTTAACACGAGGTTGCGTTAGAGTACTCTTGACACATATTGTATGGAATATATCAATTTCAATCTCTTGTATACTGTACATTTCAGTGTCCAAATTTCTCTCTAGTGACTATATTAGTTCAATTTTCATTCAAATCAACACTCAAATTCAAATTCAATTAACGTTTTCTCCTTTATAATCAACAAAAAACACATGTAAATAAACTTATGAATCGGTCAATTTATCAAAACAAATAGATACCCAATAAACCATTTAACGACACTAGTATCAAGATCAATTTGCGTTGAATTCAACCTCATATCGATTCAACTCACGATTGCAACATTTAATCCAATTACTCTATAAACAAAATTTCAAAATTATCCACAACAATATCAACATTTTGCTTACATTCTCAACCATTCTACGTCCAAAATTTTAACTTTGTTTAGAAAGAATGCATATTACAGCTCTCGAGATTCTTTTTGTAACACTTCCCCGCAACCATACAAGCCTATTCCCTTTCATCAAAATTCTCTATTCCCTCACGCCTTCATTTAAGCTTCTAATTAACTTCCAGCAAAAGTCTTCATCTATTACAATGAAAACTTGGAAATAAACGATGTCTGCTTATTATAAGTTGGCAAACCTGTACCAAAGAAAGATTAAATAAAACGGAGCAAAGTACCAAAATTGATTCCACCCTAGACAATAAGAAGCTTGACATGATACATTATAAACTTTATTTCGGCGATAAAATTCCCAGTGGCCGAATGAATCATTGTCTGAACACTGTTTCGGTAGCGAAAGTTTCAGCGGTAAGCTGGTCCAACTAATTAATTGAAGCGATCTCACGTACTGTGGTGCCCGAACCTCGGTTCGAGGTTGAAGTCACGAGGTTGCGACTGTGAGGATCAGCTAACGAATGAGACACCAGCTCTGAACATCCGAGGAAGCACAGGAAGTCAGGAACTCTAGCGGTACTAGTGCAAGTAGACCTATAAGTATTAGATAGAGAATATATGCTGTTGAGCGTAGTTCTCCAGTTTTACTCTCAGCAAGTTGGACTTGGATGGCTGTAGAACACAACAAAAGCAGAGGACAACCTCTAAATATATCGCGTCTTCTCTAGGTTTCCTTGTTGGATGATTACACTCTAAATGCAAACTACACCGGACTCAACTGCTACTCTGATGTTTCTACTGTTGGTGCTATTGCCAGTGCTTGAAAACATGTTTAAGCAAATTATTATCAGTGCCGACACAATCTCCTAAACTTGGACAGCCTTCGCTAACTAATTTTCCAAGCCATTGGCTTTATCTTGCTTACACTGTCCCTAACTCTAAACTCGAAATCGCTGATTTGAGACTCTTTAATCTAAATTCATTTTTACCTGAACATTTAATTCAATCAATTAATTAATGAATTATTAGCGCACAAAGTATACATTGAGACGAATTTCCATAAAGCATAATTAATTGGTTGCTAATTTCTGACCTAAATATTTCTATTAGCATCAGAGTGTTAATGACATTCGATAACTCGTTTGATACTCAAAGGAAACTCCCAGCAAGTTCTGGCTCTAATTGCGCTCTCGGTGTAAGAGAGGACAAATGAGTACAGTATAAAGTGAAATGATGAGATTCATATTCCTCCTTTTACAGCATTTCCGTCCATCATCCCACGGCGAATGTAATTAACGTTCACAGAACATATTCGATGAATCATACCTTTGACACCATGTTTCGCGTACACCCCTAATGGGGATTCAAGCCTGCTTTCGTCAAAGAGAATCTGATCATTAGCTGATGAAGATTAGGTAACCGATATGAGATGTTGTCTGATGCTTTATGACAAACATCATAAGCTATAATCGAAATTGATTAGATAAGACCCAAATTCATTATTATTATTTTAAATATTTTTTTATACTCAATTGGACATTATTTCCGATTAAAACATTTAAAAAGTACATAAATTATGCACGAATATAGTATAGATTAAAAAGAGTGCTTGTTAATTTTTGCATAAAATTATTGTAAAGAACATTGTAAAATTGAACAGTTGATCCCAATTCTGATATTCACTTATTATCATTCTTAATTAGCCCAATAAAGACAATGTAAGATCATTCCAATGTTCCGTTATAGATTGCAGACAGAACTCAGAGGTCGTTATTTGTTAGGTTTTACATAATCATTTAGGAGAATTGTAGAAAATCGAAACCAATAACGACCTCTGGGTACTACCTAGAATTTAATGGAACGTTAAAATGGGTTCACATTGTCCTTGCTAAATTTATTGCGTTAAGCTTAATGATGATTTCTTGCAGCAATAAATATCCCGGTAATTGATGAAATATTTTATAAAAAAAATCAGCTGTTTAAAGTAACGAGTATTGAACTAGAGGTATAATTATGATGTCAAAAAATAAGAATGTTTACTCGGGAATCGCATCTTGTTTGACTTGGGTCTCGCAAGTATTTATTTCATGACAGCAAATTAATCTACGTAGCCTGGCATATTTGTTTGGTAAGTCGGCAAGTTTACCGGACGTCGGAGGCTTCAGTAAAGCTCATTTCATCCCAGTGACGTGACTGAAATCCGGTAACGTGATACAGATATAAGATATTATTAATTTAGTATACATATATTGTCACAAGATGACGAAGAATTGAAACCGATAGTATTAATTATGATGACGTCTGATAGAAATCGAGGATAAATATCAAAAAGGATACTCCTCCTCGATTCTAAAGCCAAACATCCAGATGATTAAGTATTAATTATTATATTGTAGATAATGATGTGAAGAGATTCCTAGAAGAGATAAATTGAAACAACGATCGCCCTTTTTAAAATTTTTCTCCTTAAGTTAAAATTTTAAAGAAAATATCCTTTTAGTTAGACAATATGCTATAAATTATAAGATAAAAATTAAAAAGTTGTACTGGCAACCGCCCATTTACCCACTTAAGCCTTTTAGTGTGATGGGCGCATTCATGGGAATCGTAATTAGGCCATCGTTATTTCTAACTTTCGTTATATAGTATTGTACAATGCGTTCTCTAAAATTCAAGTCACGAGCTTCGCTGGAAAATCCTACCACCTCACGTTCTACACTATTTTCATCGCCCATGCGAGTGCAAGGACCAACAGAAACTAGATTTTAAACTAGTTGTCGTTTTCCGCTAGCGTTACGTCTGACCAACATATAAATAAGCTTTTTAAGATAGGTTTTTTTATAAACTTGGAAAACAAATAAAACTATAGTCCCTCTTAACAGTTACTTAAACTTTTCTCACTTACACTTTTATATAACGGAGTAGAGTTTCACGACAAAAATAAAGTTTCGCCATGAAAAATTCTTTATAATCTTTGAAAAAACAACTAGCGACGGATTTTTCAACGAAACTCAGTTAATCATATTTTTTTTTCTTTTTTTTTAAATTAGTTACTACAATTAATTAATTACAGTTAAAATTACTTATGGGTATATAATATTATTTACAAATAAAATAAATTTTTAAATTAAATCATACGATTAATTACGTTAATCAATAATGTAACAATATTAATTAAATTACTTATACTTAATTAATGATTAATAATAGTTAATAATTAGATAGTAACTATGATAAGGATATTTTTAAATATTACGACATGCACAACCGAGTATACTCGATATATATGTATATATTACTTCAAATATATGATAATAATAATAATATATAATAGTATAGTCATAGTAGAATAGTATTAATAGTAAGATGCGAAGCAACACTGGAAAAATTTTTTACGTACCCTTTTCGACATTCATTATTCATTTTTTTTTTTTTTTTTTTTTTTTTTTTTTTTTTTCAAGTAATGTATTATTTTATAAAATAAAATTAGATAAAATAAACTGTTTTAAAAAATTGTAATGTTAATTAAATTTTAGTAATTCAGCTATCTGAAACACTCTACAAATTCCTTAAAAGGGTTGTTTGGTACAATGTTTAAGCTAAAAAAATATCTAACTGGATGTATTAAACACTACGGTGTTTTATTCATTAAACTTAAACTCGATTATCTTCACTCCAGTCGATTACACGAAAGCCGGTAATTTATTTTGTTTTCTCAAAGTTCATTCCGGATGAGACGAGGACCAACTATTGAGGATTACGTTACGGATTACTTAACTCTCTACTGTCAGTTTTTACTCCCCGTATTTTTCATTCAGACTTTTGGCTAATCCCGTTTTCTACACAGTCAACATTCTTGTGTTAAATCTGGTCTTAGATTTTTCTGATGGATATTTTAATAGATTAATATTGAATTCTAAGAAGATTATCATTTTAATTTATTTTAATTTTGACTTATGACATTGTTAAGTGTCGTAGAATATTATATTAAGTTTGAAGACAATATTAAACGTCGTAAAAGTCATACTTCATCATTATTACTACACATTATATGGAGAATGTCAGAGCGTTGTCAAATATTTAATATAACTCTATGACAAGTCGTATCTTTGTATTCATATATCACATTATAAGAAAAATTTGACAGACTAGAAAAATTATTGAAATTAAATTTTTATTCATTGATTTATTATAATAAGTAAAATGTATCATTTTTACGACACTGATTGATACTATTGAATAAAAAAAAAAATATTTTCAATAGAAAAGTTTTCTTTACACTATTACATAACATTTTATTGTAAAAAATGTATAAGAATATCAATTATAAAAATTTATATCAAATATTAATTAATAAAATAAATAATATGATGACTCAAATTGTCTAATTAATTTTTTTTGGACTAAAAAAAAATGTGTTTCAAATTTTTAAAGAAAAAATTACAAAATTGTTTTCAATATTGTAACCAAAAATAACTTTTTGCTCATAAAAGAAATTTACTTTATCATTTTAATATTTATAATTCAAGTTTGATTTATTTTTCACAGAAATTTATGAGAGGTAAAATATCAATACTTTTGATAATAACCAACTATGACCAGTTTTAACACTAGATTTACAAGGCCGTAAATTTAAAATTTTGTACTGTGTAGAATGCAAACTTTATTTATTGACGCTGCATTTTATTATGTACATAATAAAACCTCGAGGTCTACATTTTTATTTATTAAAAAAAATCTACTTCTAAAGTGAGCATGTATTCGTATTGAAAATGTGTAATTAAAATAAATTGCAATATTGACATCATGATATCAATACCACTTGATATAACCCGGTGAATAAAAAGTTTTGATTGCATCACGACATTTAATAAAAATAAAAAACGATGATATAGATTTCGTGTCGAAGATTGAATCGCCGAGCTTTCTACTAATTAAATTTTTTTTATCGTGGTAATTATTATTTACCGTCATTCAATGGCAATCGAACAGTAGGATTCGAGTGACGAGTAAAAAGTTATATGAGCGAGTATAAAAAATTTTATCAATTTTCGAATATTGAATTTGACCGAATAAAATGAAAACTGATTTAATATTTCATTGAAGGAACTAAATCTTTTAAAAATGATATCGACTGAATAATGTAAACGTCGAAACTCTTTCCGCGTGATTGTTTCGCAGTACTCAACGTTTTTAAATTTTATTTTCAGTCAAAAATAAACTAAGTGAGTGAACTCGATTTTGCTTTTAATAATAATAAGAATAATAATAGTAATAATATTAATAATTAATAATAATGATAATTTCTCAAGGGCAACCGACTGGATTGTAGGTTTATAGTAAAAAATATTATGTAATAAAAAATTGGTATTTGCCGGTCAATTTAATTAATTAGAGAACGAGTTACCTGTTGTACATAAGGACGTCTGGTTTCCAAAGTTTGTTTGGCGTTATCCTCAAATCTTTAACCCCGCCGTAGTCTGTCTCATTCCACTGGAGATTGTAATCCGTCCATTCCTGTAACAAATATCAAATTTAAACCGATTAGTTACTAATTTTAGAATTTTATTTCATTAAAAAAATTTTTAAGAAAAAATTAAATTATTTTATACACATTAAAATATCCCGAAACAATTTTTAAATTGTTTTCATTCATGGAAATATTATTTTAATAATTAAAATTTTGATTACAAAAAAAAAATTAGTCATAACATTTTGTCGGTTTCTGACTTCATTAAGTACTCTGTTATTAAACATTAAGTGTCAAAATTATAAATGAATAATTAAGACAATGAAGTTACTTAAAAATTATTTCCTTAAGCGCAACCATTACTCTCAATTTAACTTAAGATAAAATAGTTTCGAAGTAACTTTGTTGTCTTGATTATTAATTCATGATTTTAACAGTTTACTTGTAATAATTCAGTACTGAAAAATTGACAATAAGCTGTGAAATAGTAGATTACATACCTAGGCCAGTAAAATAAGAAAAGTCTCAGATCACATGTAATTGTTGGCCGAGGCGAAGCCGAGGTTGACAAACATGTGGTCTGAGGCTTTACTTTTTACTGGCCAAGGTGTGTATACTATTTTTCTGCTCGACGTAGCCGGAATGTGGCAACTTTGTTCAGCGCAGCGGCCAGAAAGTTGCCACTTTCCGGCCGGAGGGCAGAAAAAAAAATTTTTTTTGATTTATAACAAGATAACTTATAGCTAGCATAGTGATTTCATATTTAATAGAATATTAATATTAATAATAATATTAATTATAAATATTCTATATTATAAATATTAATTATAAAATATAAAAAAATTATTAGATATAAAAATAAATAATTAATTTTCCTTGAAACCGTGTTTGTATTTGAAAATAAAATCATTGTTGTTGTTGAAACATTTTTTTACTTAAAATTTTGACAAAGTAATTTCGAATAAACAATTACAATAATATTAATTTATCCGATAATAACATAAGAAAGAATTTTGAAATATATAAAGTCATATTTTTTGTACGAGTAGTTGCAAAAATGATAAAAATATTATAAGAGTGTTAAAGCAAAATTATTGTGGTACATAATATTAAAAAAGCGTTGATGAAATTTGTTTACAAAGCATTAATTACAGTTAACAACTAATGGTGACTAACAAACGGAATATGGGATGATAAATAGAGTGTTGACACTGTTGGTAATAGATGTAATAAGTGTAACTGTATGGCTGGTTTCCAAGAATAGAAATTGGAAATATTACAGCGAATGTTTTAGCTGTAGGAGATAGAGACAAATGAGTCAAGAGAGGGTAGCCTGCTAGTAATGAGAATGTAGATGGAATAGCTCATTTGATCAATAAATCATACACCCTCGGCGTTCTCTCAATACTAACGGTGTTAATTTCATTTTCGAGCACCATTAACGCGTTTCGCTAGAATCTATACCGAGCGCTACATCTATGCTCTAATAGCTATGGTAAATAGCTGGTACACGCATCAAGGCTACTGTCAAGTGGGAATATACATTCAATACTCATAAATTAATTTATTGTATACTCTTGCCCATTACGCACATGAATAAATTCGGGATAACAACTGTTTGTTTGTGTAAATTTTATCTGAATCTCATTAATCTCTTGTTTACCATGGTTCCATTTTATTTATTTATGCAAAGTTCTGTTTTACTCTATACATCGGAATAATTTAGTTTTTATTTGTTGCAGCTAAAAATTTTTCGATGAAAAAGCTCCAGTCAATTTTTTTTGACTTTACTGAGCTTAAAAATGAACAAATAACCTTCTCCCTTCAAGATTCAGTTAAAAAACTTGTTAATTCTCAAAAAATGGTGACTCAATTCCTCGAATAGAGATCTAAAAAAATGAGTTTCACAAAAACATTACCATCAAATACATTCTCTTTTTTCTCTAGTCGCTATAAAATGTTATAAACTCCCAGCTTCACTCGTTCCTCGAGTTTATACCCGCGCTATCAGTGACTCGAAGAATGAAAGTATCGCTCGCATCACTAAACGGTATCATCATTATCGCAATACGCTTTTGGCTGTGCTTTATACAGAGAACCTCAATTTACCGTATCGCGATTATCACGATTCAGATGGATCTCGGCATTGTGCGGCCGTGTTGCTATAATAGCGATTCCGTTTTATTATAATCACTGGTCTACTAACTCATTCATGTCAAAGAGCTTATTATCTCAAATAATTTATTTTACCAATATTTAACCCTTCAAATTTAGAATATGGAGTGGATTAATTTTCATTTAACTTTTAATATGTTACGGACCAGATAAACACTTCATATTACATGATAATCATAGTAATAGTATTGAGATTGCTTTTTATACAAGGATCTGACATTAATTTTTAGTTTAATCAACTTATATATCAATTTTTTTTAAATAAAATATGTACATTGCAAAATTAACAAGTTATTTTTTCATTACCATGTATAACCTGGTATAGTTAAGCATAAAAATTAGTCATGTTACAAATTAATTCACGGAAAAATACACATTCAAATTTATACTAATTAATAGAGAGCCGGTTTTTTTGTCCGGTTATACTGCGAAAACAACTGAACCGATCGGAATAAGTATTAACTTATACCATAAGATGCAGCGTGTTTCGTAGAAGGTTTTAGTATATGATATGGTGATGATTACTTATCCGGAGCCTATATTTTTTTGACTTAAAAATAATGAATTTTTATTGTAACTTAATTTATTCTATTCGATTGTCATTTGTTTAAAATAAATTTTTTAATTTTTTTGGTTATATTTATATACTAGGCAGATTTCTTCACTTATGAGGCCTGCAATTTCTTTAACTAAAACTTTCAATGCCATTACAAATTTTTTTTTTCATATCAATTATTAATTTTTGTAAGAAAGACACGGGAATGTTATAATGATTGCACATTAAAAGTTACAATGAATATTAGCTGGAATAATTACATGGATAAAAGGTGCATGCCAATTCGATAGAATTGGGAATCTGTGCAAGTCAAAACATTACTCTAATTAAATTTCAAGTCTAGATCTAAAAATGCAATTCTATAAAGCACCCAGCGGAGCGGGCGAGTAACAGCTAGTTTTTAAATAAAAGATGTACATTGCAAAATTAATAAGTTATTTTTTCATTGTCATGTATAGCCTGGTATAGTCAAACATAAAAATTAGTCATGTTCCTATTTTATTCTCGGAATTATACTCATTGAAATGCTAAATATGAAAGAAGTAAACTCAAGCGTCGATAAAGTTATTTCTTGATACAAAGTTGTTCACATTTTCATCTAAGTTATATATTCTGTATTTTACGACACTTGTTGAAACTAAACGTTTAAATATTTAAAGCCAATCGAAACATTTCAATCAACGATTGCCGAGACGGATAAATCTGTTGGCATGCGTTCAAATCGCGAATTGCAATCACTGTAAAAATTGTGCTTACTTATTTTACTACGAATGAACAATCTTTATTTTTTGTAGAAAATTTAATAGTTACGAAGTCAAATAAACTTGAATATTTCTAATAAATTCATCAACGTAACAACTTTTCACAAGCGAATAAATTCCTCAGTGATGAAATAACTTAATGAATCAATTTATCAAAGTGCATTTACATTTCTGATTAAATTAATTAAAATATTTACTTGAATTATGATTATAAGTAAATCTATAACCAGTGAATTCCATTACTTAGATTGAATTTTTTTTTGTTTTTTGATAAATTAAAGTAAATGTAATAATTACACACAACACTAAGTTAATAAATCTCGTTGAGAAGCATCTCTCTATACTGTAGGTGTATCACGCTCGATGAACTTTATTATGTCTATAAATGTCCTGGCTATCAAGAGTTGTGGTAATACGTGAGCACCATGGTCAGTGCTTCCTGTCATCACTAAAGTCAATGTACTTGCGTGTTAGTTATTAAATTAATATCCACCACAGTCTACAAAATCCATTTACGCTTTCTTAAATTAATTGTCAAGATACTTAATGTGCCCTCAATAATTTTATTATTTTTCATTTTTCTCAATTAAGAGCTGAACGTTTTTATGAAAAATTATGTAGGTATAGTATAAAAAAAATAGAGAATGTGGTTAAGATCGTAAATTTATTTTTCCAGGCCACTAAGTTTCTTCATTAGTACCCACTTGCTTTATAAAAGTCTCATAATTTTTAGGATCTGGAGCCACTAAGCGGCCAGATTACTACCACGTACCTTGCGTGTATGAACCTAACCCCTTATTCATTATAATTTAGTTCAAAAAAATTGATAGTATTTTACAAAAAAGCTTTAATTACTCTCAACTCTTGTATGCATTGTTTAAAGAATAAAATCTCGGAAAATAAATTTAATTTACTGTTAATCGATATTTTTTATATGGAGTAAAAAATTCGAATTTGCTCCAATTATGACTTCTGGCTTTGATAAATGTTTTTTTTTATTTTGGTAAAAATAATTTTTACAAAGACTTTAAAAGTTAAATTTATTTTAGCAACCAATAATTTAATATTGTTTTCGAAATTATTATTATTAATAGCAACCTTGCAGTCACTATGTGACTGCCGTGACTTTTGAACTATAAATAAATAAAACTTTGTTTTATTAAATAATGATTTTTGTTAAATTGCACTGTACTTTCTTAACTATCAACGTTTTTAAAGATATAAGCTCACCCCAAAGTTACACTCATTAAGAGCTTTCATTTGAGTACCCACATGAATTTTGATATATTTTTCATATATACATATATATAATATATATAAATATATGAAAAAATGATGTGGGTAATCAAATGGATGGTCTCGATAATTATAGCATCGGGATGAGCTTATATCATCCAAAATGTCAATATTTCCCAAGATGCAAGGTCATTTCTCAATTATTGACATTTTTAAAGATGTCAAAGATGTTTAAAGATATAAGCTCATCCCGATGTTACACTCATCAAGAGCTTTCATTTGAGTACCCACATGCACTTTGATATATTTTTCATATATACATATATATAATATATATAAATATATGAAAAATTGATTTGGGTACTCAAATAAAAGGTCTCGATGAGCGTGACATCGGGATGATCTTATATCATTAAAAATGTCAATATTTCACAAGATAAAAGGTCATTTCTTAATTATGTATCTAGAGATAGAGCATTTTCAAATGCAGCCTAAATACTTATCATATAAATTGAATATTTGTGAGAATGATATGAAACCTTGAAAAGGCACAAATTCAAGTCAAGACCTTTGTAATGACGCTAAATTTCACTAAAAAAACCGATTTTATCATATGACTATCATGGACACAAAATTTTTCTTATTCTCTTAATAATCTAGATTATTATTATTTAGATTGTAAAAGTTTTGTGATATCAGCAAATATATTTAATTTCAATTAATTATATGAAATAGACGAAGCTTTATTTTCCCGGAAAATTAGTGAAAATAACGACGTCAGCATCAAAACTCATAATTAATTACAACAAAAATGAGAAGATTAAATTTGATAAATAATTTAATGAAATTGAGCAAAGAATGTAAATAAACAAAAGGTCAAAGTGAGCTGAAGGTTGAAATTCACTAAGTTATGTGATTCGTTAAGCACTGGAGAAGTTTCCCTTTATCCCATGGGACTGACCCTTCCGCTCCATTTTACTTGCTCTGTAACGACAACCGGTTGCATAGTTACCGTGTCTCACTCTCGCTCCTCATTTTGTTCTCTCGCTTGTACGCGGCCATTCATTCTCCAACCCTCTCTGTCTTTTTCCGATCGCCGTCGAGCTATTGGTAGTTTACTTCGTAGTGGAAGAAAATATCGCATACCACCAACACAGCCTCTGATGCGATTAATTTAAGGTGACTTAGCTCTTGCATTTATCATCAACGCGTAAAATAGAATTTTCGATGGCCACACAGTGCATTACACATTTTATTAAATTTTGATTACATACAGTCTATGTGGGTCATTCTCTAGATATCGATCAACTTAAATTTTCATGATAGCATTGCTAATCAAAATATCTTTTGAAAATCAAACCCAAAGGTAAAAATGGTTCATTTTGAAAAGAATGAACAAGAAGATTATTAAAAATATAGATAAAATATTAAATCAAATTTTTTGTTATTATGTTATGCTTGTACGTTTATTACTTCATAACTCTTTTACACGCTGGCTGGAATTTATCTTTTATAACGTAGAGGAATCTTGATGCTTTAATATCTCTCTAAAAGATATGACTAAGATAAAAAAAAATAAATAAAACCAATCCAATATTTGTGTATGTCTCAAGTAGACTATTATCAAGTCATAACTTGCATTATTTACCTATAGTAAAAAATGGCTAAGTTATTCGATAAATTAATTTCTAATGATTATACAAATTGAATTGTGTTAACATTCCCTACAAGATTTTGAGGCCAAAGAGTTGATAAATTAATTATTTTTTTATAAATTTTAAAGTTACATCCCCGTGTGTCCAGAATAAGTCAGACGAGGCTTTAAAACTTTCGATAAATTAATTTCTAATGAAATTGTAGAAATCTCCGAGCTAATGAGGGAAAAAAAAAAATTTTGATATGACCATATATATCTGTATCAAATTGTTCTGTCAATACATGGCTTGGTATGTAATATCAGGGTTGATCTGGTCATATATGTCCATCCTAAATGATTTTTCAACGTGACGTACACGGAAAAAAAAAGTGACTTTAAAATCTCATTAGGTAATACAAAAATTGTATCACCTGTGAAGTCCACAGAGGTGAACCTAAATTTACATCACTCGGTGATACAATTTTTGTATCTAATGTATTTTAAATAGGAACTAACCTGACGGTCATATAAGTACCCTCAAACCTTGAAATAAATTTTTCAAGACAATACTCTTTAAGCAATGAACATACAAAATCATCGGCCATGTTATTTTCACGTTTTTTATAACAAATTCTTAATAAATAAAAAAATACATATGACACGAAACATCAACAACAAATATAACCTCTACAATATTCAGGTGCATGCGTGTAGGGCACGCATAATTTACTTCAATATTTGTACCACTTCAATCCAAAATTAACACCACTCGTACAATTGAATTTTTACTTCATTTGTGGTGCAATTTTTAAATCATCTTTTTTTTGAGTAGTGTTGAAAATTTCCGACAGATAGCACCTGACCCCTGAATCTTCTCCTTACAAGACTCGTGAAAAAATTTTCTCATACGACCATATCAAAAAATTAATTGACTGAAAGAATACGAGTTTTAAAACAAGAAATTTTTGAATACAGATATTTTGTTCTCTTCAAAATAATTTTTTAAGATCAAGAATCTTTTTCTCGAATTTAGCACTTATTTCAATTTAGTACAATTAAATAAAATATCTGACAAATACTGAGTACAAAGATGGCAACCAACGGGCATCGCCATTAGTCTCTATATGACCGCAAGCACGGATGCATATATGACAACGAGGATGTGCATTAATGTCGCGCGTGCTTCGGTTAAAGACCGAGGATATGCGGAGAGAGCCAAACTTGAGGAAACCACACAATCTGCCGGGGACCGCAACGATGTCTGCATAGTAATCATCGAAAATACGTCACGCGCTAGATTAACAGCTTTCTCAATTTATTTACTCAACACTTTCAATTTACTCCGCCTCAATCCAAACCATAGCTCGACTATCGCAACAGTACCGAGATCCAGAAGTGCACGAAACCTAAACTCACGTCTGACTAATTCCGGCCTTTTCTACTTTTGAGTCACGTGACATTAAATGGCTGCGTGAAATATCACACCTCAGCTCACCACGTGTCTCGTAGAATTAAAGCAATTTGTTTTGGGATGTAATGCTCGACTTTTTTATCGGGTTTAAAAAAGTCAGTGAAATTAAACTACCTGGTAGTTCTGGACCGGGAATTGACGTAACTAAATATTTTAAATTTGCAGTTGAAATTCGAGTACGTATCTCAATATTGTTATCAGCGCCAAACTCGATAATGAAGCTCTGAAAGTTCATGAAGCCAAAGAACCTGGTATTGAGTACCAATCAAGTACCTAACCTTGCAGTTGTAATGCTCACGTTAGTAATTTCAAGTTTGAAGTTATGGAGAAGAAAGTCTGCTACTGTTGTGAAAATTTTAGATTGCTATAGCAGGCTTTTTAAAATTTTTTTATGGAATTTTATTCCGTCCGTTCTTTACTAATTATTCAGTTTTAAGAAAAAAAATCTCGCGAAAAATTTTTATACATGTATGAAATTAAAAGAATAATTTTTTAATTTTGTTATTTTTTTGGGAAAGTTTATTAGTGAAATTGCAGGAAAACAGTAATTTAATTCTGATTTTGTTTGACGATTTTTGTCTTAAGATTACTTTTATTTCTTTTCATTTCTGTGCTTTTCTTAGGTACTATTCTGATTAGAAGAAAAAAAAATATGCTCCTTAAATTCTATATTCTATAAATATGAATTTATTTATTAAACAATAATGTTTATGAATTTTGTTAATTTGTCATTCGGCTTATGAAGCCTTGGCATGACTTTTTGATAAATAAATAAATAAACAAATATTAGAACAATAAAAAAAATGATCGTTATTTTACGATTTAATACCTCAGACTTAAATCATTTTCAAGGAGATGATTTATCAATTATTCCAAAAATTACCCCACGGAATCAGTTTGTATGATTGATTATTATTCTAGTAAAATTTCCAACCGATACCTTCTAAGTAACAGTCGTTGTACTAATAATTGTCACCTGTAATTATCAATATCATTCAAGCAATTACTAGACAAATAACCGAAGGATATTACTATCTAGAGGCTTCTTGAACTACTGGAGCTTCGGGTTTCGCTATTAAATAACCCTTCAAATAATTGTCGAGTATAACTGAGGTTAATAACAACAATTAAGTATTGTAGGAGACAAAAGCTTTAATAAAAAATAAATTTTGAAAATAATGTGAAGAATTTTTCTAAAATTTTCCTGTGCGCTATTTTAAGTACATTTTACTTCCGTTTTTGTATTAAGATATTGTAAAAGGACGTTAAATTTATAAATTTATATTCTAGTGACCCTGTTATTGGCCATTGCTGTTAGGTCTTTATGTAAAGAAAATAAATAAAAACTGTTTTCAATATTAAAATTAATGTTTCTAATTGTAATTTTTGGAAATCAATAATCTTGTACCGGACGATAAAATAATAATTAGCCAGTAAGTATTCTAGAAAATAATTTGACAAATGATAAAGAGCGATAATGATAACAGTATTTATAACGATACAGCAGCCAGACTAAGGTTTAAAATAATAAAATGAACTAGATAGCTGATTGCGAGTAAGTTAATTAAATTAAAATGGTTATAAGTGACTGTATAGCATTTAATGGAAGTTGTTCGAGGCCTTGGAATCCGCGGTTCAACGCGGGTATGTGACTCGGCATTACCGGCACTGCGACGTCTGGCTTCCGCGGCGTCCCAAATATGTCGTTCTGTTTTGCCCTCTCCATACATATCTCAGTCACATATATATCCTAGCATATGTTCAGGTATACTATACATATCTGTATATACTCATGCACATTAATACGCACATAAATTCGAGTTCATGGTTGTGTGTAGCAAGATATCTATCTATGGATGTATGGAGATGGTGAAATTATTGGCAGCCACGAGGATAATTAGATTTATCGGGTTATGCGGTGTCGAAGGAGATTGCCGGGACTCGGGATAACTCGCGCGGTTCGAGCTCTGCGACGGATTACCTCGGGTGTCAAGAATCAATTAACTTTTCAATTTCATTCAAGACTACACCGTTAAATCCTCTCGATCATTATTCTGTTGTTTCATTTGTTTACACCACAAATTTAAGGTTTAATTTTGGCTAAAAATATTTTAATTATTGAAACATATTTTAAAATATAAATGAAGAAATAAGAAAAATTTTTTCTCACCTACAATGACAAAAAAAAATTCACTTGATTCAAGAGAAAAATTCTTGATTTTTTTTTTTGATAAAAAGTGCCTTAACTATCTTTTAAATCAAATTATTGAAAAATCGTCACGCAAAAGTTTTTTTTATCCATGATTTGTAATTCCCGGTAATTACATAGTAGCCGCAGGCTACCGCTAGAAACTAAAGTTTTTATTCATTGCAATGTAATAATTCTCAGTATTACATGCCTCTAATTTTAACGCTATTTTTTATTATCAAAAAAGAAAATAAAAAATTTACTAGAAAATTTTTGAGCGGATACTGAATAATTTATTACAATGTCCGACATTTATATGACAAAACTTCATAACTTTATTCTCGAATTAATTAATCATTTAATTGTTCGAAAATTTTCCAATACTTTGTTGATATTTATAACGAAATAAAATATTGAAAAATTGGGGCGTATATTTTATTAAAAATTCATCTTCGATAGACAAATTAAATGTTACAAAATTGAATAAAAATAAGTTCGAAGGATTTAAAAATATGTATATATTGAGTTTGAAAGTTCAACTAATTTATTACTCAAAAGAGTTTATTTTTATTTATTTCTATCGATCGGCTTGACGGATAACAAATCTAGCTGCAAGTTAATTCAAGAAATAAACTTTGGATGGAAATGAACTCTGTTCGATAACACGGAAACGAATAATATGTATAAGTATATAAAATTCTCTACTCGCACTAAAAATAATTAAGTATCTTGATCCAACTTTTTTAAGTTACAATTATCGTTTATCTACCGGAAAAATCTTCCTTTTAATATCGTTTTAATTATGACTTCAAGTTGTATATTACTTAACATTCATTCAACTAAAATTTTAGCGTGATTAATTACTGAAACCCATAAATATTAATCTCCACTTTTCGGCAGAGCTCTCGTAGTTGTAATGCAGCTTATTTCACGCAGAATATAATTATCTGGAAGTTCCGAGCATTTATTCGCAAAAAGATAAAATAGTTCATACTTTACGTTGTACTGGGGCGCGCTTAAATAACCATTAATAACACTTTTTAAATTTATCTTTTTTATTTCTCATTAGAGAGAGTTTTAAATAAAATGGTCTCCTGTGGTCTTAATGTAGTTTAATACCGGCTTATTTACTATGTAGTTCAATAACTTACGCGAACCGACGTCACTTAAAGTTTTGACTGGATATTTATTAGTTGGGAAAATTTCTAGCTCCAACATTCTTCGCAAAGAATTTTCACACTGACGCTGAGAGAGTATTGTTATATTTATCCAATTATTAGAAAAAAATCAAAAGATAAATAATTGGACACGCGTGATATTTGGAATTTTATACGGAATTTCTAAGCCTCGATTTCAAATTTTTTTATTTATTTTATTAAAAAACAGAAATCAACCATGTATTAGTGAGCTCGACGAGTTCAAAACTTTGTAACGAGTCTTTTAAGCTTAAAAATAACGTAAAAAGAAAGTTCCAGGACTGGTCTGCATCGTTAATCAGTTTCAGAATTTTTTTTTCAATGACTTATTTTTTGATCTTATTTCTATGAAAATTTATTGAAAAGTTGCAGTATTACAATATTTTTTTTTGTAAATAGAGTTCATATAATGAATATTTTTTTATCATCAATTAGGATTGATACTATATTCCTTTTAAGTTAATAATCATGACTTCATGACTTATGATCAAGATAAAATGATAGAAAGCAGCGCTAAATTTTTTGCTCTCTGAATAAGTTAGTTTTAATGAACCGTAAAAATAACACAAGTTCAATAGAGGAATTGAGTTTTCCCCCAGGGGAGACGTTTACTTAAGTTACCTCAGTGATCACGTGCAATTCATTAGCAAATATTAGTGATTGCCCAGTATAGTTGATTCGTGGATATCCACAGCTATTTACTCACTTGTTATTAGATTTACCGAGTGTAATTATTGAATCAATCATAAATCAAAACATAAATAAAAACATGAGAACAATTATTATTGTTATTATTATTATTAAAGATACAGGTTTTTAGGTGAAAATACAACAATTAATTACAGAATGTGTAAAGATGTAATTTTTTACTCAGTGTAACTTTTTTCAGTAACTGAAAAAATAATTCGGACAGCCCAGACCAGGACGCGAACCTGGATCTTTTAGTTACGCGCTAAATACTCTACCATGTTATTATTATTACTGTTATTTTTTTATTATAATTGTAATCACCAGATTTATTATTTATTTAGTAAATATTAATAAAATCTTATCAGCCATAAGCCGTCATAAATCTATCAAAAGAATAATTAATTACGATAAAATCAATATAAATCCGTAAAAATTGTGACTAAGCAGTGATTTTTTTATGAAATGAAATTTTCTGTAAATTTTTTATTAAAGTTTAATTATTAATTATAAGCTCTATGCTGAAATTTTTCTCCAGTTTTCACTAAGTATGAATATGACAATTTTTTATTGAAAGGCTAAAAATTTTTTTGTGTAGATTTTGATAAAAAAATCTCAGGATAGGTAATTGTTCATATTTTTAAGAAAAAATTATTGAAATTTAAAATAGAATAGATTCCTGCACTATTTTTTTATTTATGGATAAATATTAGAAACCATATAATACATAATAGTCTTTTCTTTCAACATCATAAATGATTTTTTGTATAAAAATTGGAACTATTTTTTTTTTTGAATAGATGAACACTGCAAATCACCTGATTTTTTTGTCACACTCCCCGCAACAACTCAAGCCTGTCCTCTTTTGATTAAAAGTAAAATTTTTAACAAATCAAAAGATTATATTAAAGTATATTGGATCTGATAGAATTCTGATTCAATTTTTATCATTTGATTCGCAATCAAAGAAAAAATATTAATATTAATGAGCAAGAATGAACATTCGTGATAATTCAAGTTCAGCATGATAAATTTAATACTTATTTGAGCAGAAAACTATCATTGTAAGTAAGAAGCTAAAAAAGTTGAAATCCTCTATTGAATAGTCTTTGATAGATATCTTGAAAAAGGCATACTTTTTACGTGACTGACTGACTTTAAGCACAAAGCTGCTGGTTCTTATTCTGATTCTCGTTATATTGAAGTTCTGGTTTCGGTTGAGAATCTGCCGCTACTCAACTGTGGCTTTCTCTTTGAACGAAATGATTTTCCTTTTCCTACAGTCAGTAAGAAACAGCTAGTGATATTTGAGACACTTCTGAGAACTTGTGTATCGTTCTTTGTGATAAGTCTCCAATTTCTTAAAATCACTTTCAAGTAAATGGCAAACGAAATCTCAACAAATGAATCTCATTTTATAGCAGAGATTTTATTTAAACTTTAAAACTTTAGAGACCGATTCTTTTTTTTTTCTTATTGTCATTTGTTCACTTCTTCATTTATTTATCACCGTTGAAATAAAAAGTAGTTGAAAAACTGGAGACAAGAATATACCGCGAGATTTTAAAAAAGTTTTTGCCAGGAATTTGTCAAGAGGTATTATGAGTAAAATAATTGAAAGGATTTTAAAATATATGGTATTGAAATAAATCTTTTCCGAGCATATACCACAAAGTACTTTTAAGTGCTAAGTAGTTAGGTATTCCACAACTACTAGGGAAGGGGCGCAGCAACGTGGTTAAAGTTTGGAGCCGAACAAGTAGAGCGTAATGAGCGACGAAAGCTGAAAGGAGGAAGGTAGAAAGCGGAAACTGGGGTTGAAATACTGTCGCGCGGAAAAAGCTACCAGAGACTGAGTAAGAGTTTAAGGTAATACATATACACCGGTAGAGGACGAGAGCAACCATGAAACGGAAAAGTTGGACTTGACAACGTCGAGAAGTCTCGAGAGTCTCTACCTGTTCCAAATACCGACTAAATTTCAAAACAAATTCAAACCTACTTCAAGTCGAATTAACTAAAATTATTTTTGTAACAATAATATAACGTTACCTCATGAAAATGTTATTTTTTTTCCAGATACAATAATTGGCAATTGTTATTTTACAAATAGTTGGAATTTTTTTCATAATATAATAATATTGGTGGCAAAGTTTAAGATAGTGATTTAGATTATACTCAATGTTCATTTATTTACTTATTTGTTGGTCATGGAACTGTTGCTGTCTATAACCATGTATCTTTAAAAAAATTATTAATACATTTCTAAATAATGCATGGCAATAATTGAATAGTAATAATAATAAGTTGTGTTAAATTTTAAAAGCTATAAATATTAATAGAAAATACCAATTAAATCGACGATATTGTTATTTTTATATTAAAAATTTTTTTAATTTAGTTATTGGTATTTTGACGGTATCCGTGACAAATTTTTTTCATATGGATACACAGAAAAAAAAATATGTGTGTGTACCAGAGTACACAGGTAAGAAGTGGAACTTCTTTATGACGTATCATTTTTCTACTATTTACAACTTCACAGAAATTGGGTAGTTATATGCAATAATTTTATAGAATTCAAAATGAATAAATAAATCATTAAAAACGAATAATTAATAAAAATGAACGTATACATATTTTTATTTTCTAATTGTGTTTTGCTTTATTTTTAAATTACTATTTAATTTGTTTTTTTAATTGTTTTTAAAATTAATAATGTTTACTAGATTTATTATTTACGTCGCTATACTGAACTTTGATAAAAAAAAACAACATGGCGCCTAACCGAAAATCGTGACGATTTTTTTTTTACATTGCTATAAAATTTCTCTCGTACGTCGATAAAGAAATTTCACTTCGAAAAATGTTCTTGAATCAAGTATATAATTTTGAAGAACTTAATTTTCTTGATTTGAGTAAAAAAATTCTTGAACTGATAAATTTTTTTTTGATTTAAGGAAATTTTGATTCAAGAATTTTTCTCTCGAGTCAAGTTAATTTTTTTTTCAGTGCACATGATCATAGTAAAAAATGTTATGCGTCTATTTATGGTCTGACATATCCATATATAATTATTTGACCGAAGATAGTGTTGAAAATTTACATCAGAATGCGCATAATCACTGAATCGTCTCCCAACAAGAGAGTTGAATTGAAAGTGTTAAGTTATGAAATAACAATCATTTGCTTACTCTTCTTCAAAGCTTGTCCAACTTTAGTTATTAATTCAATCAACTACTAAACCAATTTTTGTTTTATAAAAATTTAGTCATAAATTTTTTACAACACATCTTCTAAAATTGATATAAAAGTTGGCCTATCATTTGAGTTCGAGTATTTTATACATAAAGAAAAATTTAATCTTAATTGAAAATACAATTAATTAATTACAAGTTATAACGAATGATAATGATAACTTACAACGAAAGATAAAATCAAAAACTTTACAGATTTATATATTAGTAGTAGTATGAGCTAAGTGGGATAATACTAGCTAGTGATTTACGAGAGTACATAAACGTGAGGAATAGTTCCAATGGAAAATATCATTTGTACCATGAATCGGGATGAATCGACAATCGCTGGAATTGTGCCAATGGTATTCGGCAGTACTATGACGGAAGAGATTGCTGAAAGGACATCTGTAAGGTTAGAAAGGGTTGTAGTGTAAATGGGCATTGGGTCGACGTTCCAGCCGTAAACAATCGTGTCAGTCGGTTGGTAAATCGTAACATAGAGCTGAGAGAGTTTACTTCGAAAATTCCAGGCAAATACAGAACGCTCGAGCTTACACAACAAACTACGATAGTCTAAAATCGCAGAAATGCTTACAAAGCCTGCCGGAAGTAATTCGAGAGTAACGAGTTATTTGTTGTCATTGCCTAGTCCCAAACTTGTTGTCGTGTTATATACAAACAGAGAAATGTTCAACTCGGTTAATATAATCTACTGCACACCTATTTCACCGATATGCTAACTAATATCGTCCTTACTTTACTTCTCATCAAACTATCTCCCCCAATCTCCGGATTAATTGATTCCAAATTTAACCCAACATTCCGATAACTAATTTCTACTTATTTTCATCAGTTTCATTCCAGTTAAATTAAGTTAAAATAAAAAAATGTACCGACATTCAGTTTTGCTTAACTAAATTTCAAATTCTTCAATCGGTTCAATTTTTTTAATTTTTTAAATCGGAATCTTAACCTTTGATTTATTTTTTTTTTAGGATAAAAAAATACATACTATTTTTATCATACTAACAAATTGCTCATCAAAGTATCAAATTTTTTTACATACATTTATTTTTTTCATACCAAACATCATTAAGCACATTGATATTTTTGAACTTTCATTAATTTTTTCCTTCAACATACAAAAGTTTTTTTTTCTTAAAATTTGGAGAGCAAAACATCGACAGAAAAAAATTTTGACGCTTTAAATCGAAAATTGCCCATGCTCGTACATTTAATAAATGAGGATTTCTTGAATAAATATCTATAAGATGAGAAAATAATAACTTGTTATAAATAAGAAAAAATTTTCCGTGAACTTATAGGAGTTACATCGATTGCTTGTTAATTCAATTGTAATTAGTACACAGAAAAAAAATTTACTTGAATCAAGTAAATAATTTTGAAGAATTTCGACTTCTTGATTTGAGTAGAAAATTTCTCTCGGTTTAAGTAAATTTGACTCGATTCGAGAATTTTACGTTTTAATTCAAGACAATAAAACTCTTCAAAATTATTTTCTTGGTTTAAGAATTTTTTTCTTGATTTAAGTTAATTTTTTTTCAGTGTATAAGACAATATCTGAAATAAAAAAGAGTTTTCAGTATGTAAAAAGAAAAATTCTCTCTATACTATTTTTCAATTAATTACTTGATAATTGGCAGTTTGTCTGGATTTAATACCGGGGTTTTACAATGCACAAAGGGCACAAACCTCAAGAAGAAAACAAATGACATCAATAAATACTTGAAGTCACTTGGCGTTCGGTATACATAAGCGTTCCTGCGACAAGAGTCTCTTCCTATTTATCAAGTGGTCTAAATGAAGGCTCTGAGCCCCGAGTCTTTACAAACAGTTTGTATGAGAGCTAGAAAAACATGTGTGTTGTTATATATAGCCAAGGGATATGAGCCTAGCACCGAGAACAGTAAAGAGCGAGCCGGAAAAAATACAAATAGGAAAAAAAAAGAATAATGGTTACCGCGGCGCATGAGAGCTTCTGAAGGAGAGGTTACACGAAGAAGCAACGAGACAAACAGAAAAATACACAAAGCCTTTGACTGTGTGAGTTTCAATAAAAACGAGAGGGTGGAACGCGTCGAGAGGGTTACAAGAGGATGAGGACTAAAACAGGTGCGCGTGTGGGCGAATGAATGCACTTTTCTCAGATTATATCGGTTGTGTACTTTTCTATGTACTGGGTTACCTTTTTTCTTTCTTTTCTCTTTTATTCCAGCAACTTTTTGCATTTTTTTAACCTTTTGTATTGTTTAGAGGAGGCGGTCTCTTTATAGCAGTTGTCTCGAATTACATTAGCTTTGCCGAGCGTAGACGCAATTCGATTACCTGGAGTGGACGTGTACATTTGTTCTCAAGCAACATCCTCGGGGATATTCCAAGCTGAGACACCCTGTTACTGAGTAAATCAGACGTTGTTACGTCAATGGTGTATCGTCTACTGTAAGGAAGGAATCACTAAACAGTAATGGACCGTCTGATCTTGATTATTATGCAGAAAATTAATGTTACGTGCAAATTACCGAGACATAACAATTTATAGTTGTGTTAATAGATACATTGAAAAAATGAACCATTTGATTTAAGAAGGTTCCGTGAAAAATCACTTTTTTTACAATATTCTTCAATTTTTGAATACGCGTACTTTTAAGTGTCCTCTATACGAATAACTTTTTAGGTAGATTTCATAAAATCTATCTATTGCATTGGCCCCTGTGTCAAAATTCACATAGAATTTCGTTACAATATTAATTATTTAGTCCAGTAAGGCTTAAAAATGACATTGGTTTGGAAGTTTATATGTGTATGTATGTATATATATTTATGTAATATAACGCGCGGTTTGTGGACACGATAACTCTCACAATTCTTAATGAATCTTCATGAAATTTAGTAGACTTATTCTACAGACAATTAGCTTGAATGAGTTCAAAAATGAGCTAAATCCATCAAATAGTTTAGAAATGGCAGCCATTTAAAATTTTCGAAAATGTAAAAAATCACGTGTTTGGTGAGTTTACTAGAGAATAACTTTTAATTGAGAAATGATAGGTCGTTTTTCTCCATTTCATTTCAAAGCTTATGATATTCTCTTTGATTTTACCTTTAATAAATTTACTTTTCAATAATTACAACAAAAATGTACGAAGCTAAGCGTCATCTAAATCAGTTCTAATTATTTATAATATTGTTATTAAAATCATGGATTATATGAAATCTACCTTCCATCTTGGCAGATGCCAAATGGCCTTTTTTTAATAGTCTTCGCGGTGCTGATTTTCAAAATGTCAGCAATTAAAAATCGTACATCTAACATGTATTCCCTATTATATCCTGACCGTAGTTAAAGTGAACATTTTATTGAATAACAACCATATTTTTCTTAGGATTTTTTTGAAAAACTGAGAATATTTAATTGAAGTTATAACAAGTATTTTTTTATCAAAAATAACATAAACGAGCGGTATTCATTTTTTTATAAAAAATTTTTGAAGTTAGCGACTTTCGATATTTTACGCGAGTGGAAGTAAATGAGTGATAGTTTATGAAGAGAGGCAACACTAATGCGTGAGAAAGAAGCTAGTAGCCATAACCTATTGGTGTCTTTTTCTTGCCGATGAATCTCCTTAAGAGAATTAATGTCAAGAGTCAAATTCTTGAATGATGAACTTTCAGTATTTTTTTTTCACTACCATTGATATTGACACAGTTGTTGCATGATTTATTTTATTGAATATATCTATTTTAAATTACTACCTGAAAAAAGCTATTCAATCTACACACGTGTTCAATAAACACAAATTTAATTAATAGGCGATAAAAATATTCCCTTTTTTTTTGTCTACCCGTAAATTTATACTTTAAATTAAAATAACCAGAATTGCTATCGCGATACGAGTCATGTCATGTGTTTTTCTATCAACCCATCAATCATTTCGTATAGAATCAACACAAGTTGTATCGTGACGTGTAACAGTGCTCGACAAACCGCGATATTTAAAATTTATCTCATTGCCGGTCTGTCACAAATGCGCTTGTTTTTTTTATAAATTTTATTTTTTCATTTCGCATGCCCTGGTCATCACGGTAGTCGTTTAAAAAAAATGGTTGCTTAAAATACCCCGAGCGAGCTTTTTCATTCTGGCACCTCGTTAGACTTTGATAAAACCTGGATAATGAGTTTTTCATGTTATCTCTGGCGCTTGTGCGTCCTATCATTCATAAGAATATTAAATTTTTTTTTTTGTTTTAACGTTATTACTTTTTTCCACTCTCGTAACTTTAAATTTTCTTTGTTTATTTTATAAATTATTGCTTTTAGCTTTTTCTACAATTCACTATTGTCAATAGCAGTTGGAAATGTTTATTCAAAATTCGATCTTCATACAACAAATATTATTTTTATATTTTTAAAAGTCAATGTTTGTTTGCGATGTAACGTCGCTGTTATAAATTCTGTTGAACGCGAATGAATGACTTTCGATCAAGCGGAGAGTTTTTAAACCAACGGGAGTTAGTTGGAGCACGTTCAATTATTTATTTTTATTTTTTTTTTCCAATCCATTGTTTAACAATCATTCTTATTTTCTTCAATGGAATATTTATCAATTTTAATGAATTTTTTTTCACGAAAAAACTATCATAATTTTTCTTCTAAATATTGAATGCCTGAAAGTTTTTTCATCTTTCAGTTGAACCGTAACACAGAAAAAAACTTTTTCTAGCTCACGTACAAAAGTAATTACTGTTAAATTAAGCAAGTTAATTAGTACGAGATTTTGGTGGGCAAAGGACGAGATATTCGGTGCATTCGTTTGTATTCAGGGAGTCATTCAAAACCTGTTGCTGTTGTTACTTGGCTTAAAAAGAGAGAGCAAGCTCGAGATAGCATACGAAGACTAAGCGACTACTGTAATGTTAAGCTGTACTGAATTCTCGTGTGTACATATATTTCATCTCCAGATACCATCTATCCAGGAAATTAAAAAGAAAAGTAAATACTATAAGGTAGTCTTATAATTTAATTCAAACTTTATTAAAGAACTTTTTAAATCCCGAAAGATTTTATTTTTCTTAGTTACATAAGGTAAGAAATCCTTTTATCCCTTTATTTTATTTTAAATGAAAATAATCGATTAATGAATGAAATAATAATACAACCATAAACTTCTTAATTTTCAAGTGATTTAATTTTTTTTTTATTATTAATTGTTTTTTTTATTATTTAATTAAGCTTAATTAATTCATTATTTTGAAGTTTTGGGTAAAATTTGATTGTTGGTTTTAAAATATTTGATTTAGAATTTTTATCACAACATTCAAAGCCTTAAATAAAAAGATTATTTGTAAAAATCATTAATTTTTAATAATATTTTGCATTATTATGATTGTTGAGTCAGAAAAAAATTTTAGTACACAGTAAAAAATTTTACGTCAAAAAATTTTGTGTTAAAAATTTTTATGTTAAATGTTTAACACTTCTTTGTGTAAATTTAACATTTATTGTGTTAAATTAACACAGAAAAATGTTAAATTAACACAAAAAAGTGTTAAATATTTAACATAAGAATTTTTAACTAACATTTATTGTGTTAAATTAACACAGAAAAATGTTAAATTAACACAAAAAAGTGTTAAATATTTAACATAAGAATTTTTAACACAAAATTTTTTGACGCAATGACGTAAAATTTTTTACTGTGTATTGTTGTTCTTTTGAATTTATAATTGTTTGTTAAAAAAAATCAACTTTAATTTACTCGACAAGAATTCATCGAAAATAAACGAATAAATTTGTTTTTTATTATAATAAAGTCAATTTTCAAAATATTTCAATTAAATTTACACAAAATTTTATCTTTATAAGGTTCTTTACTTATTTTTGCTTACTTCTGACAAAATTAATGAGAATTTTAGGCTAAGTCGCCGATAAAAAAGCCCTAGCCAGTAAAAGGGTCACTTGTCTAACTTAGTTTTTATAAACTTTTCATTAGTCTATTATGTAAGATTAATTTTTTCTAGCAACTCTGTAACTGTTGCTGCTAACCGTACTAATTTTTTCTGTCTGTGACTTAGACTTAATGCTTCTTTGATTTACGACGTACGAGTGCCGAGAAAATGGGAAGATTAATGTGATACCTCAGTGGTTCTGACACCAGCCATCATCAAACACAAAAACTAAATGCTCTAAGTTTGTTTGTTTGCTTATAATAACAACTTCGATCATTTTTAACGTTCAAAGGTGCAAGAAAAAAAGAGATAGCCAGGACATGTAACTTAGTGAAAAATTATCAGTTATACCTCGAGTTTTGTTCACTACTTTGTAAGCAATAAAAGTAGATAGGCTAATAAAGCTTTATAACCGAATAAAAATCCAATTTGTGGACGTCTCGGGCATGCGACGCAGTTTAGTGTTTTAGAAAGGCAAATATCCGGGGATAAAATTTTATTTCAAGCTACTACATCATCGGGTATGTTATATTGAGTGTGTCAGGTGCACAAAAGTGCCTTATGATAATTCTTTGGCTTACATGTATAGCACATAGCCGGTGAGAAGCTCGCTTTTCTGAGCCTTTCCTTTAAATTAATATCATTGCCGAGGGATTTTGCGGTGAAACGCTTGCGCTATCATCGTCATCAGATTACCTGCGGTTTATGGATTTTATCCTTGTTAAAATCAAAAGCTTTTCTGTCTTGTACAGTTTTAAAGCAAGCTTTGATTAATTAAACTTATTACCGCTCAAGAAATATATTATTAAAGTTATTTGATGTTTAAAATATTTGTGACGCTTAAATGTAATTTAATTGTTTCATTGAATCTCTTGAATTAACGCCAAGAATTTAAATGTAAAATATTACTTATTCTCAGAAACTTACTAATTATAATTACACAAATATCTTAAGGGAATTCAATTATCGCATTATATTTAAGGTATTCCTTTGTTTTGTTGATAATTTCTGTAATTCGTTTCACACAAATAATTAAATACTTCTACTAATGAGAAAGAGCTAACTGAAATAGGACGCTAATTACAAGAAAAAGTACTTTTTTTTTTACTTGAATTACTTTTAGAGAGAGATTTATTTGTTCTAAGTACGATGGCTTCATTAAAGTCATCCACAGAGCATGCATGAAAAATCTTTTAGATAGAGAAATAGTTCTGAAAAATTTGTGAAGTATTTATTGTGCTGAAATGTAGAAAAAATATTTTTTTTCAATTTTAAAATATTCTTGAGTTTTAAGCTCGAATATCGAATTTTAATTGCACAGAAAGAAAAATTTCTTGACTGGAGAACAAAATTCTTGGCTTAAGAAAATTTTCCGGTGCCTGAAGGAAGACCGAAGTTGTGTTGGCCGAAGTAAAAATTTTTCTTGAAATTCTATTCTTGGTGGAAGTAAATTTTTCTTAATTCAAATTATTATAAATACTTGATACAATAAATTTTTATATTTGATCAAGATTTTTAAATACTTTAGGGAAGCAGCGCCACCTACTTCAACTGAGAAAAAAATTTTCTGATCTCGAGAAAATTTTTTTCTTGAATATTCTGAATTATACATATTGAATGAAAAAAAATGATTCAATATTATTTAATCTTCCCATTTGACATGTTAATCAATAAAAATATTAATGAAAATTTACTTCTATCAAGATATTTATTTTTTTGGAGCAAGAGAGAAATTTTCTCAAGACAAGAAAATTTACTTCTATCAAGAACTAAATTTTTTGGAGCAAGATGCTGAATTTTCTTAAAACAAGATTTTCTTGGCTTAAATAAATTTTCTTGGATCGAGATACATATTTCTCAAAGTAAGAGAATTAATTTTGTTGGAATAAGTGAAATTTCTTATGTCAAAAAAAAATTTTTTTTTCGCTCAAGAAAATAATTAGGAAGAAAAATATTTTCTTAGCTCAAGTAAACCTTTTTTTCTGTGTTTAATTTTTTTTCTTTATTAGAGACTTTGAAATTGAATTTAAGGTATGTATCTAAAAATTTTATTCATACAAAGTCTAATCAGATACTTTGTTTGAAAGTGACATTTGGTACCAAGGAATCTCATTAATAAATGAGTAATAGGATTAGAACTTCGGTACTAAGCAAATGAGATCTTGAAATCGACACTAGTTACCAAACTTATATTGCAATTAGTCAGAAAGCTGGTACCACATGAATAAGATAGATTCCTTTTAATAGAACATTACAGCAATTAGTAAAATTTCCGTGAAATTTTAAATACAGAAAACATATTTGACTTTTTCTAGTTTTGTTTCCATTGACTTTTGTTCTTCCTATAATAAAAAAAAAAATAGTGACATCTGTATGAAAATAACCCCTGATTTTTTGTCGGTCGAAGTGTCAAAGTAAAAGTAAAATTGTTGAAACAAAAAACCCGAAGACCTAACCGAAAAGACCAGAGGCGATTGCGTGATTTTTCTCATGGAATTCTCTCTCACTCTACCGTTTTTCCTTCATTTCATTTCTTTTATTTTTGAACATTTTCTGCGCTCAGACTTTTCACGTCTGCGTGGGCGAAAATCAGCCCGAAGGATATGACACCTACTGGGTAATTTTACAACTGTGAGATTACTTTTTTTTCAAACATAGCTTTGTTTATTTTTAGTTACTTTTATTTAGGTTCGTTTAGTTATTTCTGTTGCTTTAACCAGAACAGAAAATAAAAACGGACAAAAAATTTGCTGACGAACAAAATGAACTTGAAAAAAAAATCTGAATTTCAATAAAATTTTTTATTGGTAAAAAAATCAATCAATAAGAAATATTTAAAAAAAAAAATGACAAAAATTTAATTAGATCGAGACTGGGCTTTTTCTCCTGGATAATGCTCATAGAATACAATGTATATGTAATTAACGGATAATTAAACAAAAAGTAGTAATCTGCAGTGTTTGTTCAGACCCAATAAAACCGGTCTATTTACAATTACGATAATGAAAATTGGAATTTCGGGATTGTATTGAAAACTCAGCTAACTCAATTACTGTTCGAATTGTTTACGAATGACCGTTAAAAAACAAAAGTTTTGGTAAAAACTAAACGAAAAATAACAAGTATCAATTTTTCAATACATTACTGATTGAATTACGGATTATAGAGAAAAAGCATTTCGTCAATGGCTTATTTATTTCATGAAAAATAATTATTCAGAAAAAACAAGACTTTTGTTCGATGAAAAGCTATTCTCTTACAGTCTGTTGCAATTTTCACCGCTGAAATTTGTAAGTTAATCTGTATGGATTCAATTTCGCTTTTCATTTTAGAGTGTCAGCTAAATTTTAATCATAAAATGAAAACTTTCCGTATCATATGAAAAAATAAAAGCCGATAAATGTTAAAGAGCAAATATGGGTTTGTTGTGTTAAATTCAATAGATTGAAATTGAAATTTATTGTATTTAATCAGCGCATCACTACTCTCATGCAGAGTTTTATTATATGCATAAAAAATCTCACATTTCGCATTTTCGAGGCTTTTCACATTGTTTTCATCTGTTGTTGTTATGCTCGATTTGATAAAATATTATAGCTTTTTGTTTTTATTTATCAATATATTTTACTGGTGTTGAAATTTTATTCATCCGTTTTTTTATTTTTTCTTAATATAGCCATTGTCTTGGTGTTTTATGACGTAGTGAAAATAAAAAAATCCGACGGGTAACAAAGTAAAATATTTATGGAGCATGTGTCGATACTTTGTAAGAAAAAATAACAACAGAATGTAAAAGAAAATTAAGTACTATTTAAAATGCATATGCTCGACACTAAAACATGACTCGAACGATATATTTTCTTCATCTAAAATGCCCGATTGCTACGACACGATACGCTTTGTTGTTCGACTACGTACATTTTAGTATAAGCGAAGTCTAATATCGCAATTCACGTACAAGAACGCGAACAAGTCAACGAACGAACGAACGAACGTGATGACAGTAAAGAAAAAAAGTAAATAACAAGAAAATTCAAATGAAAAGCTACATCGTATATTTTGTATGGAGGCCGTAAGAAATATTATTCTTATTATTATGTATTCGCAAACCGTTTCTAAAAGTTATAAAAAAAGATTTATTATTTTTTCTATTTATGGTCCAATTTTTCTCAAACATTTTAGAATTTTGACAGATACGTTCTTTAGAAGAGGAAAAAAAATGATTTCCCTTTCATTTATTAAGACCTCAGATTTAACTCACTTGTATAGAGACAATTTAACGATTTTGCGACATCTATCGGTGATTTTTATTACTACTCTTATTAAAAAAAACTATACATTGGAACATATCAAGCCCGATATGTCTTGTCATAACATGATAGTTCTATATATGGCCAATTTTCAAATCAGACTACATAAAAAATTATATATGGACATATCCGGTCACGTCAAAAAAATTTTTTACAAATTTAGACTTTGTATTCCAGAATTTATTCTATTTCTTCTACAATTCGCAAATTTTGTATTGAATAATAAAAAGTTTGGAAAATCCAAAAATGCACGACTCATAATGCTTATTTAATTATGAAATATTATTAAAATAAAGAATGTGAAAAAAAATATATATAAAACAGCTAAAATAGCACGATAATGCGCAAGCGCCTTTAGTAGGATAAATGTACACAATATATATATAGACATACAGTCTTCTGGTTTTTGTTTTATTTTATCAATTGTACATAAACTTATTAAATCTTGATAATTAAAACAAATTCTAATAAATAAATTTAAACAAATTTAAATTAATTTATTGAAAATTAAAGATTAAAATAAGGATGAAGTAATTGCAATTCGCAAAATTATTTTGCTGAGTTATCATCGAATCTGATGACATTAAAATTCTATATTTCAAAATTATTGTTTTGATATATTAAGTTTCAAGTTTAATATGATTTTCTTTTTTACCTTGTTTACATATAAATAAATTAAATTAATTATTGTGCAATATTATATTATATTATGTACTCACAGAAATTGCTCTCTTGTAAAAACTGTATTTATTATGTAATTGAAATTGCCATTTGACCTGTGCCTTGGCATTAAATAAATAAACAAATCTAAATCTAAATCTAAACGACACTAAATTATCTAGCGATTCGCATTCGGTGACCTACAATTCTCTTAAAGAATTAAAAAAAAAAAATTTAACTCAATTAATGCATTTTTTCGCGTTACAACGTTTTCAGAGTTTCATGCATGACGAATAGGAAATTTTTTTGATGTTTTTTTCCGTTCCTATTGCACTAAATCAATTTTTGAAAAATGTCAAATTAATCTCCATTAAATTATCTTGACAATAGTATGCAAAATATCTTGATTCCGTGAACTAACAAGACTATAATAATAAAAATAGTAGCCGAAATAGGGTAAAAAAAAATTTTCGATCGTAAAGCACTCTCTGATGCTTCGCATAATAAGTCGTGCAAAATTAAAAACTAAATCGACCTCAATAAAAAATGAAATCCATTGAACGAATGAAATTCTACAAAACTATTACCCATTAAATGAAACTAATTAAACGACTATTCGTGAATGTATTTCCACAAGCAAAGGCGATTTCAATTATAAATAGATAAATATACGAACGCTTGTTGCTTCTTATACAAATAAACATCGAGCCCGGAAATCGATAAGGGGTCAAACGTATCGAGAATCGAGAGCTAAATAGACGATAAGTTTAAATTCAAGCGTACGAATAAGCCCCTGGTCGTGATCCAAGATCGGAGATGCATCCAAACAGGAGCACAGGCTACAGAACCACGGATACAAACACATCCAAACCAAACACAAGCATGAGCTTAGACAGTAATTGGCTTAAGATGAACCTTCAGAGAACAATCCAATGGCGTCTCCGTCCCAGAGGTAAACCGACAAGAGTTTGGCGCAATCCCCTCTCGACCTCAGTATTGTTTGTGATCCGAGTTTGCCTCTTCCTCGCTCATCTTCGCCTCCTGCCGAATCATCGCCTCTCTCTTTTTCCCTTTGCCTTGCTTCCAATTTATATGCATCAATTGTAACCTCAAAACGTCAGTTCTGGGCACTAGCCAATCGCAGGACATCTACGTCTTAGTACGTCTCTACCAGCACCTCCCTTTGTCTTCAATTCAACTCACCTGTCTTTTAGAACGCGAAAATGATCTTGTCACAAGACATTCCAATTCCTATTTTACACTTATCTGCTCGTTTTATTCCGTTTTGAGTGTGATAAAAATGGATAAAATCGAGATATATCAGAGGAAAACCTCAAGGGTTCACTTTTGCTCCCTTATCTTTTATTTTTTTAGTTAACCTTTCTATTCTCCATTTATTATTCTTGACATGTGACACCAACGATCTACACTCAAGCCGCGGTTATGTCAATATAGCCTTAATAGAGGGCAACTCTGTCAACGGTAACGTTTGCAGTTTTTAATCATTATTTTTTGGCAAAAAAAAAAAATAATAAAATGGGTAGCAAAATAAATAACTCTAGTGGGTATGAAATTTCCGTGACGAAATCCCCGACAGTTGGATGATTTTTCTCGGTGGATGATCGTCACGATGCTTGAAAAGCGTGAACAGTTTATAGAACCGTTACTTTTTGCTAATGCTTGTAGAGCTTAATACTCACACATTGAGCGACGATACATAAAACGTGGATGGTAATTTATAAAAATTACTTTATTTTATTCAAAATATGCATGCAGCAGATGGTTGAACAATCACTTACCAATTTCAGCCAGGCATTCGTTGTGAGAATTTGGTTCTTTTCATCCTGAAAGAAAAAAAAGATAAAATTTATTTAAAAGGCTAATTAAGTTGAATTAAGTGTTGTAAAATTGAAAGATCTTGTTATATTTGTACTTATATTATAGGATAAAAGTAATACATTCTGGGCTGAACTTCAAGAGGCGTTGACCCGGCAAAATAACCAGTGAAAGCAATAACGCAAGCAGGAAAGCACCCGACAGTAATTGTTTAAAGTGATTCACACTGGTGCGTTGAAAGGAAAAAGGTCAAAGCGAAATAGCGCAAAATGTTAGTAATTATTTAACTCAAACAGATGGAGGTTGTTTGTATCAAAGGATTTTGTTTCTTTCTTTATTCTTCCGTTCAGTAATATAATACGTTGGAGAAGGAGAAAAAAAGTAAACGATGAAAAAATGCGTCTTGACCTGATGAAATTTCAAAGCGCGCCTGTACCGGCGCTTTCACTGCTCAAATAATATTCAACAACAAAATATAAATAAAGATAAAATAAACAAAAGAGTGAGCGAGAGAAAAGCAGACGGAGAAAAACTGTTATAAGAAAAATAGCGAGTTGTGAGATATAAAGAACCGTCCTCATCTTGGCGTAAAAAAGACGCACAGATGGGGCGAGCGTGGTACTGATGGGGGCACGCTGGTGGTGATATAAAAATGTAAAATTTCCATTTCAAAGAGAAACAGATGCATCACATTTTTGTTCTTTTCTGTGCTTGTGACCTGTGGTGCTTTTGCTGCTGCTTTTTCCTTGCTTTTATATCCTTTTACAAATATTTTTTTATTTTTCAATATCTTTTTTTGCACCTACGACTATTGATATTTTAATCAACTATACAATATGCTTCTTTTGATATTCTACATGAAATTTTTTACATTCTTGTCACACTTCATTATTTTTAGTGGTTTTGGGAAAAAATATCTGTAAAAATGAGTTTGTACACTGAAAAATAAATTTACTTGACTTAAGGTATAATACTACCGTTACCACAAGAGTCAAATCTTAAGACCTAACATTATTTGATTAACGTAGTAGATTTCCCTACTCTAAACCACGTTGGAGAAAGAGAGACAGAGATAAATTTTGAATGTTTTTTATTAACAAATATTCTCATATTCTCTAAAACCATACTGATTGTTATTAAATATGTTCTAGATGTTATTTTCTCTCGTTGTCTTAATTTTTATAAGAATCTGAATGTCCAGTTTTAATATTAATATCTTTTTTTTGGTTCCACGATAAAATCTCCCCGGGAAAAATCTCCCCAACAAAATACGCTTTAAAATCTTGTTGTGCCCTTTTATCATGGTTTTTGTGTATATTTATACAAAAATGATCATCACAACTTCAGGGATAATAATATTATAATTTAAAATTAGAATTTAAAGGGGAGATTTTGTCGGGGAGATTTTGTGTCACCCTTTTTTTCAGTTCTCGGTAGGCCTCTAAAAATTTAAGTGGTTAATTAAGATATTATTATGTACCTATATGCCAAGTTTCATCAAATTCTGAACGTCAATTCTAAAATCGGTAGTACTACCTTAAGAGAAAAATTTCTGAATCAAGTTAATTTTTTTTTCGTCAATTTTTTGCCTTTCACTCATAATTCAATCGATTTTTGAAAAAATATCTTTTTGAAGCCCTGATGACATCTGTAACTCTTATCATTTTGTTCAAAAAAAAAATATCCAATAGTAAGATATTAAAACAATACAATTTTTCTGATCAAAATACAAAATCATAATAATACGTTTGGCAGTATAAACTTTTTAATTTACAGCATCTTAATTTGACACCGTGCTTAGTGTAACTTTTACACATCGAAGCTCAAAATTGTCACACTAAGTAATTTACACCACAATGAGTCTAAAAAATTTTTTTACAGTATAATAAGTTAAAACATTTGATTGTTCTAATTAATGAAAAACTGTCAACAATTATCATCGTCTCTCCTTCTTCTATTGTAATGTCGAATAAATAAATTTAGGTACTACGTAAATTAACCAAGACTTTGTACTTGAAATTTAACACTTGCAGTATCGACAATACTAAAAAGTTAATTTAACTTTCATTAATCGTAACCTAGAACTTGAATAAAAAAACTGAGTACTTCAAACTGCGGGTAGTTGAAGATAAACTGAGCTGTAGAAATGGCAATCACGTAGTTATTTTCAAAAACTTTACGATCCGTACTGATTACTGCTCTCGTACCTTAACTATCCAGTGGAATAAATTTAACTACTTAGGGTCAAGCTCATCCTATCAATTACCACTGACTGGTAGATATCGAGGAGTGTAATAAATTTTATTCCACCTGTTGAAAAAAAAAAAAAAATGCAAAAAGCTAAAAGCCTAGCAATCAAAATCGAGATAATTGATTTTGAGATTTCAAATAAAAATTTGAGATTAATAATAAATTATTTAGAAACAATAAAAATTTAAAGTAATTAATGAAGCTTGAGTCCAGCTTGTGAAATAACCATGTCAATACGTAAAAAAGTTTAACGGAACAATTAAAAATTTAAAAAGTCGTTTGGGTCATCCTCAAAGTTGAGCGGGGTTTTTAAAAGCAAAATGAGACTCAGGAGGAAAAGAAAAGGAGAATGAGTAAACGCCGGTTGGCAAAACGACGACATGGTTTCCCATCTGGTTGAATGGCATTTGAAACCTTCGCTTCCTATATAGCTCCCCTCACGCCAACTGAGAAAACTTTTGATCTAAGCGCCGTAGAAACTAATAGCTTAAGTTTTTTCTTTTTGCACTAATTTCAATGAAAAGTTAAAAGGTGCAAAAGTGGGTCGTGGGAGACGGTCGTACTACTTTGACTGAGCATCTTCCTCCTGCCTTTATACTCAATAATCTGATTCTTGTTCCTGTAACTTTTTCCGACAAGTACTTTCGTCTCGACCGTCTGCAATTTTTTGAAATTATCACTTCAGGTTGTGAAAAGTTTTTCCAAATCTTATGACACTATCAATTACGAACTGAATGCTATTAAAAAAGTCAGTATCCTGTTTCATACGATAAATTTTTTTACTAATATGTATGTTTATTAGAATTGTTTATTCATAAACAATAGTTTTTGATTTATCTGTGTAATAAAATTAAAAAAAACTTCCAAGGTGACTGTTCTGAATTTCAGTGAAAACAGGTTATATAAATAAAAAATTTAATAAAATGAAATATCAACAGATGCGTTTGAAAACACTTAGATACACGTTAGTGATATATTATCTCATAGTTTATCCGGATTGAAAAGTGTATAAGAAAAAGTAAAGACAATAATACTGGTGAGTTTCAAAAAGTTTATCATAATCCACGATTTAGCATAATACATTCTCAATTTATGTTAATCAGTGGCAATCTCCGTACTGTTTTTCACAACCAACTAAAAATTCAGTCTTGTATATTATCATTTTTGCCAACACGTTTAAAAACTAAATTTAGAAGTTTGGTGTGTATAAACTATAACTTAAAGCTATATAAACTAAATATAATATACATATAGGCGTATATTGATCAAAGTTATCGGTACTCAAAGTTTCTGACCAATCCGATAGTTTACAGTGACGTTGAAACGACACGGTCTTGAACTACAACCAAAACTCTAAACTTTTGGAAAGTAGGATGAAATAGAATATCTTAATGAAAATATAGTTGAAATCCGATATCACATATACATAATACTCAAATAACTTTCTAAGTGATACAACTGCTGAATTGAAATAGCTGCGAAACACTAATTACCGAATAACTTGAATTATTTAACGTTTCAAGGTATTATTAAACTTAAACTTACCACATCAATTATTTGCTGAAGTGTTATGCCGAATTTTACTTCCAGCGCTTCACTTTCATTCGCAACTGGCCGCTCAAGGGTGTTATACTTATCCAAGAGGTCTTTCAATAATCTTCTTTCGTTAGCTCCACAGTTGCATTCTGTAACAATAAGAAATATGCAAAATTAATTATTTTTTTTGTTATATTTATAAAATTTGATAAAATAAAAATTTCTTTGGTTTCTGTCTAGAATAATTTTTTAATAAAGTGTAAGTGTTAATATATCCGCGCTTCATTAATTTTTGAATCAGTTTCAGCTCCGTCAGAATAATTAATTGAATTTTATAATTATAATCTTGAATTATGACCAATAACTTGATTATGAATTCGATTTGACATTTGATGAACTTTTAAGTTTTTAACGTCACAATCTTCTTATTATTGAATAATTTATTACAATCTTAATTTTAAATACGTCTAAAATTGTAAAAAAAATTTCATTAGTCATAATTTATGATTATTTACTAGCTCGTAAAAAAATTTTCTGATATTAATTATAATTTTACAATCTTAAATATTTTTTATAAATATATACGTCAATTAAAATGTTATTTTAATAAATATTAGTTTAGTAGTTGACTAAACAAATATCAAATGATCTTTTTAGACGAGTCATAAAAATGATTTCTATTTTATAAATTATCGTCTCAGACTTGAGTCTCGTATAATGAGACGATTTAGCGTCATCTGTTGGAAATTTCTAACACTATTTTTGGTCGAAAGTTATATATAAGCATGTTAGATCAGATATGTGCATATCAAGTCATATTTCAGGGTGTATTAAGCCAGATCTATACTAATAAATGAAAAGCCGGTTTTTTTGTCCGGTTATACAGCAAAAACTACTGAATCGATCGGAATAATACTTACACCATAAAATACAGCGTGTTTCGGAGAAGATTTTAGTATATGATATGTTGGTAATTACTTATCCGGAACCTATATTTTTTTTTGACTCAGAAATAATGAATTTTTGTTGCAACTCAATTTATTCTATTTGATTGTCATTTGTTTAAAATAAATTTTTTAATTCTATTGGTTACGTTTATATACTAGACAGGTTTCTTCACTTATGAGACCTGCAATTTCTTTAACTGAAACTTTCAATGCTCATTACAAATTTTTTTTTTCATATCAATTATTATTCATTTTTGTAAGAAAGATACGGAAATGTTATAATGATTTCACATTGAAAGTTACAGTGAATATTAGCTAGAATAATTACGTGGATAAAAGGTGCATGCCAATTCGATAGAATTGGGAATCTGTACAAGTCAAAACAATACTCTAATTAAATTTCAAGTCTAGATCTAAAAATGCAATTCTATAGAGCGCCCAGCGGAGCGGGCGAGTAACAGCTAGTATATTCATGTACAGTCTGATATGGCCAATTTCCATGTAAGGCCATAAATAAAAGAATCAGAAATTTTTTTAAAGCGGATATTATTCAGTGAATAATTAAAAATGCTCCTATTGGTTTCTTGGCTAGTTGTGGTATCACAGTACAGTATAACATTAATTTTCAATAATTTGAACTGGTGCCATATAGCAGTCTCTTTAATATACCGTCAAACCAAATTGCGGTTCAGATACGTGCCGTGAAACCAACTCGAGATTGTAACTGCGGTGCTGAATGTGAAATGCAACAGGACGGTATACCAGGAGAATAATAGACGTCATGCTCTGCATTTTCTAACATTCAAAAGCACTAAATTCGCGGATTTGTCGGAAGGAGAGAGTGCACTCTGGTCTACCATTTTTTATATCTATAATTTATCATTTCAAACGAAGAACCCATGCTTCGAGAATGATATTATATTCCAATGCTTTTAACGTTTATCAAACAAAAATAAAATCACTTAGGAGCTCCATGAATATTTCAATAACGTGAATTCCAAAAAATAGTAAACTTCTTCTCGTCATATATATACAGTTTATCAGAAAGTACGTACGAAAACAAGAGTAAAGCGGTTTATGTATATAGAGTGATAAAGAATTAGTTAGAGGACGTAATCAAAATTTATACTTTACTGTCAGAGGATTAAGTTTTGTATTTTACACTCGACTCTCTTGGCTCGAGAATTTATTCATAGTCGATAATTACTTGGAACGTTGGAACTTATATTACTTTATCCCCCGTGGTTCCGTTGCTCATACTCTGACCGAGTTCGTAACTTGTCCAGAGTGTCACGGAATCACCCAAGGAAGCAAGACGAGCAGATGCAAATAAAAGTTTTAAATATAAATCGATAAGTCCATTCCTAAAGATATTGGAATTTATACTAACGTACCTAACACTCGGTAAATTGTCATCCTTCAACTCTAAACCAGAACTAGAGTTAAAATGCCACTTTTCTTTAAACTATTCCTCATTCCAATGGTTCATCCCATTCTACACTCTCAACTTTACTTTACATTTTAGACATTCTAAACATTCTATTCTTCAGTCAGGAATTCACTCTTGGTTTTCCGATGTCTAGAGTTATTAATCACTAGATCAGTATAAAACATTGTGTTGACCTATACGGGAACAGCAGGCTCAATTAATTAAACGAACAATTAGTACAGGTGCAGTTTGATTGCACGCATCCTGATATTTATGATAGTAATTGTTATTGGAAAACCTTTCGTGGATACTGGACAGTGCAATAAATTTGAATCAACCACCATGATTCTATTAACCATGATTGCTATTATTATCCACCATCAGCAATCACTATCAATGGTTCGAGTAATCACTCACACTAGTTTAATTTTCAATTGTTATTAAAGTTACCGTTGTTTCAAATATTGGCAGTGATAATTATCTATAATTTGAAGTTTTTGTTTTTTGAACTTATTAGTTAGCTAAATCACTTATTTGGAAATTTTTGATGATGAGTATAGTCTGATAAAGAAACAATTCTCAAATTAAGTAAAACTAGCAACCTTGCAGTCACTATGTGATTGTCGTGACTTATGACCTATAAATAAATAAAATTTTGTTTTATTAAATAATGAATTTTGTTAAATTGCACTGTACTTTTTTAAATATTGAGGTTTTTAAAGATATAAGCTCATCCCGATGTTACTTTCATCAAGAGCTTTCATTTGAGTACCCACATGCATTTTAATATATTTTTCATATTTACATATATATAAGCGACGTTTTTAAAGATATAAGCCCATCGCGATGTTACATTCATCAAGAGCTTTCATTTGAGTACACACATGCATTTTGATATATTTTTCATATTTACATATATATAATATATATAAATATATGAAAAATTCATGTGGGTAATCAAATGAAAGGTCTTGATGAGTGTAACATCGAGATGAGCTTATATGTTTAAAAATGTCAATAGTTCACGAAATACAAGGTCATTTCTTAATTATGAATCTACAGATAGAGCATTTTCGAATGCAGCCTAAATACTTATCATCATAAATTGACTATTGGTGAGAATGATATGAAACCATGAAAAGGCACAACTCCAGGTTCAGACTTTTCCAACGATACCAAATTTAACCATAAAAACCCATTTTATCATATATATACACTGGCCACAAAATTTTTCTTATTCTCTTCATAATATAAATGATAAATTTTGTCTTTTTTTAATAAAAATCTCAAGTTTTTTAAGATTTAGAATACTCGGAAGACTGTATGGATTGCCGCGAACCGCATCGAAATATATTATTAATAAAATAGTAAGTAATATTGTCAATAAAATTTCAATTGCCGAACCTAAATTTTGCGTGTTCCACGATAATTATCTTTGAATTTTTATAAAATTATAAAAGGATTTTAATCATGCAAGTAATGTAAATAATATTGATTGAAAAAAAAATTTTTTTTTTAATGGGTTCAATAATTTAAAAATTTATTTTTACCTTTTCATTCAACAAAAAAATCAAGTTCCAATAAACCCCATAACTACAAACTTAAAATAGGAATTTACGACGTTTTTATAACGCATTTGAGTTGTACTATAAATGGTAATATACATCGAGTCGATAATCTGATTTATCAGAGTTGTATTGTTAAAATATTATATAGAGGAATAAAATAAAATAACTGTATACTTAACAGTATATTAAAACTGCAAATTTCTTATTTAAAGAATTATTGAGTGTATTGAGTACCAGCGAGGACGATAAAATTTCAGACTTAACTTACGTAGATATTTTTTATAGAATAGAACGGATTTAAATCTTGCTGGAAAACTCTACTAAAATGTAATGGCAATGGAAAAGAAAAAATGTCTTTTATCTGGTTGATAAAAATTTACCTAATTTAACCCGAAGAAATGTAAACAGTTATAAATTAATTTAGTGTAAGAAGTTTGTTCTAAGCAAATTGAGTTTGAAATAAAAGTTACAAACTGGCAGCTAGAAAACGTAAAAATGTAAACAATTGTCAAGTGTCGAGCAAGGACAGAAGAAGAAGACAAAGTAAATTTGCTGTAAAACTTTTTCTTTCATTATGAATATATATATATGCTTTCTGGTGGATATTTATAAATATTATATATATATATTCATAACATATATAAAGCATGTATATGTATATGTATATGGAGCGTTTCATGAATGGCAGTCGCTTCAAGTGCAAAATGCGTCGGCGTATGCACGTCCGCGGGTTTTCTAACACGGTATATATGTGTCCTACACTATTATAGGAGTGAGTAAGCTGCGCAAGCTTGAATATGAAGCATATGAAGCTATTCCGAATCAAGAAAGATACCCGCAGATGTGGAATGACCTGAATACAACCAAATGACAGAGATGAGATGGCGCGTTCGAAACATTCGCAGTAACGCTTCGAGCCTAAACTATACTATACAATTCTGGACTATAGTATATACTACGGGTGATACAGACAAGAATAAATAAAATACCACTGACACACCTCAACCTCGGCTCACTCAACCCCAACTATGATAAAACGTAAACAAAAGAACAATCCAAGAATGACTCGTGTTATTCTGGTAACCCTTGTTCTGCTATTTATACTCTACTTCTTTTTAATTCAAGAACAGAATGGAGTAAGAATAAAGGTTGTAACCTTTGCTTGAGAATTATTGCCGAGAGACCATTACTCAGCGATTGTGAGGGCTAATAGCACCGTCTCAGCTTTACACGCATTTCATTCATCGACAAAATAGTTTTTCATCACTAAAATTGATTAGTCTAATGATTGATGTGTTTTTTTTTTATTAAAGATATTTTTTAATGGACTACGAAAGCAAGAAATTTTGTTCCGTACAATCAGTTCTTAAAAAAAAAGTTTGATTGGAATGTTGCAATACTACGCGAATAATATTAAACGATAAAAAAACGTGTCATGTGTGAGTATAAAAGCTCAATCATGGTAACTCATAATGTCATGGTCATAAGGAATCCTTTAGTAATCTAGTCTTTGTTTTATAGCGCGTTCGTTACATTTATTTATTGTGCCCGGAAGCTTCCCCATTGAATCACGGACAGACGAATTACACTGTTATCTTCCCCAATATTTTACAAATTTGTACAAAGTTATTTATTTAATTGGCCAACAAGGAGATAGTTATCGGAATAGCTATTACTTTATTTTATTGATAGACTTAATTTACTAAAAATTTATTTATTGGGTACTAGCTGTTACTCGCCCGCTCCGCTAGGCGCTTTATAGAATTGCATTTTTATATCTAGACTTGAAATTTAATTAGAGTATTGTTTTGACTTGCACAGATTCTCAATTCTATCGAATTGGTATGCACCTTTTATCCATGTAATTATTCTAGCTAATATTCATTGTAACTTTCAATGTGCAATCATTATAACATTCCCGTGTCTTTCTTAGAAAAATGAATAATAATTGATATGAAAAAAAAAATTTGTAATGAGCATTGAAAGTTTCAGTTAAAGAAATTGCAGGTCTCATAAGTGAAGAAATCTGCCTAGTATATAAACATAACCAATAGAATTAAAAAATTTATTTTAAACAAATGACAATCGAATAAATTTAGTTACAATAAAAATTCATTATTTCTAAGTCAAAAAAATATAGCTTCCGGATAAGTAATCACCACCATATCATATACCAAAACCTTCTCCGAAATACGCTGCATCTTATGGTATAAGTATTATTCCGATCGGTTCAGTAGTTTTCGCAGTATAACCGGACAAAAAAACCGGCTCTCCATTCATTAGTATCTCTCTAAACATGAATAAGTGAATATTCACTTATTTAAGTGAGAACCGAGTCACTGACTTGAAAAAGTGGCTCGATTGGCACTTAAGTTAAGTGAATATTCACTTATTTGACGAATTTTCACTAATTCAGTTTTAGGGAGTACAGATTTGGTAATATTAAATTTGAAAATTGATTTATTTTATTTTATGGAAAAAAGTTGAATTGTTATCATCTATAGAGTAAATTTTACAGTTTACAAAAAAATTTAATTTTCAAGATAGAATTTTTAGAAACTGTGTAAGAAGAATATTTTAAAATAGTTTCAAATAAAATTTACATAATATATAATTTTAAGTATTGATTTTTAAAGTTTTAAAAAGTTTTTCCGACAAAGTTTGTAAAAATTTTATTTTTAAAAAATGTAATTGTTTCAGTTCTCTGCTTGAAATATTTAATTACTAAAATTTATATTGCACCGATAGAAGAATTTATTAAAATTTCTACTGCACTGATAAAAGTATTTATTAACTATTAATAAATTCATTTGTTTCGAAACAATTTATTTATTTATAAATAATTAAGCATAAATTGATATTATTTATCATTTAATAAATATTATTTTGTTAAAAAGTTTTTATGAACTATGAATAAATATTTATTAAATTATTTATCAGTGTATAAATTCTAAAAATTTAACTTTTTTTTGAGTTCTCAATAGTTTTTATGGAAAAGTAAGTATAGTTAATGTAAAAAGAAAAATAGTAATAGAAACATTCAATCAAGTATGTTTAATGAATTAATTAAGGAAAGGATTGTATTAGCTTTTCAATTTATTCTGGTAGTTTTCTATCACGTAAAACATGTTTCCTCGCCGTTAATTGGTATTCACTTGGGGAAAAGACACGTCCTGAATTCACGACGACATTTTGCGGTAACCAAAAAAAAAGAAAAATAACTCTGCAGAACAATCGAAGGAATTGAAATGGGAAATATGCAGGCGATGATTGGATTAGATAAAATATTTAAAGACTGTCAGCGTTCGGAAATGTCAATTGAAAATTCAAAGAATGTAATTCAATAGAAGGAAAATAAAAATTTAATAACACTAGTTATTCAGTATGAACAGCCAAAATGAATTAAAAGTAGCTTGTGTACGTGCAGTTTCTCTCAAAAAGCGAGTTATGCTCTTAAAGAGAATTCTCAGCTCCAGATGTAGAGCTGAGAAAAGTATAATAAAGTTGAAGAGAGAAAAAAAGATGGAATAGTATACGAAAAAATCTTGTTAAGTGAGCACAGTAATTTTCACTGGCATCTCTTGGCTTTACCCATCGGGTTGTTTGCACGAACGTCTCCATCAGGTACATCGTAGTACTTGTGCTTGTACTTGTACTCATGTGTTACGAGATACCACCGCTATAAGAACAGCCCGGTTTATCCTACACATACTATGCATGTATGTGCATTTACCAGCTCATAAAATTCGCGTCTATTTCTTTTTCGTTCATTTTATTTTCTTGCACAAGACTGACTACTTCAACTCACTGAAAAACACTACTGACTCCCATCCTCAATACAAGAGGTAATGGATAATTAAATTATTATGGAAATAAATGTAGATTCTGATGTTCAGGTACATTTTTTTCACATGTTGTAGATCCGCGCGTGTATTGAATATATTATATCCGTATTACATTTACGGTTATGATGTGCTAGAGTGTAATACAAGTACGCCCTGATAACTTAATGATGACTATCAGATTATGGGAGGGTTTTAAATATTCATATGTACGAGTTGATGTAGTATAAATTGAGGGTATTGAGGTAAAAGGGTGAATTTTAAAAGAAAAATGATGAATGTTCGGATAATTTTTTTATCTTATCACTTATTAACTCTTCAGGCTATGAGAATTTTAATCGCGTTCATTTTTTATCTTAATTAAATTAAAATTGAAAGTTTTTTGTCTTCGTCAAATTTTGGGAATAAAAAATAGTTTTTAGTAATTGAAAATATTTATTGTAATGAAATAAGTCACTTCTTCATATTGAATTAATATTTTTATAGCTAACAAAGCCTTATTATATTGAAAGAAATATTTGTTACAACCAAAGAAGATTTATTAATGTTTGAGAAGCATTTCTTGGGGGAATTGGTAGATAGATGGCTGCACTTAACCCCGTAGATATGTCTATATGTATTAGTAAGAACTATACATGGGTATACACATATAAATGTGTCTGAGTCACTATTGCTTACTATAGTAATAAAAGATTTCTTAAATATTATGAGAAATAATTTTTGTTAAGAAATTATTTATTAAATATTAAAAAATCCTTTCATCAGTGCTGAAAGAAGTGAAATTTTTTTCAAACAAATTAATACAATTTTTTTGATAAAATAAAATAATAATCAATAAATACATAAATAAAATTATGAAATGGTTAAACCTCTGAAGAATGAATTGAAATTGAAGCACCATTAATCTCAACGGTCGTTATTCTAGTACTAGATTTACTAACGATGTTGAAGTTACCAAGAAAACGAATAAGAAAATCACTCGATATCTTTAGATTCATGAACTCCATTTATTCCGATGACCTTTTAGTGTGAAAAAATAAATTATCCTTGCTACGATTATTCAATATTTAAGATAATTTCATTTTTAATAATATCAACGTCGATAATGAATTTGTAAATTTAATTAAAAAAAAAAAATGAGTATAATGCTTCTAATTGTGTAAAGAATTTATGGAGACAAAGCCGATGTTTTACAGCTTTGATGTGCTCTCAAAACTCATTTTGGACGCAAGTTTAACGTCGAATCCTGACAAGATAATTAAATGTTAATTAGTTAACTACCAATGACATTGTTGGTAATTATTAATTATACTTGAAGTCTTTGTAGGAAAATTTATGTAATAAATTAAAGCTAATATAAATAATTAATTAGTACTTGAATTTTTTAGTTTGTTGGAAAATTTTCAATGAATTCCTATGTAACGCTTACGCGAAAGAACAGTTAGCAGACTAATTAAATTTAGTAGAAAGAAAGGAAACAAAAGCTTTTCCATTTTATAATTTTGTTGAGAAGAGAGAATAAAAAAAAAAATTAAATTTAACGAAACTTTTTTATTTCCAGAAAATTCTCATTTAAACTTTAGTGTACCATGGATTCATTGATTTACTGTGACGACGACAAGTCTAAAGCCTATACCACACCACTGATGCCGAATTGAAGGAAAGAGTGAGTTAATGAATGGAATAAAGAATAAAGAGAAGAAATAAATGAAATAATGAAAAATAATTTAAGTTCCGGCGGTATTTTTTAGCTGAATAATAATATAATAAAATGAATTTTAAAAATGATGTCGTGTTCCATTTAAAACTAAATACGTTTACATAATTATGTGAATTACTTTTTTGTTAAACTTAATTTTTCGTTTTAATCGGGTAAGGCGTGTGTTTTATTTCATTTTTTAGTAGAATTTACTCTCTAAATGAGATGAGATGTACGGTTGGAAGAAATGTTTGAATTAAATAAAGTAAATAAAATATAGGAGAAGAGATAAAAGATAAAATGTAGGATAAAATATATAGACATATACACGAGAATAAATATAATATGTGCAGTACAATGCCATGTAAAAGAGTACGACTTCCTTTTTGGTGTGCATGGTGCTTTATAAGACGCAATAACAACTACGTGGTGGTCTTCGTGCTCTTATAGCGTCTTATTCTCAAGGAATAGAAATAGCAAAGATAGAGCCGGGATGAAAACAGGAAATACAATATAAAAAGTAAAAAACTTAAATATACTCTGGAGTAAGCTATGGAGCGAAAAATGGTCAAAAAAAAATTTGAAGACATCCATGAGAATATGTTGAAAAAAATTTAGATTTTTATTTTGCTTGTATATGAAGAAGGGGAGCGAACTATGTTATTAATATAAGTAAATGGGGGAGAAGAAAAGCTTGAACGGTTTTTGACGAAAGTTGATAAATTTTCTGGATTTTGTTAGTAAGTGGGTCAGGAAAAGGCCATCAGCGCCTTCAAGTTATGGATTTATATACTTTTATATTTATTGTGGTACACAAGTTCAGTGCGTGCAAGTATATTGCAAAGAATAATATTTTATTAAAGGCTCTTCAGGTCCCTTTGAGATATTATCTCCGTCTGACGGGTAATGGCCAGTTTATCATTTAGATGGATTTAAATATTTCATTTAATTTAATGAGGAAGATGCTTTGAGGACTTACTGAAACAATCACCAGTGAGTGGATTTTAAATTTCATTCGTGGAGTGTTTTTGCAAGAAATGTAATATTTCGCTAATTGCTTCGGGTGAATGATTAAAGGGCAGTTTATCTAGATGATAAAAAGAGCATTTGGAGATTACAGTGTTAATTCAGAGGAATAAATGCTCATGTTTCGTAAAAATAATTATGCATTATTTTTTTTATAAAAAGTTTCTAATCCTTCGGAAAAAAGACTGTCATATTGATAATAATGATAAATCTCTTCAATAATCTTACACTCAAGGTAATCCTGAAAAATACGTCAATGTTAAAAAAAAATGTGAGTACTCGTGAAGTATCATCTTGAATTTTTCAGTCAAGTAATCCTTTAATATTTCTTTCTGAATTAATGTAATAATTACAGTATTTAAACTCACGGCAGAGTATGTTGGAAATTATTTAAAATCCTTATTGAAGCAATTATTTTTCAACGAAACAAATCTTTTTTAATTTTTTCAAATCGTTTGACTCATTATAAATCTTTTTTTTCTGATCAAGGTAATGGCTACTAAATGCAGTATTTATATAAATCTTCATAAATCCTTGAAATAAAAACTTCACTATATTACGTTAAGAATATAATATTGATAGAGTGAAAATTCAGCATGATTTTTTTTAATCTTCATTAAACCTATTAGCTCAGCTTTATATATTAACCCTTTATATTTTACATCCCTCATTCATGCAACAACTGCACACCGAGTAAAGTGGCACATTATGCTGATGAAATAATGATGATACCGTATAAATTTGGGATTATTTATTCTGTTTCATTTCAATTACAATTTTGGTTTCTAATATAACTCAGTTCGTCATTCAGTTATTACCGTAAGTTAAACTGCGCTTGTTAGTCCAAGTAAAGTTTGGACAGAGTTTATATTTATATTTTTTCATATTAATTTCTAAATTAATAGTAATTAAATTATACATTATAATAATTAATTAATACAAATTAATTGAATAAATCAATAAAATGTGACCAATAATTTTGTGCATTTAAAATTAAAATAAGTTTTATTAGAAAAACGTCAAAAATGCTTAATCTACGCATAATTACTGCTTTATATTAATCGAGGTTTCAATATTATAGTCGTCAAGTCAGCTCCATTCATAAATATATTAGATATAGTTTTTATATCAACTGATCAAATTCTTACGCCAGTTTTTTTTTTTTTTTTTTTAATGCCAGAAATATCAAAATTCAATTTTTTTTAGCAACAGTACACGGAAAGAACAGTTTATACTAAGTAAAAAAAAAATTTCAGATAGTAACTAGTATAATCCAGATATCCAGTGTCTTTTTGTTTTTCCCGTGTACCAATAAAAAAATTTTTTTCCTTCGATATAATATTTTTATTTTGAAAAGACAGGTTATCATGAAGTGGCCATCATGCTCTGATATATCACTCTATTGCAAAGTCTAGAGACGCGGAAACTGGTGTGGTAAATGAGCAAATGTCGGAGTGGCAGTCGTAATGGTCAGTTACCACAAAGTGTAGCCTCACGCTGATGAACCTTTACCTGAGGATGAAGTGATGTCATTACTTTACATGCCACTCGGCGTTACATACAACATATATACATATACGAAGCTTGTACGATATATATGTACATCTTTTGAGATTCAGCCAACTAGTATATGATACATAGAATATGGTACATAAGATCATCATCATATGTTGCCCTTTACCAGGTATACATACGCATCATATACATATCTTAATAATTGTACATATGTATACAGCTACATTAGATGGAAAGCCGAGGAGGCGTTAATCCTTCAGAAGGGTCATGCTCGCCTTGTATATGTCTAAGGAGAAGGAGAGAAGAGTATTTGCCGAAGACAAGTGGATTGTCGAGGTGTTGGTGGAGAGTTGTAGGGCGTTTAGGGAGTGAAGAAGGAGTTGTCGACGCATTACTATGACGATGATGTACTCTCGCACACTCAATATATCTCCTGCATCGAGAATCGAGAGTGCTGACGCCCTCTACTCAACATTCCTCCTACAGCATCATCGATTGAATCAATCTCTCCTGCGCTCTACTGGATTATTCGATGAAACTGACCACTACTGGCTTTGAATGCTCATCCTCGTTCTCATTCGGTCCACCCGAATCTTCGGTTTACCTAAAAGCTCCCTAATGATCACCATCCTCATCGATTTGATACCAAATGACACTAAAATTTGATGTTCATCCGACGCAATATTGAAATCAACAATTATATAGCAAAAGATTTTAAAATTTTCATAGAAAAATTTACCAGATTTTTTTCACTTTAAGTGTCCAATATAATGGCTAATCCTGCAAAAAATTCTTTGAAATCCTACAAAAAAATTAAAAGAATAATTTCTATTATAGAAGATTTAAACAACAATAACCTAAAAGTATCAAAAATTGTGAAAGGTTTGCTAATTTTGTTATCATTGTTACATGGACGTCAAAAAATGTAACATGTCCAGGCATGTCCTGATGTGAAAATTGACAATATCAGGCTGAATATGCTCATATATATTTTTTTAACCAAAGATAGTGTTAAGAATTTCTAACAGAGGGCGATTCATCGCTAAATCGTCTCACTGCAAGAGACTTAAATCGGAGGTGTTAAATTAAAAAAGAAAATAATCTAACATTAGTGTATTATAATAAAATCTGATAAAATTATTTAGGCCTGGTGCTGTCAAACTGAATTAATGGCTGTGTAACAGCATCGCTTGGCAAATTATCAACTTAATGGCGTTAGTTATGTGCAATTGCTACAATCGTTACAATAATAATAATTATTAATTTTTTTCTTTTTTATTTTTGTCAATTCCTATGGTTTTTATTTGGGTTGCAATTGCTAACACATCAATGCTCTACTCATTTAGCAGTCTATTTATTAAATTACTGTACTATTTATAAGTCATCTTGTTATACATTACAAATTTTTTATATACTAATTACTGTAACTACCAACCCTGTTAATGGCTTAAGCTGTTGGATTTATTTAAATAAATACTCAACCAAAGATAAAAACTATTTTTATTATTATTTAAATGTTGAAATTTTATTTATTATATCTTATTGGGTTATCATATATGGCCATATATGATAATTTTTCTACGGGATTAAATAAGTAGTTTTGTATTCAGGCGACTAATAAATCCTAAATAGTAGTTTGTGACCACGAGAAATTGCATTAAAAGATGTAAAGAGTAGATAAAGTAAGACAAAAGAAAGAGAAAAAGTAAAGAATTTTCAAGACAATGATAAAAGAATTCAAGACACGTATAAGCCTTTTGTTTTCATACCGTCCATTCAACTGGTTTGATAAAGGCCAACTCTATTTCCTGGTTCAAAAAGATAAAAAAGAAACTCCGATTAATAGATACTGTCGCCACTTTTTATTTGAATTACTTAGATATCTCAATAGACATTTATTAAATTTTTAATTGAAAAAATTGAAATTAAAATCGACGTAGATAAAAACTTATCAGTTCGATTTCAATCTCCTTTTCGAAAATAATTTTTAATGTAATAGCCAAGCTCGATTGCTTTTCTGATAGTCCTTGTCAGGTTCAAGGAACTGTGCCAAAGTTTCAAACCTGTCTCTAGAGTAGTGCAGTCACTGGTTTCACTGATTGTTGACTGCAGCGATAGAATTATAGAGTATAAATCTTGAAGAGTTGAAAACAAACATATAAACTAACGCTCGTATATTTATCCAAAGCTCAAATAAATTGAAAACGAATCTACAAAATCTCGGGACATAGATATATATTATCTATAAAGAAGATTTACAAGATAGTTTAAGATTTAGATGAAAGATCTACGACTCAATGGCTTGACGCTGGCTCAAAAGTATCCAGACCCGAGTTTCCACCAGCGTACCACCAAATCATTTGTAACTGCCGTGGAAAACCGCAGAGAAAGTGTCGAGGGCGTGGATTCGGACCTCGATAAATTTACAATGGGTCTTTACGGATCTATATAAGAACTCAGAACTTACTTCAACAGTCTACTATTTCATACTACCACTACATTTTTAGAATAGCACTGGAGTATCTTTTTAGATACTTGAGTTTACTGCACTTGAGTACTCGCTATTGTCAATTCAGGAATTACTAACTAGAAGAAATTATTCATTTTTATCGATTTTACCCCTTTTTAGTATTTATTTTCAAAAAATCTGTAATGATTTTGTAAAAATTATTGCTAAGAATTATTTTGTAGCTTCTTTTTTATCTTGAGCTCTGATTAAAGTTTCAACAAAAGGTTATTTCGGTGAATACTATTACTTTCAAGTACTTCGGAAAGTGGAAGTTTGATGATCGGATAAAGGAGTAGCTTTGGGGTATCTTGTGAAATAATTAGTAAAGACCCAAATTAATCAACTTTTAGGCAAAGAATAAGAGATTTGGTGGAGAATTTCAATTGGAATTTCTAATCAAAGCAAAATCATAAAATTAATATTGTCTTATGGTTTGCTTATGAAGAGATTATACATAAGGCCGAAAGGGAAGTTGATTTCTACTTGGTCCAAAAAATCAGAAAAATTTTATAAATTAATACATTAGGAAAATTTCTTCAAAAATGTTGGACATTTTTAGATTAGAAAATTGTGATGATTTGGGAATTGAAGTTTTTTTAAATAATCTTTCACATACTTTCTAATAAAGTGATTAAGGTATCGTGTTGAAAAATTATTTTGAAAAGATGTAATGAAAGTATAAAATTTTGAATTTTTGGGAATTTTAAATTGCTGCTGTTACTAAAATGATGGATCAATTTTGATCATATTTAACCTCGACTTCAAAAATTATCTACAAAATGTACATACTTACCAAGTTTTATCATGATTCGTTAGAAATTGTGAAACGTAAGTTGGACATATATTGAATTATAATGCACATACATGCATAAACTTTTGAACAAAATGCATTTTTTCTGAATCAACTTGCTGAACTGAGTCAGATAATAGCTAAATTTTATGAAAGCCTTCATAAAAAAATTTTTGTGAAGTCTATTAAAAACTTTACAATTTTTATAAGCTTAAAAAAACTTTCGATGAAATCTTTGTATCACGAAAAAAAGAAAACTCGAAAAATTACAGTATATAATGCGACGTGGCGCTTCGGGATAAAAACTGAAAAAATTACAGTTTCAGATTGTAATTATTACAGACTTTGTAAGAATTACATTGTAGAATGTAATATTTACATTGAAAGCTCTGAAAATTAAATTCAAAAATTGAATTTAGAACTGTAATTTTTCCAATTTTGATTACGATGGGACCGACTTTGCATTTTATACTGTAATTATTCCTGTTTTCTTTTTTCCGTGATTCAATAATATTTTATTTTTAATTTCAATTTTACATACGTTTCATTTTAATCGTAGTTTCGAACACAGTAGACATTGAAGTTATTAAAGTGAAGTGTAACTTCTAACTTTGCAAGTGTTTGTAGTATTGAGATTGATCTCAAGTTCTAAGATGCGTTCAACGAGTAAATTCTTGAACTTCAGTTAAACATCTTCAACCTTACTACCATTGCTGTACAAGAGATTAAATTTCTTAACCCAAGAGAGAATTTTACACGAAAAAAAGCAATTGTCGCATTAAGCAGGTTTTATCAGTGTTTCGACATTTAATTATATGTAATCAACTTGTCTTTAGTTGAAACAACTACTCTTATCTTGTGTACTTCCATCAGATGTTTTCTAAACTTCTCTTGGTATAAAAAGAAACGCAAACAATGCTCGTTAAGACAATGGATCTGTTGTTTTTATCTTTTATTTCCCCACAAGCTTTGTTTGCTATCTTTTATGTAATTCAACTCTGTAAACGTAATTTTCTACAAGTTTTTCTCTTATAATTACCTTCGAATTTTTAGTTTTATTATTTTTATTGCTTTGTTTATTTGTTTATTCGTTTTTCTTTTCGCATCACCGTCATTGCACATTTATTTTTATTATATATTTTGTTTGTTATTGAACTGAATCTTTATATTGAATGGACGCGAGAGTATTGAAAGCTATTGAGCGATAATTCAAATATCGACATGTATGCTGAGTCGGGGTCGCGAAGGGCACACAACACCAGACTACCAAGGGAGTTTTAGTTGTAACGGAGGGTATTTGAATGCAGCCATAGTGAAGAGGGAGGTATGAGGTCTCCTTTGTGTCTCATATCGTACAGACCGGCATTGACGTAAGCGAACCAACCCTGTTGGCGAACCTCACATTAACCATCAGAGAACCACATAACCAAGAATCAATCATTTGATTTTATAACAGATAAGCTTGCATTACAATAGCAGCCTTTTACCAACAATGTCTTTCTCTCTGCCACCATGTAAATATTCAAGCAAACTCCCATATATTTTGATGTTCAGAAAATCTCTTTGTTTTCAGTCTATACACACATACACACATGTATACTTTACGCCCCTAAAAAAATACATACTCCTCTACGCTTGTACATTTTACTGCTCTATTAATTTAATGATCAATAAATTCCGTGGATGGGTAATAAAAAATTCAATCATTAACATTTATTGAAATATTTTGTAATAATATTTGATTCATCAAATTAGTGTTTCAAATTATTAATTTATGACGTTAAGTAATTGATATAAATTATAATAAGCTTTTAGTTTGATGAAAAAATAGAAATTTTGTATCGTTTGATGAAAATTAAATCATCGTTAAATATTTGATGCATAATTATTTCAGATAAATGATAAATGATGAGCAATGAGTAATTGTCAAATTAATAAATCGGATTAATTTATAGTGTATAATATATAATAGGGATCCAGTAGATAGAATTTTAATTATTCGATAATGATTAAGTGAACGAGAGTTGTACGGGTTGGTAATACGGTCGGGAAATGACGGAAGGGAATGGAAACCGTCTGATTATTGGTCATCGTCGGCTATCCCAATTATCGATTAAATTTTAAGATTCCATACATATAGATAGTAGTAGTAAATTGTAGAATTTACTGTCATGTTGCAGCATGCTGGAATCTGGTATTTATGTTACCGCTGTATTATATGAATCAATAATCATACAATTATGCATGTTCATCGTAACCAAATAGGATGCTAATACAACACAAATTACTTAACACAAAATTATTGATTTGGAATTAGAAATGAGGTTAACCTATGTCCAATCAAATCTGGTGAACAGTACTGAGTATTTTGATTATTAATACAAATGTTTGTGTTCATTATTGCCTGTTTAATCTCCCCAGTTGAAGTAACATTTTATCAATGTTTGTTTGCGGTTACTACAGTAAATATTTACATCAGGAAGAGAATATTATTGTGGGCTCGGAGTAGAAATTCACTTATTTCAACACGCATATATAAGCTTTACCTTCATGGCAAAAATAAAAAGTCCAGTTTAATAAAAAACAAAACTAAAAAATATAAAATTATTTTAAATGATTTTCAATAAGCATAAAATAAAAATTTACAACAATTTCATCAAGCAACCCCCGTTCTTTTTTTCTTTTACAATAAAATAAACTTTTTTCTAATCACTGTATTATTATTTTGAACTCATTAAAAATTATTATCTACTCTTTCATTTGGTTTGTTAATAATCCTCTTTTTTTCCAATTTTTTGAATTAATCTGTATTATTAAGAGAATAAGAAAAATTTTGTTTTCAGGATAGTTATATGATAAAATCGGTTTTTTTCGTGAAATTTAGTGTCATTGCAAAGGTCAACTTGAATTTGTGCCTTTTCAAGGTTTCATATCATTCTTATCAATAGTCAATTTATTATGATAACTTTATTATGATAAGTATTTAGGTTTTATTTGAAAATGCTCCATCTTTAGATACAAAATTAAGAAATTACCTTTTATCTTATGAAATATTGACATTTTTAATGATATAAGCTCATCCCGATGTTACACTCATCAAGACTTTTCGTTTAAGTACCCACATCAATTTTTCATATATTTTATATATTTATATATTTCACAAATATCATATATATAAAATATATAAAAAACGCCATGTGGGTACTCAAATGAAAAGTCTCGATGTGTGTAACATCTAGATGAGCTTATATCTTTAAAAATGTTAATAATTAAGAACTGACATTGCTATCTTGTGAAATATTGACATTTTTAATGATATAAGCTCATCCCGATGTCACACTCATCGAGACCTTTCATTTGAGTACCCACATCAATTTTTTCATATATTTTATATATTTATATATATATTATATATGAAAAATATATCAAAATGCATGTGGGTACTCAAATGAAAGCTCTTGATGAGTGTAACATCGGGATGAGCTTATATCTTCAAAACGTCAATATTCAAGAAAGTACAGTGCAATTTAACAAAAGTCATTATTTAATAAAGCAAAATTTTAATTATTCATAGTTCACAAGTCACGGCAATTACATAGTGACTGCAAGGTTGCTAGCAATATATTTTACAGATTTTCAAAATTCTAAATTGAAAAATTTATGATCGATTAAAAAAAGAACATTTTATACTTTTAGGTCAATACGGATAAAATTTTTTATCCTAGGCCAAGGGTCTAAAGATTAAAATGCAGCATAAAAGTCTGAAGGAAGGATCAGATAAAGTAGAGTAAAAGTTTAGAGTATGTAGGACAAGAAGGATCTTGTCCCTTGCAGAATGTAGTACATGCTTCACTGGATGTTGAGTCGAAAGGTTGAGCTGTATAAATGGATGGAGCGATTTGAAAAACTACTGCGCCAAAAAGAAATATGTCGAGTAGTTGCTGGCTAAGGAATAAAAAAAAAAAAACAAATTAACGTCAAAAGTTAAATAACAGAGCAAGCATGAAAATAAGTTAAATAAACAAAAGTAGTGTAACTGAGTTTATTTTTTTTTCTTATTTTTCTTTTCTTCTTTTTTTTTTGTGTTTATTTAAAATTTGCAAGTGTTTTTTCTCCGGTGTAATTTAGTATATCAATGAAAGTTTATTAAGATGTAGATTGTGTAGTTTTATAAACTTGAGACGTTAATCTAGTTTAAGAGTAAAAAAACTGTAAAATAAAAAATAAAAAGTAAACAGCCAAGAAAAATCCCGACTATTTCTTCTTGACTTCTTGAAAATTCTCATTATCATTCCACAACCGCACAATTGTCTTACGCTGTGCCTCAACAAATTTAAGAAAAAAAAAAACATGAAAAAGAAATGGAAATGTTGAAGAAAAATAGCTAACGGAAAGAAGAGAAAAGTATAATTGAATAACAAAATAAAAATAACAACCCAGAAAAAACTTACTAACAAAAGATGAAAGTTAAAAAAATAATAAGTATAGTAACAAAGTTCAATACTCGTATATTCCCAACAAACTTAATTCTAAATTTGTACTGTTATTACTTCATTTTTCTAATCGGCTTTTTTTGTTTTGAAAAGGAGTTTTATTTTTAAAATTTTTACATGCGTACATTACTAAGTAATAAAGCCCTTAATAAAAAAACTTAATCTATAACATTTTAAAGGTGAATTGACATCCATGATGTGCTTATCAACTTACAGTAATTGAAAAATAATATGGAATTTTTCTTAAATATTATTAATTTCTTTTAGGTAATTAATTAAATTATTAAATTTGGTATAATTTGAGTGTTTGGCGCAATGGAAAAATTTAAAATAATAAAAAAACCAAAGCTACATTAATTTGCCTTCTAGAGGCTGTGAGGTGAGGGGAACGGAACAAGGAGGGGAGAAAAGGGAAGGGGTTTTTCTAATCGGCCGCGATAGCCGTGCGGACTAATGCGTTAGTCTGTACAGATATCGTGCCGAGAGGCGCGGGTTCGAGCCCCAGCGGTTGTTAGAAAATTGATTTCAACAACAACCGCTGAGGGTCGCTCTCGTAGCCGAACTGTACTGACCAGGTTTTCTGTGGTTTTCCTTGGTCACTGTGCTAAAGCTTAAATGGGCAGGCACAGGCCAATGCGTACAGCACTTGTAAGTCGGCCACAGCCGCTACCTCGAACGCACTAAGGTGTGGTAGAAAAAATCTACCACACTGAGGGGGTGGGGGGTGCAAAACAAGGGGAAAAATAAATGTGATAGTTACAAAGGTATAACCAAGAGTGAAAAAAAGTGAGGACTAAAAAGTGGAAGAATAAATAAAAAATCCCCATCCTCTCTTCATTTTTCTTAAGCAAACAATAAGGGTGTGTAACAAAAAAAAATGTATCTTATTTCTGATCAAAGTTTACAGTGTTTATTTTTTTTTATATCGCGATACTCTACTCTATTTCAGACTTCTTTCACCTTCAGCCGTGTCACAAGGGACATATGTGATCCGGGTGCTTAAGAAGACACCGCAACAACACAAGATTCCATTGACTCTCAAAGAGAGTTGAAAAAACTCAAAATAAGGAATCCCCAAGTTTTGCTGGTAAAAGTTGTAATGCTACTCGAAGTAGAAGTGGAAGCAAAGATGTAAAAGGATATAGAAGAGGAAATGAAGGGCAAGAGAGCTATATAAAAGACTCCCAAAGAGCTCTTTTGTAAGTTGCCCTAAGAAATAGCGGTCGAACAAAACTTTCCTATCACTAAAATTATCTCGCAAGGAGCAAAGACTACTTCTGTTCGTGGAATATCTGTAAAGTGAAGTAGTACTACACTTGCTGGGTTACCATACTTGTGAATGGTTGCTTTCTTAACCCTCAGGTCATATTATCGAGTGGACGTCAATTGGAAAAGTTACCAAAAGATGTCTTTCACTCAGGTTTTGTAGCATCGACCCTCAATACACACTTTCGTCTTGTCCTTAAGATGCTCAGGATATTCGAATGAGAATCTTTTTGTACTGATAGTTATTTTTCTGTGAAAACAGCTCCTAAATTAGCTTTCGATCTGGTTACAGGACTTTAGGTTGCACCCATAAAAAATTTTTTTGAAATAACCATTTTTTTTTCTGTGTATATGCCAAGTTTCATTAAATTCTGAACGTCAATTCTAAAATCGGTTGTACTACCTTAATGATCATAGATGACCTGATATGATTTGTTATAGATAAATTAGGCTTAATATAGTCTCAGGACTAATATAAATTCAGGTTGGAGATGTTAACCCTTTTCTGGTTGACCTTGAATCCCTACTCTTAATTTGAATCGTATATCTTCTTCTTAAAGTGAGAGAACTATAGGCTGTTTTCTAGAGAGAGGGCAGGAAAAATGGTAGAAGGGGGCGCTTTTCTACACTACCAAACTAAACTTTCACTCATGCAGCCTTACAACGGACTTTAATTGGCTCTATCCCTACATGACTCACACCTAGACTCACCTATACTCCGAGACCGGGAAAGGGCTAAGCTTTAAAATAGAAAAAAATTTTTTGACTTTCTTGAGAAGCTTATCTATAATTGATTTTTAGTTTAATCAATTTTTTAACTTATTTTTGTTCAATACAATGCTTAATTATTTTATTATTCTTATATGTATCTATGACTACATCAGAAAATTTTTTTAAGGGCGAAAAAAAATGCTTCTTTAGGACAACTACACTTTTTTCACCATGTATATTGTTTATCATAAAAAATTAATTATGAAAAAATAATTTTAAAATTATCAAACAGCCGTGAAAAAAATAAAACAATTTTTTTTCATCATTATATAATTTTTTTCACACGAATAATTTTCTCAGGGACATTTTTCTTTCATAAATATTTTTTTTCTAGGTATTATAGAGACTCGATACCATCGACTTGACACGATAAATCTTTAATGAAACTATTTACTAACATTGTTTTAAAACTATTAATAAAGTATACATTCTAAAGACAGTGTAATTTTTTCAGCGTTATCTCGTACATCTGTTGGCTGACGGAAACGTAATCCCCGAAGCTTTACTAGACACCGAATCAATATATCAATTTCCCCGGAACAGTTACTCTCTCAATAACGAGAGAGTTTAGACCCGATAGGATGGGATGGGGTAAGATGAATATTCCACAGCTGAGGAGGGTGTGTGGTATCTCGGATACTCTTTTCCTGCCCTAAGCCGGCCTATTCGACCCGGCTGCTCCCCAACGCACTCAATCGCATCTGGATAAAAATTTTCCTGGCTATGGGCATAAATATTCCAAGAAACAAGCAATAAATAAACTAACATTCGATTACGGATGAGTAAACAGAATATAATAAATAATAGTACGTTGCGGTAGTAAAAAAATAAATAAAGAAAGAAAAAACAGTTGCGCAGAGATTTAATATTAATTATGATCTCGTTACTGCGTTGTCGTTAGACTGAGTAGAAGCCTCGATAAAATATGCAGAGACTAGAGAACTAGCGCTCCCGAGAGCAAACTCATTTCTGTACCAACAAGGCATAAACAATACATGGATCTCTTGACCTCTTCCAGTGAACACTACAACTAACTCTACGTCCTTATTCACTCTGTTCTACGTTTCATTTTCGAATTTTCAATGTTAAATTTTATGATTCTAAATCATCTCGTCTAACTACTCAGGGCTTCGTCTCCATTATTTGCTCTACTTATTCACTTCGCTATTAAATTTGGCCTCAAGAAAGTTTGTTAGTAATTTTATCCATCTACTATGCTTTAAATGTTGAATCTCTATTTAATTTTAACTTGATTATTATTTTATAATGATTTTTTTTTCTGAGTACTTTTATGAAGTAATTATTTAGAAGTTTGATCTTTTGGCCCTAGGTATAGTGTTATAAATCTCCGATAGACGGCGCATGGTCGCTGAATCTTCTTAAAATAGGAGAGTTTAATTATAAAATGCTTTAACTTTTTTAAGGAGCTTATCTGACATTGGTTTTTAGTTTAATCAATTTTTAAACCAATTTTTGTTTCATACAAAATGTTGATTGACCTAAACACTTCTAGAAAAAAAAATTAAAAATTGAAAATTGATCATAAACTATTTTGTTTTTTTATGGCTACAAAATTTTCTCACGAGTAATATAAAAAAGTTTGGAAAATCCATAAGTGCACGCCTCATAATCTCATTTTTCACAATGAAATTGATTAAAATAAAAGATAAAAAGCAAAATAATAAAAAATAGAAAACTCTGCTATGGTTTAGTGGCGCCATAACTCTAAGGTGAGGAAAAAAAATACTATAATAAAATGTATAGATAGATATAAAAAAAAATCCACAGTCATATATTAGTTTTTTATAAATAATAATTTAACGACAGTGAATTGAACGCTCATATTAATTGAGAAAATCCGTAGTGTGTTACTTTAAATAATAAAAAAAAATTATTCCGGTACGATCATTTTTTCGACCAATTTCCCTGCCACATACAACCATCCATACACGGACGTCCATAAAAGATTACGTTCAATGTTATTATTTAATATGTTAATCAAAAAAATTGTTACTAAAATATATGTTATGTGCCTGACAAATTATTTGACTTGATTTAAGTGCAATAATAATGATAATCTTTAACACTACGACAAGAAAAATTTTGTGACTAGCCTTTTTATGATTTCCGATGATTTTTGAGCGATATTAAATTTATAATAATTTTTTTTTTTTAGTTTTAAATAGTTTGTTGGTTCTATAAGTTTGTACCGTCACTTCTTCTATTAAATTCTTAATATTCAATTTAATGATAGTCGTATTATTCCTAAAATTTCCTTAAAAAGTAGTCACATGGTGATTGCAATTTTAGAACAATCATTGCTCCAAAGTTTTCTCAATTATAGTTCTTAATTCGCGGCAATAACATGGTGACTTTAGATTGCTAGTTATAATAATTCATATACATCGTCCATTTAAAATAGTAATTTTAACTTTTGATCAAAAATTTAAAGTTGTCGCATTAATTTATCAAATTTATCTACATTAAAAGTTGATAGATTACCTTCAAATAATTGACCAAAAATTTGAATTTCAGAAATTTCAAACTCAAAATATCTATAAAATTCAATTTTTGTAAAGATTTTACGACAAATATCAAGAATCAGTTAATTACTGAAGAATCCATTATGCGTGACGTTGTATTAGACCAGTACATATATGATAACCAAACACGTCATAATAAATTTGGCCGGTGGCTCCTTGATGTGCCATCTGGTTAATTGAAAGTTATAGTGCCCACTTTAACATACAGGACAGCGCACTCGTCGTATTCCGGACAGTGTTCTTGTACTGAGTACATTACAATTCAAATGATGCTTAGTTTGACACACCGAAAACTTTATGATGATGCTACTTAATAAACGACATGATATTGGAGCCTCCCGTATAAAATTCAAGATTATTATTTTTCTGAAAAAAAATTTAATAAAAAAAACCTATAAAGGTATTTTATTATCATAAGTAAAGTTATATTTTTTTTATACCTGCAAAACCCGATACACCCAGTATATAAAGTGTCAGCTAAAGTATTTTTAAAAGTATCCAATGAGTATCTTCATCCAGTGATATTAACCCTCAGAAAAATGATATTAAAATATTAAAAATATTATTTATTACAAAACTTCTTAAAATTATTTCTCTGACGTTAAATGGAATTAAATTTTTATTTATCATCCCCAGTGTCTCTCAATATTTATTATTAATAAATATGTCAGGAGAAAAAGGAAAAGTTAAAAGTAGAAGTTAAAAAGTTTCATAAGCAAAAAATGAAAAAAATTGAAATTCGAGTTTAAGCTTTAAAGCACAGTAATTATTTGTTGAGTAGTATAATAATTATTTAATGCATTGTTTGTGAATATCAAAGAGACACAATGATAAATGAATCAAGTTGCACTGACACCTCGGATGCATGTGAATAAAGGAAAAAAGTGCTCATTAAAACCCGGCTTGCTACAATTTTTTTTTTTTTTATATTCTCTATTCTATACACGTATACTCCAGTCATTTATTCCATACGCGGATACATGCAGCGGCGTAAAATTTATAAGTGACGGTGAGGCTTACAATTATATTATTTTAAGTAAAATTTTGTTACTTTTCATTTCATTTGAAATTAACTAGTATATTTTGTTATATCAACTCAATTTTGAACAATGTATTTTTTCTGCGCATCATCCTCAGATGGTAATACACACTGCTTTCATATGCATCGCAGCTTATGTTTTATAAAACTAATTAGAATATCATTAATTAAAATATTAAAACGGCATTCAATTTGCATATTTTAACTTTGAAAGTGATAACATCACTAGCGACCGATATTTTTGTAAAATAATTATATAAATTATGATTATGGAAATTTTAAAAGACTGTTACTGTGTGAGATAATTAAAGTAGATCCATTAAAATAATAAATTTTGTACTAAACGAAGTTCTTGGTGCATGAACATTCATTTGTAATTTTTCATTAAAATTCGTCAAATTGTGTATTAATCCTAAAGGGTATTTATTTTTAATTGAATGTATTTAAGACATGTAAAAGTAAGAAAATAATACATTGACTGGAGTTAAAATTCACGTCAGTGGAGTAAAATTTGATAAAAAATTCTCTTTGAGTAAGTTCAAGTATTTTTTGAGGTTAAGAAAATAATTTATTGAAGCTGTTAGTGTGAAATTTTAACACTATTTTTCAACAGTTCTGTTTTCACGATTCTGGGTTCATTTGTCTTGAAACCTAATAAAGATACCCTCAGTTTTTTTTCTTTTTAAATTAAAAAGATTAATGAAGAGAGTACGTGTTGGTTGTTACTAATTTGAGATCCCTATTAGAAAATGGCGCCTACAAATAACTCGTATTCGTCAGTGTCATTACAAGCTTGAATTTCTTAGTGTTGTTAGAAATATTTTAACATTTAATGAAAAATAATAATAATTTACAAATAGTTTTTTGAGCATGATTAAGATTTCACCTCACATGTAAGCTTAAAGTTTTATGGAATAATCATTAAATCTAAATTGACAGACAGTAATGACAAACGAGAATAAGTTATCGTTTAACTCTTACAAAACCAGACATCTTTCGAGATATAACTTGTAAAATTAATTAAACAGACTAAACCAGAAAAATTCCGTAATTAACGCTTCCCTTGATTATTTAGCCTGATTAAAAGGATAAATTTTGAAGATATCCTTGAGCAGCCAGCGATGCAGATAAATGTACACGAGGTTGACAATTTGGTAATAACTATCTCACAGAACAAATGAGTCAAGGAATGCAGATATTGTACGCCAGAGTAATTAAAGTTTAATTATGACAGCTCGGTCCTGGCAGTGTACGCTATTATAATTATCAAATCCCAGGGCTCTTGCAAACGCTTTCGTAAACTCGCTTACCTAAGTCTTGAGTCATGTACAAAGGGGCAATATTGACCTCGTCTCACTGGGTGAATAGAATCCTTTTGAAAAGGCGTGTACATAAAATGGAATACTCCAAGTGCTATACCATATCTTGTCTGTTGCACAGCTTAAAAACCGGCGAAAATGTTTTCATACTTTCAGCTAATAGTATTGACTAATTTATGAAAAAGACTATATCCAAAAAAATTATTTTTAATAATTTCTTTGTCTTAAATCAAGTAATAAAATTTTTTTTTTCAACCAGTGAAATGATGTACAATTTTGTGTCTTTATTTGTTATTTTTATTGACCAAAAAATTCAAAATTTTCCTGCTTTAAAGTCCATTTTTTAAAATTTAACACCAGGGCAAACTTACTTACTAATCGAGACGTTGAATCGGAACGGTGTTTTTATATATAAAAAGGACATAAGATATGTAATAAACAATTTTCTAATGCATTTCACGAGTATATTTACGAAGCGAAACAAACTCTACATACACAGAAAAAAAGGTTCACTTGAGCCAAGAAAATATTTTTCTTTCTAATTATTTTCTTGAACGAAAAAAAAAATTTTTTTTGACACAAGAAATTTCACTTATTCCAACTAAATTAATTCTCTTGCTTTAAGAAATACGTATCTTGATTCAAGAAAATTTATTTAATTCAAGAAAATCTTCTTGTTTTGAGAAAATTCAGCCTCTTGCTCCAAAAAATTAAATATTTCGATAGAAGTAAATTTTCATTAATATTTTTATTGATTAACATGTCAAATGGGAAGATCAAATAATATTGAATCTTTTTTTTTATTCAATATGTATAATTGCACGCTAAAATAATATAAAATGGGTATCAAATATTCAAGAGAAAAATTTTCTCAAGGTAAGAAAATTTTTTTCTCAGTTGAAGTAGGTGGCGCTGCTTTTCTAAAGTATCTAAAAATCTTGATCAAATATAAAAATTTATTTTATCAAGTATTTATGATAATTTGAATTAAGAAAAAATGACTTCCACCAAGAATAGAATTTCAAGAAAAATTTTTACTTCGGCCAACACAACTTCGGTGTTCCTTCAGGCACCCGAAAATTTTCTTGAGCCAAGAATTTTGTTCTTCAGTCAAGAAATTTTTCTTTCTGCATATTGATGTAGATATGAATAAAGATATTGATCTTTATTCATAATCTTATGAAAAATTCTTAAAAATACCTTTTTTTCGAGCACCTAAAGAATACAGAGATTTAAATCATGAAAAATTAGTAATTGTGAGTAACGACCCGAAAAGAAAGGAATGACGTCTTAAAATTTAAGGTGAATTAAACTTCTCGTTAAAAGAAACAATGATCCGACCACAATAGCGAAAAAAGATAAAAATTAGTGTAAATGTAGAGCAATTTGCTTTTTTTTTGGGTCGTTCATCACGCTCTTAATCGAACGATGATTAAAAGAGTAATCAAGTTAAGTTTGACTATCGAATACGGAATAGACTATATAGAAATGAAAAAGGAGGAGACAAGGAGAAGGGAATGGAAGGGTTGTTGTGGAGGCTCGCCGATTAGGACGAAGAGCCAGGGAATGGCTGAATGAGGCAATTTCAAAATCTCCTCCGGTCCCTCCCTTGGGCATTCTCGGTTCGATGCTACCCGGGATTATCGAGACCCAATAATAACCGCCTAGTTTCCTCTTCAAATGCGCACAGGCTTCTATACTTTCTACTATATACCAAAGAGTGTATATATTTTAGGAAACTCTACTCGGCTGAATGTGAAAAGAGGAGCAACAAGAATAAGTAGCAATGAAGTAAAAGCTGAAAAGGGTGCCTCTGCTCGTCTATCTACAGGCAGTAGTGCTTATACCACAGTATACAGGATGAAGAAAGGATACGACGGAAAGTGCCCGCATCGGTCACGGATTATTGAGCGAGAGAAACTTCCTCGGCTCCATTCTACTTATCATTCTGCGCTTGCGTCACCATGTCTATCATATACATTTATGGTATTATGTGCGTAGGATTTAATTATTTGAATACGCATTGCAATCTAGTAACTGATAGAACACATTTCGATCATCTTGTTGAACTATTTTTGAAACTTCAAATTGCTAATTTTTTTTTCTTTGTAGCGATGTTTTCTCATTTATTTGAAATAATCAGTGCATCGTTGCAGAAAGCGCCAAGTCGATTACCAGCGAGTCACACAATGGGATTGTCGTTTGAAAACGGGTCGACACTCGTTAGTGAGACTGTATGTTATACTTTTACATGCACTCCTACTCCCTTTTTTAACTCTTGTGCGCTATTCTGTCAGCTCAAAGTTATTTTTTGCTTTTTATATCATCCTAACGGTGTAATACGAATTGTAAATAACGTTGAATGGGAAAGCGGAAATGAATGGCGGGTGGAGAAATTGTTGTTAAACGATCGATTATCAAAGTTTGGTGCGCGAAATATTTTATATATATATTTATTCTGCTTGTAAAAAAATTTTCTAATATGGTCACATCAGAATATTTTATATGTTCATCTATGGCCTGATAATTATAATAAATTATTTTTTTACTCTTGTGCATAGTCTGATATGGTCATATGTGACCAGTTCAGGTTACATATGAAAATTGGTCATATATAACCATGGCTTATAGGGTAGAAGTCCCGGTTTTGGCTATCTTAGGACCATTTTTAGCTACTTAATGTTTTGGTTAATTTGTAAAAAATTTAACTATTCAAATAGAATTTTCATAGAATTTATGAATTAGCACATTTATATGAATTGAATTCATAAAGTCTTACGCTTATAGAAATATTTATACAATAATTATTAAATTATTATTAAATAATTTATTATTAAATTATTATTAAATAATTTATTATTAAATTATTATTAAATTAACTTGATTAAGAGAATAATTTTTGAACAAAGAAAATTATTTTGATAAATTTTATTTGGTTTGAGAATTTTTATCTCGGCAAAATAGGAGTATAAAGTAGATAATGTTCAGTGTAAAAAACGATTGTTTGTAAAGAGAGTGAAAAATGTCAATGCATTGAGAAATTTAAAACTTCAACATAACACAGATTTAAGAAAGACGAGAATGATGAGTATCGACATTTTACGCCTGGGACTTGAAAACGATTTATACAATTTCAGAATTCAAAACATCGATAACATTCACGTCAACTCGGCTTGTTTTCTTCACACACAATAAGGTCGCGGTATTACAATGAGCATTCAAAGAACTTACTACGTTTTCATCCTGTGAAATCTTATTTTTTAAATGTTTCAAACAAATGGTAAATAAGAGTTGTTACTTACAATTTCAATACTTCGGTCTAAATTGTTTAATGTATTTATTGATTAATTTTATTTGAACTGCGCAGCATTATTTGAACTAAAAAATTTTGAACCATATTTATAAATTTATAAAGTGGATATTTTTATGTTTTTGTCGAATTTTTCATGCATTAATCAAATTAGGAAGATAATACGCTATGCATGAAAAAATTTAGACTTGACATCGACATGAAATTCAGTCGAAAAAAAAAATTTATTTCATTTTGAATAAATCCGGGTGTAGAGGCATGAAAAACGTTTTTAGGATAAAAATAGTTTCCGAGAATTTGTGCAGGGTCAGCTTGATGTGGATTGACGGTATAAAATATCAAACTATTGCGATATTGATACAAAAATATCGATATATTCTCGAACTATTGTAATTCAACGTGACAGGTAGCGTAGACCTTTTTATTTACATCCGTAAAAATTTAACAGCATGCTTAAAGTTACTATATCTTGTCGATAATGTCAAAAACTTTTAAACTAAATCGTTTACAAGCTTTAAGAAGAAAAAATTAGAAAGTTGGTTAATCAAAATTGTTTTGTGTAACTTAGTATCAGATAAAAATTGGAAAATAAAATTTGACAACTTCTCGAGTCGAAATATAAAAATTAAATTGAATTTATTACAAGCTTAAAATGTAAAAATTTGAAATTTGAATCGCCAGAGCCGTCTGTAGGTCTGAAAGTTCTAAAAAGCGTCTAGATCTCTAGAAGGAAAAAATAATTCGGAATTTTTATCAAATTGTGTCAATAGTGTCATTTCTACCCAGTCTCACATGTTTAGAAGAAAAAATAGCACTAAAACTTGCAAATTTGAAATTAAACAAGCTCTGAACCAAATCATTGAAGCGCTTAAATTGCTATAAATTGACAATGACTCAAGTCTATTTAAATTCTTTGTCTCTTAAAGATTAAATAAATATTTGATCAATTAATTGTTTCAACTACTCTTTGACAAATTTACAAGGATGTTCCAAGTAGACTCATTACCTAGTCCTTAAAAATGCAAAACTAAAAACCACAATCCACCGCAATTTAAAAGAAAAGAAAGACTACTACTTGAATCTATTTGATCAAGTTACTTTATGAGATCAAGCAATCATATTTATTGCTGCAATCGCAATTAACAACTGCAAAACAACTTTTTTAAAAAAAATATCAAGGACGTTTATCTCAAAAGCAATCCCCTTAGTCGAGATTTATCTCCGATTAGAACAGTTATAAAATTTCCGTGTTATCCTAACTCTCGGTAGTAGGTAGCAAGGGCCGTTAATAAGCGGCTGCACACGTTTGGTATTTTATTATAACAACCAGCAATTTAACCGTAACGAGTTCCATAAATTTGTTGGAAAACACTCGAGTCGAGTATATGTAGAGATTGTTTGGTACTGCTAGAAGCCAAGTGAGGGGTGCTGAGTGTTGTGGGTGAAAAAGGGAAAGAGGTGGGGGACGGTAAAGGGTATGTGTATAGTATAGTGCACTAGTTGTACGGCGACTAGGTGCCCTGGTTTAGCTTTCGTGCAATGCCACAAGTGTCCGCGATAATGCCTCAATCCCGCGGTACGATATCTATATATTCTTGTATGTATTACATATAGAGTTGGAAACAAGCCATCGAGTGAAGGTGAACTAATGTCGTCGATATCCCGAAACGTTTTCCAACCCACAAGAGACACCACTGGTCTATAGTGTAGGGAGAATGTTGGGTAGGCAGAACCCAAGTATCCTGTCCTCATAGATGTATATAGAAGACAATGAATGAGATGGGATGCGATTCAAATGCCCAAGGAAACTTTATAGTCATTACTGTATTCTCTCACTTTTAGTTACTTCTTTTTCTGATACTGTCTTCTTTTTTTTTTTTTGAATTAACACAGAAGAAGAAGTAGAATAAGATTACAAGAATTGACACAAAAAAAAGTAAAAACTTCAGACTCACTGAATTTTTAGTAGATTCTTATTGATATTACTTATTTTTGTGTAATTTTTATACTTTTTTTTTCAATAACTTAAAATTTCCCTAATTTTATTTTAGAGATATTTCAAATTTTGTTTTCAAGAATTTTTTCTCGTGAATATTTCTATTTCACTGAAAGAAAAAAAAATTAACTTGATTGAAGAGCTTGATTCAAGACTAAACTCTTCAAAATGATTTTCTTACTTCAAGATTTCTTTATTTTAATCAAATTAATTTTTTAGCGTGTTACTTTTACAAGCTTTAAATACTAGGTAAACCTTATTTAGTTATTTATTGAAGATTTGGATACTAGACGCTCTGAAAGACTGACAGCGAAAAAGAATGTTATGAATTTTAAAATACCAAATTTTGCCACGACTGAGTTTGAATTTTCTTTTGTTGTTAGTTGCATTCATCTCTGGAAAGAATTGCCAGAAGACCTAGTCAATGCGTCTAGTATTGAAACTTTCAAAAATAAAATCTTTCATCATCTTTTCGAACTTGATTTCTAAAAATTGTTAGTTAAATTCAGTTAAATCACCAAAAATTATGTAACCCAACTAAAATTTTACTTAAATTTCAATCTGTATTGTTAAATTATATTGTTCTTTTTCACTCTGTCAAAAATAAACATTAACTTAAGTATATATTAAGTTACAAAAATATTGTTAAAGTAAGTCTCAATATGTAAAATATTTATACAATCTAATCTTTTTTTTTTGCCATCTGACCAGTTAAGGCTTTTATCTATATATCTATCTAATTTTATTACCAGTGTAAATATTTTTTTCAATTCAAAAATGTTTCACACTGAAATTTGAAGCGAAAGAAATGTTAGTCGTAAAGAGAAAATTTTATTGTGTTAATCTAAACTGAAGTTATAAATATTTGGGAAATGCAGGGTTACCCTTACTCTAGAGAGACAGTTACTGAATATCGGAAGGGGAGACCACTGAGGGTTGAAATTATGGATTTCCTGTCTGACACTAATTTCATTTACCCTAATTTGAAGTTGAAAAATAGGTAAAAGCAGTAACTTATAAAACACTAAAAGAATTTTCCGAAACTCAACCCATTTACTCTTAAGTGTTAAATTTCAGAACACGGATCGAGAATAATGGAACTTACAAATTTTCTAGAAGCTAATTTAACATTTGAGTGTATACATGACAAAATTTGTGAATTTTCTAAAGTACCCAGCTATTTTCACATGATTGTATTTTCCGTGAGCGAGAAAAATTTCAATGGATTATTTTTATCGATCAATATCCTAAAGTCGTGTTGCCTATTCAGCACAAGAAGCTTTTATGACTTCGATGTAGTTTGCTAAGAAGTCGCTGAGCTACTTGAGAAGTTTTCTCCTTTCAACTGCGATTACTTGCATTTAATTTATTTATTTAAAAAGTAAACTTTTGGGTGCATGTGTGTCATACATTCAGTGTGTCATACATTCAGTGTGTTATAGAGGAAAGGAGAGCGAAAATAGAAGAGGGATAAAGTGGCTACACGCTGAGCGAGGTGGCCCCCATTGCCAGGCGTTTAGTCCCGGATGGTCGTCATAGCAACAGGCAACTCCCGAAAATTCTCTTCCTGTTATCCCTGTGACTTGATGCACACGAGCAAAAGCTCGATGTAGTATTCAGCTATTCAGAACGCGAGAGAACGAGAATAGAACGACTTGGGTGTGTTTTGACTCTAACCTTTCTCACTTCAGCTCTCTCGTTATATCGAGTACCAGCACACAACGCCAGAAGCCCTCCTACGTTTAAACCAAAATTACTTTTTTCATCCTCATTTTCAGCTTCTCTGTTTTACTCCTCAGTCACGGTTCAATTTCCCTCAAACTAAACTTTCTTTCGATCTTCTAGATTACGAAATTCCAATCTAGAAAATTGGGGATTAAAAAATTTATCATTAAGTCCTTAATCGTCAACAGTCTTCATAATTTTTTTTTCAATAATATTTTTGCACACTTTCAGATTAAAACTTTTAATGACATTTAAAGTTTTAATTTATTTTTTCTCATTTTTAAAATTCTAAAATGTTAGACTATTATTTCGATGTTAATTACTTTTCTGACAGTTTGCTATGCCGAGAATGAAAGAAAAAGGCTCTGTTATTACGCGGTGAATAATTTAAAGTATTCATGTCCTTAAAAAGGACTCTTCATCTGTCATTCCTTTTTCTATAAATGTTTTGTAGTGCTCAGCTTTACTTTAAAATACTTTTCTACTCAGTCTTTATAAATTATTTTGTAAGTCTTCTTATTTTTATTCTCTCATCTGATTTAAAACAAAAGATTTTTTAAACTTTTATCATACAGTATGTAGTATCGGATTTTATTGGATAGGATACTAAATGTTTATTGAAGATGTTATTATTAAGATATCACGGGGCGGTTAATTTAAAGTGAGTATTTATTAGAAAAATTGACAGAGTTAAAAGACAGAGGTCTGTCGTACATCGAAGTTAAGTAGGAACTGCCTCTTCGAGTTCCATACAATTAGATCTTACTTACTACCTGGGTTTCTCACCCCCGCATCAGTCATACTTCGTTCTTACACTCTCGGTACTTATAATGTACATTTTTGCCACGAGACAAATCTATACTTACGTTCCCACGCATACGAATATTTTCTAAACTATCTTAACTAAACATCTGTTATTTGGGAATTTTTCTTAATCCCTTTATTTACAACCTTTTCGAAAAAATACTTACTGCTAAGTACAAAGGTGCAATAAAACAATAAAATAGAGAAACTTAAATCTAAAAATGACCATTCCACAAGTATATCAATCCATGTGAAAAAAAGTCATTAATTCTAGACTATTAAAAATTACCATAAGACGATGTTATTTTAATACACTGATAGAAGGATTTGTTTATAGTTAAAAATATTTGTTAAGTATTAACAAATATTTTTTAATACAAATAAATCCTTCTATCAGTGTACAGTTGTGTTAAATCAACTCAAAAATTTAAACACGAACTTTTCTCTCACAATCACGAGAATTTTTTTTCTTACTACGCTGGTCGAAAGTACGGGGTTTCTGTTGCGATTTCACCGCAGAAAGCCTGACATTTATGCCGTGGTCGAGTCGAGTCGCGCATGCGCTTTACGACGGGGAGCCGAAAAAATGTATTCATGCACTGAAAACGAGACACGAGGCAGCAGAAAGTCCGAAAGTCGGTAGTCGCGCTCACTCTATTACTTATGTTTACAAGCCTAACCTTACTTGTGATTGTTATGAATGTATCTGAATGTATCGGTCTTGTTATGTGTCAATGATTTGAGGTTGAAAACTAAGTTAATTACAGAAAATGAATATTTATTTTAATAAAATGAGACTTGTTAAATATTTAAATTACAAAAAAAAAAAAAAACGAGAAATATGCTTTATTCTGATCGATATTCTCAAATAAATAAATCCATTGGTGAACAAATAATTATTTGAAAAAATATACAAACAGATTTTTTTCTTAATTTTTTTTTTCTAGATATGCATTTTACGATTATTATTTCATTTTTCTGTTTTTATTTTATTCTTAAAATCAGAGTTAATTTATGATACATTTATAACGTTAAATTTATTCAGTTAAATTACGATCTTTTCTCAAAAGAAAGTAGTAATACGATAAATTATATATTAACCCCCCCCCCCCCCCCCGACCAGCAGCACTCGCTTCGCTCGTGCCGCAAATGTCGGGGGCAGGCATCAATTTTTTTCAACGCAATTTTTAACGTACTTTCGACCGCATAGTAAGAAAACTAGTATACACTACATGGGCAGAAAGTTTGAGAGCCCTGAACCGCGTACCATGATGCCCTCGGCTTCACCTCGGGCATATGGCGCGCAGTGCAGGAATCTCAAACTTTCTGCCCTTGTAGTGTAATATACTATTACTGAGTGTCACAAAAAACTAAAATAAAATATTTTTACTAGCCATTTAGAATACGACTCAGTTATCTTGACAAGCGAAAATTTTGCTGTAAAAAATTTTACTGGCCCTTTATGACTCATTTTACCCCAGTGACTTACTTTGCTTCGTGTCCTTTTCCATTAAAATCTTTTTGGTATTCCGTACACGAAAAATTTTACCGCGTAAATTCAATGCGAGGGTGTTGAGTAAAATTTCATGTGAATTTGTTCCGAAGTAATAAATTTTTTATTTCAATGCTTTGTCATAAAATTAGTGTACAAATTTTACCCTAGTATTGTAACAAACCGCATGAAAAAAAAATCTAAAAAAAATATATGTCGAAAAATATAAAAAATATATTTTAAATATATTAAAAATCTATAAAAAATATGGATAGTAAATATATTTTTAATAACTAACTTTTGGCCGATTCTCATATATATTTTAAATATTTTTTAGATATATTCAAGATATATCTTAAAATACATAAAAAATATATTTGAATATATCTAAAATATATTTGAAATATATAAAATATATATGAAAATCGGCAAAAAATATACAAACAGATTTTTGTCTTAATTTTTTTTTCTAGATATGTATTTTACGATTATTATTTCATTTTTCTGTTTTTATTTTATTCTTAAAATCATAGTTAATTTATGATACATTTATAACGTTAAATTTATTCAGTTAAATTACTATCTTTTCTCAAAAGGAAGTAGTAATACGATAAATTATATATTAAAATCTTTATTGACAGGTGTATTTGATGCCTGCCCCCCCGACCAGCAGCACTCGCTTCGCTCGTGCCGCAAATGTCGGGGGCAGGCATCAATTTTTTTCAACGCAATTTTTAACGTACTTTCGACCGCATAGTAAGAAAACTAGTATACACTACATGGGCAGAAAGTTTGAGAGCCCTGAACCGCGTACCATGATGCCCTCGGCTTCACCTCGGGCATATGGCGCGCAGTGCAGGAATCTCAAACTTTCTGCCCTTGTAGTGTAATATACTATTACTGAGTGTCACAAAAAACTAAAATAAAATATTTTTACTAGCCATTTAGAATACGACTCAGTTATCTTGACAAGCGAAAATTTTGCTGTAAAAAATTTTACTGGCCCTTTATGACTCATTTTACCCCAGTGACTTACTTTGCTTCGTGTCCTTTTCCATTAAAATCTTTTTGGTATTCCGTACACGAAAAATTTTACCGCGTAAATTCAATGCGAGGGTGTTGAGTAAAATTTCATGTGAATTTGTTCCGAAGTAATAAATTTTTTATTTCAATGCTTTGTCATAAAATTAGTGTACAAATTTTACCCTAGTATTGTAACAAACCGCATGAAAAAAAAATCTAAAAAAAATATATGTCGAAAAATATAAAAAATATATTTTAAATATATTAAAAATCTATAAAAAATATGGATAGTAAATATATTTTTAATAACTAACTTTTGGCCGATTCTCATATATATTTTAAATATTTTTTAGATATATTCAAGATATATCTTAAAATACATAAAAAATATATTTTGAATATATCTAAAATATATTTGAAATATATAAAATATATATGAAAATCGGCCAAAAGTTAAATATTACAAATATATTTACTATACATAATTTACATATTTTTATAGATTTTTAACATATTTAAAATATACTTTTTATGTATTTCGACATATATTTTTTTTTCATGGGAGAATTTTTACGACGAATCAACAAAAGTTTTTTTTTCGTAAAATCTTCACGAAGTGTCTCCCAATCCTATGTATTAATAATGATAAGTATTATATTGCAAGTATTATAATAAATTTTTATCGTATAATAGTCCAAAAAATTTTAAATCCGTTGATTATAATCATAATCTTGGAAAAAAAAATACCAGCCCGTAAATATGATAAATGTCTTAAGCTTGAGCCGAATGTATTAGATTTGCCGAGCGAGTAGTTTTTCATTGGGCATATCAGGAAGTAAGTAAAGTTTGAGAAATGTAATAAATGTGCAATGAGCCAGAGAATTGAAGCATTTCGCCGATACTGGAAAAATTAATAACAAAAAAAATGGGATATCGGTTGCAAAAAAGAGGATTACACGGTGAATCTCATATCCAAAGAATATGTTTATGTATTTTCGTTACGACATTATGTGAGATGAACATATCAGTTTTCTTGAAGCGAACACGCCAAAGTAGACTGATACTATCATATATCCATTTCACAATATCATCCGCATCGAATAACACACATGTTACCGTGAATATATTTCAGCTTAGTCAACTGTAAAAGCCACTATACCAGATTTTACATTTTTCGATTATATTTCTAAACATTTTTATTGCAAGTGCTCTTTTTTTTTTTTTTAAACTCAGTACTTTTATGAAAAATTTGATTATTTTTATCATTCTGTTGAAATAGTCTCACTGATTGATTTGGAGTTAATCAATTTAATTCACTTACTAGTTAAGTGCCTTCCGTTTTTTAGTTTGTTGGTATGCAGACCAACACAGATATATAACATTGAAGCTCCCTGCGAATTTAAACGTACTCAAACGGTCGTAAATCTTGACAGCGTACGCGAGGTAACCATTTTTCGAACGCAAATAAAATAAAAAGTAGCATATAAGAGTTGAGAGTAGAGTAGAAGGTACAGTTGGACTACTCAGTACCGGGTACCGATTCCGTGACTCAGCAGAGATAGAATCGTACGTATAGTCAGACTAGTGACTGTATATAGAGTGGTAGGAGTTTTCCTGGTACTCCATCCTACCCGTTGCGAGTAGAGCTACGGCTACTAGTTACGTGCAGCTGGAAAGCTGACGGGTTTACGAGCTAACAATCTGATGCACTTGTAAGAATAGTCTACGAATAATAGAAAGGAGATGGAAAATAACCTATTAAATTCAAAGTAAGCTTATTTATTTCGGTAAGCCTGAAACCTACTCAGATGATTGCTTTCAAGTCATTAACTTTTCAGATGTGTGTTACAGTACTTCGTTAATTATTTAATGTGGGTTGTTTTTTACTCTAAAAACTCAAGTATTATATGAATAAAATTGTTTTGAGTTAAAGTGCTACGAACAAATAAATAATAATAAAAAAAATAAATTTTAGATTTTTTTTGTTCAATTATTTTATCGTAATTTTTTTGAAAAATAATTGATGAATATTTCAATGTTTTTTATAAATTTTTTAGAACTCTAAATTGAAATATTTCAAGAATTTTATTGTAATTTAATATTAATTTTGACAGTTATTTCTAATTAGACATTAAAATAGAGGAATGCTTTTGAGCTTTAGAAATGAAAAGTTCATTTTTACATACTTTATATTTTTAATTTGATTCTGTTCAATAGATAATAAAATTAATTTTTGAATGAATTTCTGTCGAGCGAATTTATCAGAGAGAACTATTCATTGTAATAGTATTGCAATAATATTGGCGATATTAGGGCATTGATAAAGCTATTTATGTAATGTGAATATATCCACAATATGTATTATGAATTGGATTATGTTGTAAATTTAGAATGAATATTAAAATTATTGATAATTATAATAATAATAACCGACGGAAATTTTATTTTTGAATTATAAAAATTCGAACATTTTTGTGGAAATCTACATCTAGAGAATTTGAAGACATCAAGGCAAACCAAGTGGCCGTTTATACTTGGAAGAATGCGATAATATTCCCAAGAGAAATTACTAACGAACTCATTAAATTTAAGCTTGGAAAAAAGTTTTAAGAATTCTTTTTTTTTTTTTGTTTAATTCGTTTGCCTCTTAAATTTCGAGCTCAATAATTTTTATCAAAGGAAAGTAAATGGAAAAAACGACAAAATTGGCAGTGGCTGAAAATAAAACCGAAGATGAAGACGTTCTTTTAGATATTGAAAATTCAAGGAAAATAATATAACATAAATGAGGAAAGAAAAAAAAAGTAATTAGAGGCGTGGTGGTTAGAATTGTAATGAGATTGAGGGGTGAGAAATGAAATTTAAAAAATACGACAAGAAATAAATATTTTTTTATATAGATAAATCTGCTGGAGAATTCAATTAAACTCGAGCCGATTTCCCTTAAGTCAACAATTTTATTCCTTGTTATCTCCAGTTTCAATAAAAATATACCTCGAGTTTATTCCACCGCAGTATTTTTTGTGTTATTAAAATTTTTTAATGATTGCTAAAAAATTAACGACGTAATAAAAATAATGATAATTTTTCCTTTTGATTAAAAAAACAAAAAAAAAAACCTATCTAATTTTCAGTGAGGAGAAAACAAATTCCAACCCATAATATACAGCAAAAATACATGTGTATGAAAAACTAATAAATAAATGGAAGACGAGTGAAATAAAACAGAAAAATATCCTTTAATCCGTAGTACCTAGCCGGGAAATTCCCGAGTTATGTACAGAGAATTTTCATTTACGTAGTATTATGGATATGTCAATTGTATCCATCGGGCGAGTGTCTACCCGGGAAAAACGGATTAGATCTGGCCATATATAAACAGATCTGGCCAGATCTGCTAAGGCAGATCGGGCCAGATCTTTAAATTGTCTCTATCTGACGAGATCTGGCCAGATATAATCAGATCTGACCAGATCTGGTCAAATTTTAAAATTGCCCAGGTAAAAATGATTATATATAATTATATATACTCATACATAATTATATACGAAAAATGGCCAATTATAATTATATACAATTATATAGAATTATTTTCATAATAAAAAAAAAAAATCAGCGCGCACGGGAACCGAACCTGGGACCTGACGCTTGAGAGACTAATTCATTACCTGCTTACCAACGAGACTTGCTTAAAACGAGAGTAGGTAGAGTTTGTAATAACTATAGTTAATAGCCTTAGCAGATCTGGCCAGATCTGTTTATATACGGCCAGATCTAATCCGTTTTTCCCGGGAATAAACAGCCTATAATATGTAATCATTTATCATTTCCAATCGTATTAATCAATCACTATTGAATGATTGTGGAATGAAACTTTATAAAGACTGAAACACTCAAGCTTGTCTATCATCGGCTTCAAAATGCAAGTGAACCTATTGAATAACTTCACCGTGTGTAGCTCATAGAGTTTGTAGTGATCAGTTATTTGAAGATACCCACGTATCTCTATACAAAATGAAATGTCAATTGAAATTGGCGTGGCTCTCGTGTGGTATGTACAGTAATTAACCGCTTAGGCAAATACGCTGCGCTTTAGGGTATTCTATATAGATCTGATCAGATATGACTATATCTGTTCATGTCTGATGTATTTTTCAACTCAGATATACTTATATCTGTCTATATCTGATCAGATATGACTAGATCTGATCATGTCTGATGAATTTTTCAACTCAGATATAGTTATATCTGTTTAGATCTGATTAGATATAACTAGATCTGATTATGTATCCAATCCCATGTCTGATCAGATATAAATAGATCTGACCAGATATAATTAGATCTGACCAGATATAATTAGATCTGACCAGATATAATTATATCTGGTCAGATCTAAACCGTTTTCCCCGGGTATGCATGTCGTTATACATGAAACTTCAGTTATACGAAAACTAGCGTTGCTCGTAAAAACACCAATGAAACTGGGAGCTAAAACATATCGAGTAAAAATTTTTTTTAACATTTTTCAATCCGTTCTACGCTATTTTTTGCTGTTCATTGTTTTATCCTTTTTTTTGACTGGGCCAACATTCCATCGAATGCGTTGCACTTCCGACAAATAGCCAAAGGCCTGAAGTGTTCTGTCAACCGGAATTTCTCGAGGCTAAAGTTTTTAGACCACGCGGAAATGATAAAAGTTAAAGTCAAAACCATCTCTCAATCTAATTGAGAAGTATAAAATTGTTCGGAACAAATTTTAAGTGAAAATAATAAATATTTTTACGTAAAAATAACACGGCCATTTTATTTTGTATTTATCAAATATAACTGTCAAATTTACGGAAATAGATCTGTAAATATTACTGAGTTAAGTAATATCTTATTTAGAAAGAAAAACTATTAAATCTACAGAAGAAGATAAGCAGAAAAAAATATATCCGAGAAAAATTCTCTAAATATAAATACATGAGAGTCTTGAAGTTAAATAGCACGCTGTTTAAATTTCTAGTGTATTTAATTATATACTATTTTATAAGAGTTTGAGCCTTAAATAATTTTGTAGAGCTCTATATAATGCATTTTCTTAATATAAAATTAAAAAATTTTTTAATACCAAATTTTAATGTAAATTTGACAAAAATAAAACTGAATTTAATAGTATTTTTTCTGTAATTTTTCGTGTGTCTACACAAAATAAAAAAATGTTCTTGAATCAAGTATATAATTTTGAAGAACTTCTTCTTTATTTTCAGTCAAATTTTCTTAATTTGAATAAAAAATTCTGAAACTAAGAAATTTTTACTTGGTTCAAGTAAATTTTACTTGAGTCAAGAATTTTTCGTCTTGATTCAAAACAATTACCCTCTTCAAAATTATTTTCTTGGTTCAAAAATTTTCATCTCGAATCAAGTTAATTTTTTTTTTCAGTGTAGATTCTTATATAATGATTATCACTGTCAGACATTCTCTTATTTTTTATTCCTTATATTTCTATTTTCATATGTCTATGTCTTTGTCATGTGACTATCCATCAAAATAAGGATCTGCATTGCCAGATGCAGTGTATCAGTAGTGAACTCGAGGGAATAGCACGGACGTAATTACGCGACGAGCGTTTTCGCTCCAAGAGAAAGTAATTAATCCTCTTGGGAGGTACAACGATATTTTCTCAAGCGCAAATTCACGACAACGACGATCGTAAGACCGACACGACTTAGAAGACGTTAAGGAACAGCAACCAGAGATGCTGAGTTTAACAAAAAAAATTTAATAATTATCATCCCAAGTTGAATAATTTTTTTTCTTATTTAATATTACCACTTTTTACTCAACATAAAATTGAAAGACCGTCAGAAACACGGGTTGCGATAAAATGAAAATAAAAAAGTTTAGAGTTAAGTGAAGTTTTGAACTAGCCCGTAAAGTTGGTCAATCGTCTAATTTTTTTGTTAATAAAATGTGCTAAAAACGGTTTCCTTATTTTTCCAGTTGATTAACTGGAAACATTTTCTCCAGTCGACTTATTCATGTACGCTCATCGCAATTTAAATTTTTCCTCAATCTCTCTTGCAGTGGGAGCTGATCAATCAAAACTAAAAACAGCCGGTACAAAATTCAGTATTGGTAATTCGAAATATCCACTTGACTGAAGTAAAAGCTCAAATAGAAAGTAAAGAAAAATCACTTGGAAATAAAACTTATAAAAAAATGATTTTGTTGATGGAAAGATGCGCGAATATCAAGCGATTCTTTGATTGAAAGCATTCGCTCTAGGCTATTTTGTATAATATCACATATTGCAAATATATTTCTCGCAGATGTACGTTGGCTGCAAAAAATATGAAAAGTATAGTCAGTCGAGTGCGAGCGCCCACGTACCTATAATCTCCTGGCTCATTAATGATACCTGTTAACCTCACGCATGGACGCTCGAAGTAGGTCGACCATGTGGTCATTGGTTTCGTCCTCGGATTTCTCCCTATATACGAGTCTAACGTCCTTGAGTAACCGATGCATAGCAACCGAGAATGTTCTGAGCCGCAGAGTTTGCTGCGATATTGAAGGAAGGATTTTTAGACCTTATCAATCTCTATTTATAATTTTTTTTTGGTTAAAAAGTAAAAATATCGTTAAAAAAAAAAAATTCTTTAAAAATTCATATTACTTTCAATGAACTACTCAAGTAACAAGAAAGTATTTTCAAAATTATTTCAATGAATGTTTTATCGGACTACAAATAATCGATTTATTTTCAAATTAAATTTTAAATGGATAAAAGTTATCTTAATATAATTCAACTTTTTTTTTTGCTTGTATCACTGCACACTATAAAGTGAAAGACTTTGAACTTTTATAATCAAAAGTTGGTGAATTAAAAAATTTTTAGTGCTTGAAAACAAAATTGAGTTCGTTTAAAATTTGTCAAAAGTTTTCTTGATGTTAGAGCAGATACTTAATTAAACTGAATGTCTTTATGCTATTTTTTACGAGGATAAGAAAATTATACCTCCAACATAAAACAATTTATGTTATTTTCACCATTTCATTTTAACTCGGTAGTAAACAACGTACATTCCATAATTAACTAGAAGCTTTTAAGACTCTGCTAAGCTTTGAAAATTAAATAATGTACATAGATTTCTTTAAGCAAAAAATTAAAAAAAAAATTTTCTAAATTTTTTTAAAAATAAATTAAAAAATATACATATATGTATAAGTTTAAAATGAAAATTTTAATGTTTCGGAGACAGGTTTATTGACCCTGTGTAAGCACAAACAGAGATGCATAGATAAACAGCGATAGTAAGGTATCTGATCAACATTCCATCGTCGCCTCTTGAATTAAATACTCATACATATGGGTTACAAGATATAATATTAAATTTATTTAAATTTATGTTAAAAAATACGATAGATCGTTTTTGGTAAAAAAGCTACTATCACTTTATTTAGATTAAATCTATAATAATTTAAAATATTAAATTAAACATTTATCTATGATTTAAATAAAGCGCCGGTATAATAATTTATACCACAAGCACTTGAACTTTGAAAACTTTGATAGCTAAAAGACCAAAGTGTCAATAGTTTTATCTCACTTTAAGAAAAAAAAGATATAATAGCGAAGAAAAGAAAAGTGTATAGATATGCACATATATCGCTCGGATGTGCCTAGGTAGATGCCTATATGTCTGGGAGTCGTTTTGCTCCATGTCTGTGCCTTCGGTGCTACGGTGCTACGGTGTAGGCCTTATCAACAATAAGTACAAAAAGCAGTAGGTTGTTGGTTGACGGGTGTTTATCCACCAACGAGTAGCAGTCTCACACTCTCACTATCACTCTCGCTCAGTCTCACACTCTATTTTTCTTCTCCGTCCCCCTTCTCCCAGGTGGCTCGGATGAAATCAATGGTACTCGGAGACGAGACGACTAAGGGTAGGACGGCGAGAAAGAGAGCGAGGAGCCAAGAGTGAGGAAGTAAACTGTTGGGGTGTGTAGTTGATGGTAGTAGGATGCCCGGTAGGGTTGAGTCGAGGGTGAGCGAAGCGTGCGAGAAGAGAACAAGACAGCCGGAAGAAGAAAGAGAGAAAGGGAGATGAAGCTGATACTACTACTGCTAGTGCTTCCACTGAGTAACGAGATGAAAGTGTAAGGGAGAAAGAGAAAAAGTTATAGAAAGAGAGGGTCGTTGGCTGGGCTCGAAAGCTCAGTGGCTTGAGGTTGGCTCAGCCGGATGGTTCGACCATTTAGAAGGGTGTTGCTCCTCTGGCACACTGATCCATATTCCGCACCACCATGTTGCATGCTCTTCACTCGATAAAATTTATGGCTCTTACACACTAAACGCACCCGGCAATTGTATCATCTTACTGATAACTGCTTCCGCTGATAAACTACCACTATATCGATCCTGTTGTCACATAGCAACACCACTTGTTTCTTTTCTATTTTTGTCTCCTATTCATTGAAATTTCGTAATTTTTAGATTTACTTTAGTGAAAAAATTTTTTGATGTTGCCAATTTTTTTTTTTTTAAATATGTACGCTTATTAGCTTGTCGTATTAACCCGTAGTGGTCATTATGGGTCTAGATGACCCGAGGCAATTTTTGAGTTGCTCTTGCTTCGAAGATATCATTCAAAATGGTATCTGTGGTACTATCTATTATTGTTTGAAGATTTTTTAAGATTCATGGAAATTTACGATTTCAATTGCACAAATCAATATACTTTTTTAAAAGCTTGACATGACACCACTTTTTTTTAAAGGATGCGATATCCGGAGAAGAACCCCGGAGGTCATTTTCATTTATCTTAAAAAATGAAGTTTTTAGTAGAAAAAAGTCAAATTTGACTTTCTCGCATTTTTTTTATAATTAAACAATTAAAAAACGATTGAGTTATTAGACGGAAGTGTTAAGAATAACTCTCATATACGGCTCGAGTGAAAATATTGAAAAGAACCCAAGTAGCAACAATTTTTTCCGTGCATAGGGTCAACTAGACCCAGTATGACCACTACGTTATTTTTAAAGAGTGTGAACACTACGGGTTAACCCCGTTAAACAAAAATTAGTTTAGTAGATGAATCTTAAAATCAATGTCAGATCAGCTTCTTAGGAGAGTAAAAAAATGACTTATTTAGCTAGTTAACCCCTCAAGCTTAACTCTCTTCTAAAAAGACGATTCAGCGATCATACGACATCTGTCGGAAATTTTCAAAACTACAATTGGTTGAAATTTTATATATAGGCACATATGACCGTAAGATGTGACTTTTTTTAAAGTCATGTGGTCAGTTTTCGTATTAAAGTATACAACTTATTTAAAACTATAATGACTAAGGTTTTCTTTTTTGTTCATTTGACCTAAGAATTATAAAACATGTACTATTAAAAATTAATAAATAAACTTTAAACAAAAAAAAAGTATCAGAATATATCGACGTTCTAATTAGCAAATTGTAAAATTTTCTAAGATTCGTTAGACAATGTACTAATTAGAACATTGATATATGCTAATTTCAGAAAATTTTTCCACAGGTTTCTTTTCAAAAGAATTAATTTAGATTACCATTTTGTTCCTTAAATTTTGAGATACTTTGTTCTATCTCCTTCTCTCAATTTTTCTATCACATTGTCGGAAAACACAAGTTGAAACAATGGTAATTAACTTTTTTAATTCGTAAAAGTTTTTGATAAAAAAGTGCAATGAGAAATAGTGCATAATGTGGTTAATGAAATTTTCCTCTCATACGGTGATATCATATAGCTGTGTTAGTACTAATCGATGTTAATCAGATAATAATAATTCTAGTTAGAAGCGGTGCAATTCAGGCTGATCAAGGCCAATCGCCACGGCGATCATTGTTGTCGGTGGGTAGCAACAATAACCAAGTTGTGGTGAATATCAGCTGATTATCGCTGTAGCAACATGCGATACCAAAGTACTTTATGTAGTTCTACAGTACACACATACTGATATATAGGAGCCTATAACACATACGTCTTGCTACTCATTTCTGATTGGGATGATTAAGCTGCCAACATATCCATGATGTATCTGGATGTTTAGATACGGTCACTGAGATAACGCCCACCTGTTTCAACAGCACGGGCTATTTAAAGCAACAACTCTGATTAAGTTTATACAAACATCACTGGATCGATCGAGCTTGAGCAGATACCGATTGTCGCCCTTGACAGTCGACGATTGTTTTCTCGTCTCCTCTTCCTACATTCAAAGACACAGGCAAACGATGTCTTTTATACCCTTTTCAACCTTAATCCTATACACCAGAGGAATTTTCCACGAGGAAAATTTATTAGAACTAGGAATGTCATACTACTTTATTAAAAATCCTGATGACCACGATCTCGATCATTGGTAGCATCCGACCTTTTGTACCAACATAACAATCTCTTGAAGTTAACGCTCATAAAATCAATTTTGTGATTGGATATCCTTGGCGAAGCTATTGTCATGTGTTGTGGTCTAACATGTGGGAGTAAGAATTTTTCCAGGCTGTCAGACCGAGAACTGATGAGAAAATTTGATGAGTTTCCTAGTTGATGAGTCTTGGTACTAGGTTTGAAACAGTTTCAAAGCTTCATGACTACAATTTATCTTTGACTTTGAAGTGTTGGTGAAATGGCTTATATGTTAGAATTTTTATAGCGAAATATATATTTATGAAAAAAAAAATCATACCTCACAAAAGACTTTTTTGATTAGACTATATGTGTTCATATCAGAAAATTTCACATAACCATACATAGTCTTATGTAGTCTGATATGTGCATATATAATTTTTTATATGTTTTAATATGCCCTTACATGTTCTGATATGACTTATCTAATTATTCGATTAAAAGTAGTATCAAAAATCTCCGATAGAGAGCGCACAGTCGCTGAATCGTCTCCTTAAAAGAAAGTTTAATTTCAAAGTTAAGTCCTAAAATAAAAATCATTTTTTTCACTCTTCTGAGGAGCTTATCTAACATAGATTTGTATTCAAATCGACTTCTAAGCCAATTTTTGTTCAATAAGACATACTGATTGTTAAAAAATTTATTTTTTATTCTTATAAATAGTTTCATATGGCGATCTAGGACTAGATCAGACTATATATACTCATATAAATAAAATTTTTTCACAGAGCAAGATAAATTAAATGATCGATTTTCTGTTAACAAAGACAGAAAATATATATTAGAAACCTCGGAAATAAATTTCTGGTGTACAATGAAAATTCCGTTCAATTTAAATGTCAAGGACTATTTGCCGCATCCTATTGATGCATATTACAATGTACCCGAAGATATTTTATACATCAGTTGAAAGTACGCTTTACAACGTCAATTTATCATTATTCATTAATCAATCTTCATCATTACTTCAACACTATTATTATTATTATTATTATTATTATTATTACTATCACTACAGCAACGTAGAGGTCATTCAACAGATTCTATCTTGCAGAAGCTTCTCGATAACCTTTTTTTTGATGAAATATTTCACAACACACCTGGGGATCGGAAAGTATTTTCCGATGCATTATTTTCCACTAGCATGTACACATAGTACATAGTTTAATAATATTGTAGATCGGAAAAGTTTTTCACATGATAATAATATTTAATGCAGAACTATTGAAAGGGTATCTAGACTACAATAGCAACAAAAAAATACACTAACAACCCTTGGTTCGCTCAAATATCGAATTACCTTTGGAAATAGTCTCTTGTAGAAATAGAAGATTATAAACTAACGATGAAATTTAGCCCCAAAGCATATCCCGAGATTCGACAATCTGGTCCAAGTAAATGACAATAACGAGGTGGCATTAGCATCGACTGCCGACGAAAATGCGCTTACGGTGGTGAGTAATCTCTAGAAGCGTTTGTGCAATGAAGCACGATCAAGAGTTTAAACGGTGAAGTAGAGGCATAATCACGCTATTATCGGTCTAGTAGAGATCAGTCGAAGCAGGATAAGAAGGAAGTATGTTCCTATCTTATGACCACAAGGTCGCATGGGTTTGATGGATGTGAAACATCTTCACCCGGTGTCCCAATATCATCAACTTCTCTCGGCTGGCTTTTCTTAACCCTTCTTACTTGCTCTAATCACAAGAGCTTAAAGTTCCGGGAAGATAAACACTAGACCCATCGCTCTTTTCCAATATCGATTTTCCGCAACACGGATTTGAACCTCTACTCTCACACGCCCACACTCTTGATACTCTTTACTCTTCACTCCCTCCTTATTTATTCCCTGTGTAAGAAGAGACAGAGAAACCCTCAGGCAAAAGGTATCAAAGTTTCCCCTCGGGTTTCACAAGAAAAGGCATCTTCCCTCCCACTTACGACACTCTAGAACAGCGAAAGCAAACTCGATGGCAAAGGTTTTAGCTAGCTGCACACTGAATAATCTAAAGTTGGTACCAAGACTTTACTTGGGGAACTGTAGCAACAACCACCGAGACTACTATCTGGCTACGTGACCGTGCTGGAGCATTCAGTCTGCTCGTGTACGGAGCCGAGAATCAGTACTATGAATTGATAATACCGAGTAGAGGGTAAAGCCCGAGGACAATGGCACATTTGCAACTGGGCGGAACTCAATTGTTCTAGCGGCATGGATGCCCAAAGGAGATCCAGGACAAGACACATGACATTCAACGATGATCATGATAATATGAAGGCGCATCAATCAGCCAGGTTCAACCGGTCCAAAGTTCAATCATTCACCGGGAAATTAAATCGACCGGTAGGTTATCAAAGTCATGATGACGATCATGATATACATAAACATCAGTTGGTGTGTCGATGCAAGCTCACTTGATATTTATCACTTCCTTCAACTTCTGTTAACTCCCTTTGCCGTTTTCTCAAGTCGATTACTGTGTCACTAAATTAACCATCCACGACGGTATAAGAAGTATGAGCTTAAAGAAGCAGTAGCTCTGCACCAGCTGCTACCGCTCTTGATGTCATTGAAAAAGCAATCTTGAAGAAAGATATATATATATATATATATCTAAAGCTATTGGGTACGTATCCTCGATGTGCTTCCTTGGAAGTGTCTTCTCTGGATTGGAGTATCATAAGACGGTATCCATACAAGTTCACTTCTATATAGATGGATAGATTTTATATCAATCTATTTCTTGTTGTTCTTTTTCCCATCAGATCTCTAAGGTTGATGCAGGTCAAATTGGTCGAGATGCCTGGGATAACTGAATTAAGCCTTGGTAGCAACACAACGGACCAGAGACTATGGAGATGCATTTATTTGAGATACTGTTGGATGGGTAATTAGAAGTGAAGCAACGTTGCGCCTCCGGGCCTAATTATAAAAGCTTTCTTATACCCCCTCTTTTCATTTTTTTATTCTTTATTTTTTTTGAATAACTCCCGCTCGCTCATGACTCATTTCTTCTACTCGTCTATTCTCTCCAGAGTCTTGAGAACAGACGTATAGTTAAGTTTAATAAAAGAAGAGTAAAATACACAGTGTCTTACTGGAACTAACGTTTTCTCCTCAACTTACATTTTACGTTTCTTAGTTTTTCACTCCCGGTTATTATTAATGAGACAGTAAACAGTTTCTGTGATGCATTTTAGCAACATTGAATATAGACGTAACATAAATTAAATATTAAATATTAACTGTTGAATCTAGTAGGTTTGAAGCGACTGGAAAGTAAACTATGACATGAGCTCTATATGTAGCATACTGACCTCGGTTGCTTCATTTAGTCTGCACTAAACATACGGGTTCGATCAAATATTTACTGAGAGATCCATCGGCATACATATTTACTCATATTACTTGTACCCGCCGGGAAAACCAATATCTCTTTGATGAGCGCTGATGACACTGATAAATAATATGATACATTTTTTTTTTTAATGTTATACTATCTGTGAAAAAATGTTTGATAGCTCTATATATGACCTAATCTGGTTATACATAATTTTAGATGTCTTGATGTGTCTACATATGACTCAATATTTAAATTGGCCATGTCAAGACATGCTTGGCTTGATATGTTCTGATATAACTTTACAAATACATAATTTTTCAACCCAATGTAGTGTTGAAAATTTCCGACAAATGCCGCATGGTCGCTAAACCATCTTCAAACAAGAGAGTTGTCCGACATGTTAACTTTTGAAAAAAAAAGTCATTGATTTTTAGTGTCGTCACCATTAAACTAATTTTTGTTTAATAAGATATATTAATAGATCTAAAGATTTCTAAAGCTAAAATAAAAATTATAATAAATCATTTTTTAATCCTCGCAAAAAAACCTTTTATGGTCATATAAAACCAGATTCGACCATATATGGTCATATCATAAAAGTTTTTCACGGGTAATTTTGTTTTTCATTTATCTTGATAGTAAACTTTTACGAGTCTTATGGAAATAAATTGATAGAAACGTTTGTTGTGGAGTGGAGACAGAAAAAAAGGACAGTTACGTGGGGAAACAGCAACGCGTTAATTCTATGTCACTAAATGAAACAGATTTTATTTCCATCACGTATCTCACGATACTTCCCGTGTTTTTTTTTTTTTTTGCATCTTTAACATTATTGCGTTCCAACAACTGAAAACGAGCACTCGTAAATCCGTTGTGTTTTTTATGGTGCAAATGTAGAAAAACACGAAACATATCGTAATGCAAATTCAGCAAATGGGAACAATGAATATGCATGTCAACACAAAAAGACAATCGTTTTAAAATAAAGTATTGATAAAACAATAATAATCTACGATGAATGTCATATTATGATACTTGCAGAATTCTGAAATTTAACAATAGATGAAAGATTCAATGACCGATCGATCATCATCAGGATAACCAATTTTGTGAGCGAAATTTACTATACCGTTGACGATCTATCACCCGAGAAACCCTCATTCCCTTTGGTCTGCACAAATCAAACAACCTATTTAAACAATTTCACCATTCAAACGGTTCAGCACTAAATTTACTCTAGCAAACATTCTGTACCCGCTGCAACAATATACACAAGATATACTTATATTCCTATTCTGCTTGGCAAGTTAATTTTCATCGGAGAATCTAAAACGTGATGAATAGCTAAATTTTCTTTTGAAACAATACAAAGGCTTTAGTAGGATATATAGTAACGACGATAACGGCAATATACACGGTGGCGAGAATTAATGGCAAACGCAATTGTTATCAAATAACTGGTTGATCAATGTTACAAATAAACATTTAGTTCATCATGCGTAGTTCCAACCATGACGGATTCAAAATTCACAGACTGTCAAATAAATCACAACAGCTTGTTCCACATCCAGAGACTCTTTTCACCGATGGCCACACACTTGTAAACTCACTCTACTCTGTGTTATCTATTGTGTTCAACTACGCTACAATAAAACTTTTAATTGCAATAAAACCATTGTAATACATGCAATATTAGTCACTATTACCGAGTAATTAAATGAACGACAATTATGAACCAGAGACATATTGCACTTGTTTTTGGTGCTCAGTCTACCGGGTTGTTGTAGTGGTAGCACACATGAAAAACGGTTTCTGCAACAGGGATTGCTCCTGTAGTATCCTTCTGTGGCTACAACCGGATTTGTTCTCTTGCAATTCCCAGGACAAGTCTCGTAACTGCTACAAATCTGATACTTCCCGAAAAATCAACATGTGTTTAGCTTTTTTTTTCATAATATTTGTTTTTGTCTTTTGTTTATTCCTACACTGCAAAAATATTTCTTGCACTAAAAACTATCGGGGACTATTTTTACACCGAAATTTTTTACAGTTTAATAATTTAAACCTATATGCAGAAAAATTATTTGCAACGATTTTTTTTGCAGTTGTGAAGAAATAATTTTAATTATCGGAAAATGCACTAATTAATGTAATCAATCAATATTACCCGCTGGATCAACGATGATATTTATAAAACATTCATCGCTTTTTCAGTAATTATATTATTGATGTACATTGGTCCCGAAAATAGCAGCTCATTAGTTTAATTCAATAATGTATGATAATTGATTGAATATTATGGATAGGTCATTGGTTTAAATAAAACTTGTCTGGCGGATCGCAACTAAATAGAGGATAAATATAATAAATAATTATACTTTCTTTGGGCGTACTAAAAGTTTAAACGTTTGTACATAAATCGAGAATTTAAAAAATTCAAAACTTTTATAAAACTTATGCCTTAAAGTATCCTTGAAAAAAGAGTTTGCCAAAGTTATTTTTTCAGCTTGTGACAGAATTTATAAAAATACGTGAATTTAAAATCGTTTACCATAAATCAAAAGTTATTGACAAAGCCACAGGATGTATTTTTTTTTCTTTTTAATTCACATTTTTAAAATGCATCAAGTATAAACACTTGGAAAATTTAAATAACAAAATTGAAAGCATAAATATAATAGATATAATAGAATAGTGAAAAAAAATGGAATTAAATTTTTTATGGACAACAAAGTGTCAGAAGTAACTCGAGGTATATGGCACTAGAGCTTTCCGTTGTCTCTTTGCAAGGAAGAAATAAATAAAACGGGAAGAGCTTGAAAAACTCTGGACTAAAGTTAAAAAAGCATTCTGCATTGTGATACAGTGTATCGTAGATCTAAGTGTGCGTTGACAGAATAGCACATCGGTTATAAACGCGTTCGCGGGCTTACAGAGTTGTGAATAATGGTAAGAATAAAAATATAAAAGCATTATACGAAGGAATGCTGGAGTTATAGAATAAGACCAAATATTGAAGAAAAAAATATAATAACAAATTATAATAATCCTCATGGATCCATAAAAGTGATGTAGAAGACAGGAGGATATATGTGGACGGTATATAACCTGGGTAAACACAAGAAAAAGTATAAACTTGGGAGTTATCTTGGTTATAGTTCAAGTTATAACTAATCTACATTTTGATATTACTCAAAACACAACGAGTAAAGTGCACCAATATTTATTCTACGTCGGTCGGTGATGGCATTTCTTGAGACTGACTCTCCGTACATGTCTCCCAGATGGTACACGCGTAGTTTAAAGGATGAAGTCTGTTTGCTCGGTACACTTAGCGGTTTGTAAATAAAGCTACCAAGCTCAAGAAATTGTTGCCAACCGATGTTAAGAGGTTGTGGTTTATTTTGGCTTAGTTATGGTTTCACGACGGCACGTCTTGGCGTACGTTGAGTGTAATGCGTCTATATGTACGTCTATTCGTCGGGCTTTGGATGCACATGTGTAGTTTCCCTAATGATAAAGTAAAGTTGTAGATGGAACCAGTGAAACGATAATGAGCTGTTAAAGTAACAATTTTGGCATTATGCCTAGAAGTCATACAGGCTAACAACAACTTTCGAGGATCATCATACGCACTGATAGGCAAATAACCCATGCCAAGTAGAACTGAGCTGTAGGGGTCCGCTATTTGTGAATATAAACATAAATCTCCATTAAGTTGGGGTCTTGCTGTTGTATATGGGGTTGTAGTATATCTTTCAAGTGAATAGCCCGGAGGACAGATATGAATGAGGATAATTTGAATAAACGGATTGGTTGCCCCTTAAAATGATTTTCCATATGCTTTACTCCTTAAGTTTAATAGATTCTAGATTTTCGCTTTTCTCGACAGACATTGTCGAGTTAATTGAAAGTGACATTTTATGTGCTTAATGTGAGCTAGGTTAAGATTCAGATAGTGCACACGTACACCAGAAAATGGTGATGGAACCGGATGCAAGTAGAAATTCAACGATTTTTATACGGTGACATAAATTAAATCATCCTAATTTGTTAATAATGTTTAGTTGATGATAAAAAGATTTTTTTTAATGTTTTTTTTTTTTTTTTTTTTTTTTTTTTTTTTTTTTTTATAGAGTAAATAAAACTAAAATGTTTAATGTTCATCCGTAATTTTATTTTTTATGCATTCAGTAGTTCCATTAGTGAATTCGAGAGTAACGAAATAGCATAAAAAAGCGAAAATCATAACGATTGTCGTGAAAACAAATTGCATACCAAATATACCCACCCGTATAACCGACACTCGGAATTTTATTTCTCTGAATATATATAAGAGCTAAAGAAAAGCTGGTTACAAGAAAGAAACGGAAGTTACAAAAAAGTATAGAGGAACTAAAAATGAAAAGGTGTATTATCGAAGTTACCGTAAAAAAAGGTTGGCAAATACCATCTCAATACTCTACTATCATATTTATCCTATTGATAACTTTATTATATACAAAACTCAAGAATTTAAGTACTCAAAATGTTTCTACTTTTCCTTATTTTGATACAAATTATTCATATAAAATGAAAGTTGTTAACTTTAAAGTGTCTTACTGACTTCGTTGATAATCAACAGATTATTTTCCCGAAATTTTTTTTTAAATTTTGAATTTCAATGTATTAATTGTGTTCTCTAATTAGTTACTTTAGTTAATTAATCTGGACATATGTGAGCAAAATATTTTCCGTAAAATTCCACGGATTGGCCTAATTTTATTTCCATTAGCTCTGGTTTCGATAAAGCAGAAAATCCTACTTTGTTTCACTCCTGTTCATTAAACCGTTTTTTTAGTTCAAATTTACTGGATCAGCATTTATTAATAATATATTTAATGCAAAAAATATCATCATGAAGCATGAGAAAAGAGTTTAAAAAATTAGTATTCCTCTTAGATTCGAAAAGAGAGTTTAATCCGTCCAGCAAGTTTAGTAATTATAGATTGAGTACTTAATAATTTACTCAAATAAAACCAAAAATCAAAGACTAAAATCCGAGCGATGTCTTAAGTGGTTAATTACGGACTGACTATAAATGAGAGCATTGCTTTCATTGATAATTGTTATAAGTACCTGTTGCAATTTACTTGAAGAAGTTTTGAGTTTAGTGGTCAACTTGCGGCCCCACTCAGCAATTAAACATATTAAAAACTTTATAGATGCCAGAGCCATTTATTGGACAAACTTAATGAAAGCCAAAAATGCAGAGAAATATTTATTAATCTTGAAATGGTTTTGCGCGAGCAATTTTTTAAAAAAACGGCAACAGTATATATAACATGACGATGCTTTTCTTGCCGGAGTGCAACTATTTGGTCTTATTGCCTTCATTGCATGTATAAACGAGAGTAGTATAATATAACACGAAGATTGAGTACACCACCTGTACCCGCTATTTTTCATCTGCGGTGTTGCTGCGCTTTCCTGCCTCGGTGAAATACGATTGGGCATAGAGTTGTAAGCAGTCTAACGAGACGCAAGTTCAAAAAAAGTTATTAACATTTCAAGCAGTATAGAACTTTGGTAAAAATCATTAAAGACAGCACTACAAATTTTATCTATACCTACATTTTCCTCATCCTTATTTTCCTTTAGTACTTTGTTGCTATAAATCTTTTACGAATAATCGATACTAAACTGAATATTTTACCGCACGATACTTGGGTTAAAATAGTCAAGAGTTTACCCTTCCTATTTTCTTTCCTTCCCATTTTTCTCACTTTTCTTTACCCTAGCGTCAATTTATTATTGTTTGTCTTTTATAAAAATTTAATAATCCCGTAATATCGGGAATAAAAATAAAAATCTTTTAAATTTTAACGAGATTATTGTTATACTTGTTGCTTTTAAAAATCTCTGGAATATTTATTGCGCTATCGAGTTTAAATTTTAAAACGAATATGCAAATATCATTTTCTTTCAATTTTATTGTGAGATATTATTTGAATATTAATAAAATAAATTTTTTATACCTTTAAATAGATTAAAAACACATTAAAATAACAATGAAAAAAATATTAATAATTATAATTCAAGTAATTAACAATCCGTGCAGGTATAACGAAATAATTTGATTAGAGTGTAACCACAAAATGGCCGATCAATTATCAGCATTAAACTTGTAATCACATTCATATACGATGTGAAATAAAAACCAATAATTTTACATTGATTGAAGAGTTTATTTGTGAATAGTAAACTAATTCATTAAAGTTGTTTTATAAAGCTTATTTCAAACTAACAAATATTTATTACAACTCAGTCAATCGCTGGTTGCATTAAATAAATGTTTGTAAAATAAACAAAATTTAGTTCTATCAAAACATATATTTGTTCCCGCCAATTTTCTTCAATAATTTTAAAACAATGTATTTTTTTCTGTCTATGAAAATCATTAAAAATTATCTCCAAAAAATGATTAAAATTTTTTAACTGTTTATTGAAATTGAATAAATAAATCATTTCATCAGAGTAAAGCAAAAGTTAAAAATTAAACGACGGTAATTTTTGGCATTAATTAAAATATCTTAGTCTGTATTTCAGAGAGTAAGTGATATAATTAATCAAGCAATCAAGTTTATCTGATAGTACGCGTATCTATTTAATCTTCTTGAATTAACAATCTCAAGTGAAAGCAGCAAAAGCGTCTCCAGGTTGGATTAAAAATTAGTGAAGAATACCGAGGTCACGTTCTATCCAGAAGCTACCGGTGGCATATTCCGTAGTGGTTTATGCTTATAACGAGTTAATTCCCCGGAGTGCAAGCTTTTGCAAGCGCAAGTCTTCTATCACACTTTGAGGGAAAAGATCAAGCATGAACGAGTCAAGTCTATAGACTATAGGTGAACGGAGACGTGAAAAAAAAAAATAATATTTAAAAATGATGTACAGTGCGACCAGTAGATAAAACGTAAATAAAAGTTAAATGAAGAAAAAGGTAAGCTCGATACTTGGGTAAAGAAAATCCTACCTTTAGGTCTTGTCTCCCAACAACGGTACTCTGTTCTGTGCGATATCTAGTCTACCCAACAGAACCACCAACAGGATCGTGGTAATTGAAAAACTGCCGGTGCTAGTACATAAAATAGGACTGCGAGGGAAAGCTGTGTGGTATGTCTTCGGCAATACTCAAAGCCGGTAAGCTTTACCCAAAGCGCTCGACACAAAAATATCTAACAACTGACTACAACAACACAAAGCACAATGCACACATTGACACACATATATATGTGTGTATGTGAGTATATATGTTTATAACACATAAACAGCTATATAGATATATTGATGTACATCGACAAGAAACTAATACAAGCTCTCTATCTTCTGTACGCTCTCAATGTTCTACCACATCGCAAACGATCATCGGACGTGCCAAAGAGCCAGCAGCTTTACGTTCATTGTAATGCGAAGAGCAGTGTATGCCAACATGTGTTACCACAAACAGACATCGGCTTGTCGATATATTACATTAGTAATACGTCGACTGAAATCGTAAACGCATTCAACAATTTATTGAGTAAATAAATTATTTTCTTCGTGAATTATTATTAAACTTTTCTTTTTAATAGTTGTGAATTAATATTTTCTGCAGGGTTTGAACTTAAAGTCTTAAAAATTTTTAATTTGGTAGAGACCTATTATGCAATGTTAATCTGTGTCGTAGGAGGATTCATAACAATTGACTTTTAAGGTTTAGATAAAATGCAGGTAAAATATTTGAAAAAAATTGAAATTATCTTAAAAATCAAAACTGATACAGAAGTTTTACTTTATAATCTATTCAATGATAATAAAGTTACTTTGATTGAAGTGAAAAAATTTTAAAATAAAAACATCGTTTTAATGAGTAAGCTTATCAATCACATTATAAAAATCTTGAATCAAGAAATTTTTCTTATTGAGTAAATTTGACTTAATTCAAAAAAATTTCTGCTTAAATTAAGATCAAACGCTTTAGAATAATGTTCAAAAATTTTTTTTCTGAGTCAAGTTAAATTAGTATCAGTGTTTGTAAATATGATTGTACTGGTAATGGAAACAATTATAACTTAACAACAATGAATTATCTGCTAAATATAAATGTAAATAATATTAATAATTCAAATGAAATACTTTCACATGCGGGAATGATAATAACAATAACAATAATAACAACAATATCAACAACCAAGTTAGCTAAACTCTCGGGCGGATTATCGCAAAGTTTACGGCCTCTGAAATTCGGTTCGGTATAGCGGCTAAATGGATTTTCAACTACTACTACCAGGCTGATCACTTGTTCAAACACTGTACCACTATAAAATTGAATGAATACATAACGTAAACTATCCGTTATCCCATTCATAATAATAAAATAATCGTACAATTTACCTGTACACCAATAAATTATCTTATTTTAATTATCAGAAAATAATAGTCGAAATTATTGGGGATACAATTCATTCTTAATGTATGGATGCTAATAACATAATGATATCCAACATTCAAATGCCAGTATACTCTAAAATGATTAATTTCAATAATTAAAAAAGCTATTATTGAATCTAAAAGACGCTAGGATATATTCCATTCATCATTTCTGTATACTCCAGAGTTATCAATAACTCTTTATTTAACATTTTTTAGAATTTAATATAATGCAATCTGGCCCTGAGGGCTTACAGTACTCGAAAAACCTCACGGAGAAAGCATTTCAATATTTCTTGGTGGGAAATCTCGATGAATAGATTTTATACTTTTCACATTATCAGAAAGCTTTTTTCAATAAATATATATTTTTTATGAAAAAGTATAAAAATATCCACAATCATTTTTCAACAGTATCATTTCCGCACTTTTATACACATTAGTATAAAGAGAAAGAAAATCTCTATGCGGATGGAAAAAAATTACTTTTTCAACAGTGACGTTTTTTTCACAAATGAATAGATTATTATTTTATACCTTCAATTCATCATTTGAAAACTGCCGTGTATTGTAACTTTTCTAATATTCATAAAAAACAAAAAAAACTAAAACGAGATCAACTAAACTGTGCAGAGGATTTTTTAGTATGAATTCATAAACTAGCAATAAAATTTGTGATAGCATGTTCCCAGATTCACACAAAGATAACTAGTCCCATGCACACTTTTCCTGTGTAAAATACTCTAGGCACTTGACACGCTGGGTGATGATTTTTCGGTGCAATCCATGTCCAGGAGAAAAATAAATAAAACATTTTATAGACTTTGGAATATATTGGATAGAGTTAGTAGATGTTATTCAGAAAATAAAAACTTTAATGTCACTATTTGATGATTCTCATTAAAGTATACTAAATCAAATAACAACAATAATAAAATGTAAAAAGTATAAATCAAAGTCGGCGGTTTGCCAAAATCTTTTCCGTATTCACTTACTCGGGTTTAGGAGCCAAATACAGATAAAAAGGGTCAACATTTCGTTTATGCTCTACTTTTACACAGTGTAACAGGTTTGAAAGTTAAGTACTACAATAAATGCAAGTAAAAAAGGGTAAAAAAGTTTTATGAAAAAAGTAAGCACATTTAAATTAATTGAAAAAAAATATTCTATAATAAACAGATTAGAACAGAATGGCTAAAAGAATCGAAACTCGTTATAATCAATCTCGTGATGTATTCATATTTTCCGATTGCTTTTATTGTTTTACATTTCATGAAAAAGATCCATTTTTTTTCGATTATTGACTCGAATTTTAAAACAAAATTATATTTTTCATCGAATAGCAATAATCTTTATAAAAAGCAATAATTTTACTGTTCAAATATAAATGCTCGTATTAACAAGCAATTTACGAAGATTCTCAGAACGATGGTCAAGAGGAGCTTCAATCTCTAATTACTTACTTCCAATACAAGCTGAAACTGCAGTATAGATTGCATCTATACTTTATTAATATAGAATACTATAATCAGTACCCATAATTGGAATTCGAAGTACTACCAGGTATGTATATGAAAAGAGCCATTAAAAGTTGTGGAAATGACCAACAAATGGTTCAATCCTCGTAAATACAACCTAATCTAGCATTGTCCTGACCACATCAGTAGTCAGAAGTGGAACTACTACGACCACTATCAACAACTATACCGATAAACAAATGAAATCCGCTTACAGAATAGAAAGACCAGAGAAATAGAGTGAGAAAGAGAGATCAATTCATGCAAATACTCCTTTCAAACCAATGAATAAAATTATCGTAATGCCCGGGAAATTACAACGGTATCTTTAATACCTCGTATCCTTATATCGTTATATCTCTAACGATTCTCCAGCAAATTCTCATACTATTTATGTATAAAATAAAATTCTTATATCCTGATTCCCATTCCACGTTCTGAGCATGATACTCAGAATCAGCAGAAGTAGCAGCGGGTGCAATGTAACCTGGGAAACAAAGCAGCCTTCGCCTTTTCAAAATTCCCTGAAGCGTCAGCCGGTTCACCAACGGATTTTTACTACTTTAAAGTTATATGCGCGGATAAAAATGCCGTTGGGTAATCTGTCGATCCACGTACATCGACATACTTTCACATTCACATGTAATATAGTTATATACCGTAGATATATACGCATGCAGTTGGATTGGCAACTAAGGAAAATGGAAAAAAAGTAGTGCAAAAACTTACCTTGTGGCAGGGTTGCAAGAAGTACAATGACAAAACTGAGACTCAACATCCAAGTCTGTAACCCGCGGCATCTCAAGACCAAGACACTCATCCTTCTTCGTTTTTCCTTTTCACTAGACATTTTCTTCGTCTCGGTCGACTTCATCCTTATTCTTCTTTCCACCATTATTGATATTCAATGACGTCTCTCTATCTGTCTCTAAAACCCGTTTAATTTTTTACTCAAGATGTTACCACTTTTCAAATTATCACTTTTCACAACTAGAAGCTAATTTTTACCATCAAAAAATCAATCATTTCATTTTATATTTTATATATTTGTCGTTTTATCTACGAAACTTTTTTTTATTTCAATTTAATGACTTTTCCCAGACCATCGGCTTCTCAAAAAGGTGTGACAGTGCCCATCGACCCCAGGGACACTTAGAGACCTATCACTACTCGCACGAAGCCTTCATAAACTCCCGCCGACCTCCCGACTTGGCCGTCATACCCGGCAACAATATTATCCTTCTTCGCACCTCACTTTTGCCTGATAACTAAATTACGCCCGTTATGGCGCACAGTTTTTTTTATTTTTTATTTTTTTTACAAGGGACGGATGATTATCCTCGCCCCCAGTCCTTAACACATTCCTCTTTCATACCTTCTGTCTCTCAGCGGCGCCTTTTTTTGTTACAATATATACGTATGAAGATATTTTTTATTTTTTACTCTGTCTTATCTTTCGCAGCAATTGATTTTTTCCTCTCTGCGGCTTGTGTTGTTCTAGCGCAGTCACTTGAAGAAACTGTGGAAAAAGATGTGGAAAAAAAAAATAAAATAATATAAAATTAAAAAAATAAAACCAATGATGAGTTGATTTTTCGAGTCTTTTTAAAAAGAATTCTTCAAACAAACTCTATAATGGGAAAGATTCTTCTTATACTCTATTTTTTTTTCTTTAATTTTTTATACTACCTCATTTTTATCTATTTTCACGTACATTTTATTCCGGTTTTTAAATATGATTGATGCTTTTGTCCACTGCGCGGATTAATTCAACAAAATATACTCATAGGCGGACCTAACTGACATAATGGATTAACTCTCAACGCCGAACAAGCAGAAAGATAAAAAGGATGACAGAAAAAATTTTAGTCACAATAAAAAGGAAAATGGAAAATATATATATGAATATAATGTCTTCAACTCTCAGTATTTTTTTTCTATTTCATTTTTTTTGCGGATGAGACAAAAAATACACGAGACTATCTCGACATTCCACTCTTCCACACTCATTTATTAATGACGGTGATTTTCGAACCGGAAATTAGATAGAAGCTTTTTGCTGCATCGTACAATCTCTCACTTGCTTCAATATGCCAGCTGAATCGAATTATAGATATTTTTTTACATCTATTCCTGTTCTCTTTCTGCATACGCACACATCCGCAGGAATCCTACCGCTAACTATTTTTCATTTTTTATTTCATACTAAAACCAACTTTTTAATTACACAGGTATTTCGTTATTTTTTTCCAACCCTTTTAAAATTTCTGTTATTAATTTAATTATCTTTAGCTCATAATTAAATATTAATTAAAATTTCAAAAAAAAAGATTAATAACTATTTACATGAATTATAATATAATTCTGAAAATGAAAAATTTTAAATTAAACCACCAATCTATCTTGAGGCTATTCGAATGCGCATTTCGACAAATAATTATTTACTTTATTTGTACAGCAAATAATAGAGCAGTAGCTGATTCCCAATTATAAATTCAGTATGTTGTGATCACGTGACGATTAATACATGATACCGGAATACCAGAAATATATATTAAATCAATACTATATAACTCGTGGAATCATCGACTGACCAATTAAAACAGAATATCCAAATAACCTTATTAATTTTAAACGCCGATAAATAACACGCTAATATTTTTGACTGACAGCTAAGAGATTAATTTGCTAAATAATAATTTTATATTCACAATTAATAAATGAAAAAAAAAATTGTTTTTCAATCATTGAACCCTGATAGATAAAGGAAAGTACCCTGATGCTGGGCATTGTTTTCTTTCAAGCCGAACGACCTTTCTATGGCTTGCATGGAGAAAAAACTAGGCCAATTTATTAAAGTTAACTATAACCATCGATTTTAGTCTGCTCCATCTGCTATCAAGGGGGAATTTTCATCGATTTATAACGGAAGCTTCGGATAAACAAACGTGTCAGTTAAATAGATGTCCAGAAAAATACTAAAATTGTGACCAAGTTTCAAGACTTGTTAAGTCGAGAGTATATTAAAAAAAATGTCATTAAATAATAAAGTGGAGTAATATTTAATCTCCGTGATTAAGCTACGAGACGAGTGCGTTTTAAATATTTAAATAGAAAAGATAAAAATAAAAACGCGGCACGTAGCAACAGGGTTCGATTTCCTGGCAAGTCCGGGGGATTAACCTCACGTTTCTTTCACCTGTTTCTCGTTAATCAAACAAAAAAAATGTACCGTACAAAACGGATTACACTATCATACCATTAAATAAATTTAAATAACAAGAACAAAATTGAATTTTACAAATAAAAAGAATCTTTCCCCTGCACTATTTATCGTTTTTTTTTTTTTTTCACATCTTTATCCTTACCAATTTCTCATCAAAGCAGTAGAGAAGTATAAATAAACAAAACAACGGACAACTTTAAATAAAAGTGTCCAAGAAGTTTAGAAACTTAGAATGTAAACTTTAAAAGGACCCGGTGCTTGTTGGGAGTTTTAATCCAATTCAAGGCACTCGCATCCTCGGGCGTTAACGTTTCTGGTGCTTACAGGTGTCCCGGAGTGGTATAGCTCGTCCGGCAACCAAGTCTCCGGTACTTAGCTCCTCAACGTTAACAAACACTGCTAAGCCTGACAGTAAATCCACTAAACTCTTACAGCATATACATCCTCACAGACACAGTTGACGGTCCACAAACACACACCCCCAGGGCAATCGGGAGTGCACCCGTTTTCAGAGGCCAAAGTCCTCTCGAGGTTTAATAACTCGAGTGAACAGACGACGACAGCAGACCGCGCCGGCGTCCAAGAATTAATCGGCTATTTCCAAGTAGTAACACCACGCGGTTCGTCCGCCGTAACCAGGGGCTTCACAATACTAAAATTTGGACTTTACATCTGTTAAACTTCGGAACATCAATCCCTGGGCATCATTTGTAAACTCTACCAGTGGCTCATTAATTTATTAACTTAATTAATCATCATTATTTAACCACTCAGTGCAATGATAATCACCATTGACTTAATTAATATTTAATATTTTCAATTAAAAAAAAATATGACTTGATTAAGCTTTTAGTTTAAAACGTTGTTAAACGTGGATACATTATTAAAAAAAATTAATAATTAATAATTGGAGTCCATGAATGCGCGTTAATGTCTTTGCGCGATAACAAACTAACGGACCCCTATATTATTACTATAAAGACGACGTAAAAGCCGTACTCGCGCGTAAGGCTGGAACGTAACTACTGAGAAGATATGCTCGGATGTAGCTTTGAAGCTGGATGATGGTACCCCAAGCTCACGAGTCGCAGCAGCACCTGCGGTATAAGCACGCCCCGCTGGCGAAGGGGATTCTTGTCATCTCCTACTACCACCCGGCTCCCTACTAACACAGCATCCCCTACAAATAAACACACACACACACACACACACATCGAGGGACTTCCAAGAGAGAAACTACAACGAGCGAATGGGAGGGTGAGAGAGAGGATGCGAACACATACACCTCCGCCTACATCTAAATGATCATATACACACACTCTCCTGTGTAACATACCCTTATTCATAGATATAGAGGGAGATTGAGTATATAGTAGTGCTGCCTGCGATTTCGCGTGAAGCTGCGGACTGGACCACCACGCAACCCCCACCATTTTTCGAGCTGCTCGCCCGCTTGCCACCCTATACGAACGACCACCCCCCGACCTACAGATCAATATTGTGCCCAGCGTGCCGCGGGACGAATTTCTCATCCTACTTCATCATGCGCTTTTACTCAATTCTTGTACTCTTTCTGGTCCTCTTCCTCCTCTACTTCTTCTTCTTCTTCTTCTTCATCTTCCTCGACATAACCTCCTATCCCATATACCTACATACTGGTGTACCGGCATATATACCCACTGCTCCTACTCCTATATACACTGGGGCTTCTTCCTCGAGCTCTTCTATCTGGATTCCCCGTCCTTATTATCGCGAACCCATAATACTGGGTCTAGGCCTCTTACTACTCCTCTCTCGCCATTATTATAGGCACTGTACCTGATACTGAGCTCTCTACATCTACATCTACCTAAACCAACAAATCTGTAAGACCGATACTGAACCAAACTGAGGACAAGGAAAAAAAAATTACGATGATTTAAACGATACAGTACCTCCGGGATTTACTTTTGAAGATTTACAAACCCAATTTTTTATACGAGTATTTTCAAATCTCGGAGAATTATTGTTGATGATATATTTCGGAGGAGTATCGGATTTAAATATGGATTTTCAGTTTGTTTTAGTCGTAAGTTAATGACCTATTTAATATTCACGAATTTATTATTTTTATTTTAATTTCAAATTGTTATTATTATTATTTGAAGAGAAATTTAAAGTTGTAGAACGGGAATGGGGAACACAGCCGTGGATTTAGTTCATTACAATGCGAAGAGTTGTAATTATTACGAGTAGCATATTCAACAGGACCGAGTCAACAAGTTTTTGCACGTGGTGTTTAAATTTATAGTAGCAGAGTAGTGGTTTCTCGGTTGTTATATTCGTATGTTTGTGTTAAATTATAATTCGAAATGAATTGAAAACAATGAACGACACGCTCAGCAAAGGGTGTATGTGTATGTGTATGCATATATATCGGCATATAACTATCTAAACGTGCGATAATCAATAGTTGTTGTTCTACTTTTGAGAAATTAGCTAGTGTGGTTTACTCGTGATGTATTCAAACAATATATTTGTCGGATGTATAGTCTATATAATGACAACCGTATTTTGTTTAGTGTTTTGTTTGTAAATGTATCTATCCTTTAATATTAATAGTATTGTGAAAATCGATCCATTTACAGAATACTCATTGTGCCGGTATAATTTTTACATAATTTTATTATTTATTATTTTCACGTATTTTTAAAAATTGTTATTGATGACGATTCAACAGATTTCAGAAATGTAATAAAAAAATATTCAACTCTAAAATTGATGTCTCATCAATATTTATGACACATAAAACAAGCCCGTGTTTGGAGAAAAAGTTTCGTACATATATAGGTGTTTATTAAATTTAAAACACTCGGCAAAACTTTTTCAAATTCAAAGTACACGCGAGTACTAAATCACCGTGTATACGTTGGCTGGGTAATGGCCCTTTACGATATCACTATTTCGAAGAGCCATATTCATAAAAATACGATTGCCTGTATGGATAATTCAAGAGAAATAATAGATTATAAATTCATGGCTGGAAACCTATTAATGAAATGAAAAATGCTATGAAACGATAAGCAAAAAGATAAATTCCATCGGATGACTGAGACCTCACGCATGCGATCAAACTTCGAAAAAGATGGAATGTACCACACATAAGTTTCTAGTTCAGCGGATGGTTAAGAAGGTTTTCAAGAAAATTTTTCATGTTTCATATCGTGTGATAATAAAAATGTAAAGGATGACGGTCACTAGTATGGGTTTACTGCCGGAATATTTTATCTTATTAAGGTAGTTATTACGTGATAGGCATTTCAACAGAAAATTATGAAATTTTTTTTATCGAAAGATAAATATATTAATAATTCACGACTAAAATTTCAGATCAATTGACCGAACCGTTTTTGAGTAATTAATTTTCGAAATTGCATCTTTTACACGTAGAGATATGGTAAAGTTAGTATGAAATTATTTGGCCCACCCGAGTGGTACGGAAGATTTCATACTAACTTTACCATCTCTCTATACCTCTACGTGTATCTTTTACACGTAGAGATATGGTAAAGTTAGTATGAAATTATTTGGCCCACCCGAGTGGTACGGAAGATTTCATACTAACTTTACCATCTCTCTATACCTCTACGTGTATAAGATGCTATTTCGAAAATTAATTACTCAAAAACAGTGCGGTTAATTAATCTGAAATTTTAGTCGTGAATATATTAATATGTTTATCTTTCGATAAAAAAAATTTCATAATTTTCTGATGAAATGCCTATCACACAACTACCTCAAGCTATTGAAGACGCGAATGCACTTTTGATAAGTTAGCAAAAAAACGGTTTTAAACTATTCTTATTTTTTAAGCTGTATAATATTATTAGCTTAATAAAAGTTTAATATTTCATAAATAAATACAGTAAATTTGCTGCTCAAAATAAATCAAATCATTTTTTTACTCAAAAAAATTAAAAAGAATAATTATAAAAAAATTTATTAAACAGCGACTTGTTTGTATTAAATAATAAATTTTATTTCAATATTTCACTCACAGGGCTGCTTACAATTATTTATAGTAATAACTTAATTAAATTCTGTAGAATTTAGTAACAAGATAGGTTCAGGCTGGTTGTTAGCATTTTCAGAAAAATTTTTATCTTTTAAAGCTAAAATTAAGTATCTTATAGCAGAAATCCATGCATTGCATAATGCTGTGTGGTTCGTCATTAAAAAAACATGAATTTTATCTGCCGTTTCTATGTCGTTGCGCAGTAATGCTGTAAAAAGTAAATATTTAGTAACTAAATTTAACAATTGATTGATTTTTCAACATCCTGGTATTAAACCAACCTTTAGATAACTCCAACATTTTTTCATGTATCTGACTATTTAGTTTATCATCAAGCCACATGGACTTCATGACATCTAGTCGCCGTTTGACTTCCTCAGTTTTATCACCATTTTCAAGTTTGCTATCAATAATCTTCTGGAAATTATTAATACTGTCAGTTAATGACTGCTGTTTGTTAACCGTCGACGAAGTAGCATCTGCTGTAATGCTTGAAGGAGCTAGAAGAGGAGCGTGAGGTGCTGAGGTTAAAACTTGTCCCGGTCCTGGGCTTGGAAGCATCGGAGGTGGAAGATTTGAACCTAAGACTTGATTAGATTGACTAGCGGGTCCAGTTGATGAATTCAAAGGAAATGCAACACGTTTGTTCAATAATCTTTTTGTTGGTGTACTGCCAGTAGCTGGTGTTGGAGTGAACGCCCATTTTGGTGGATCATTCCAACCTGGGTCATGTGACGCTTGAAGTTTCTTTTGTGTCGAGACTACTTCGTCTGTTTTTATTAAATAATTCATCAGAAATGTAAATATCAAGTTATACCATATGTTAAAACGTTAAAATTTAATTACAATTTTTAATGTTTAATTTGTCTTTAATTATAAGATAAATTTATTAAATTATATGAAAATAATTACGTACCTTTTTTTTCTTCCATTGTTAATGTAAATCAACTTTATTTATCTTGACATGAATGACTTATTATTTATTCTTCCACATGTTTTACACCTCATTCTTTGTTATTATTATGATCAAAAATATATAATAGCAGGTAACGACATGAGCGGTAAATGATAATATATTATTTGACGTTAAATTTTTCGGATTGCTCTAATTTATATTGACAACGATTACGAACCGACGAACGGAGGTATTTAATTTATAGTTAATATAATTGATGAAAGATAATTTTAAACAAAAATTTATATTGTATAAATTATATACTATAAATTATTTTTCACTTACCAACAGTGCAGAAATAATGACAACGATTTTTTCACCATGATCTGCTGAAGCTGTGGTACATAATACATCATGATGTAGCTTGAGTTGAAAGATCTGAAAAACAATATAAAATAGGAAAAATTTTATGACACTAAAATTAACAGACATGTGATAATTTTTTTTTTTTTTTAAATAAACTATGTCTAAAAAAAAAATTTATTTTTTAAATCACATTTATAATTTTTTAGATAATAATAAAGCTAGTCGACATTTTTTATTTTTTTTAAGTTATATTTTTATAGTTTTTCAAATTTTTTACAAATGAAATTTTTTAGAAAGTTTTTTTGTAGTAATTTTTTTTATAAAAAAAAATTCTAAAAATTTGTAGATGTCAGCTAACTTTATTGTCATATTTTTTAGAGCCTCTAGAGATTGAATTTTTTAAATAAATTTGTTTGCTAAAATGTTTTTTTTTTTTTTTAAATTATGACATTTAATTTAGCCGTCACTCGACAATTTTTTAATTTTCTTTAACAAAAAAATTTGTTCCAAATAATTACTTTTAAAAAATTGCATTTTTTAATTTTATTAAATTTCTTGAAGCCCATTTTTTTTGTCATAATTTATTTATTAAATAAAATTAAAAAGATTGTTAAGTGACAGCTATATTTAATATTATTCAAAAAATTCTAAAAAAATTTATTAAAAATATGCCGAAAAGTGAATTTGATTATTATTTTATAAAAAAAATCCCAAAATTTTATTTATAATTTTAAACTTCAAATATTTTATTAAATTACGATGAATTTCTAAAAATTATTACCTCCATCAATTCTCTAGTAGTTAAATTATCATAACTCAGCATAATTATCATCAGAAATAACTAAAATAATTAATAAAACCCCAAAAGTACTAAAAAATATACATTTTTGATCGTAAACCGACTCCTGGCTGGCGAATTATGAACAATCACGCCACCGGACGCTACTAAACCTGTCCGGACAAGTTTACTGCTCTCTAATTGGCTCAAAGTTTCTTGCCCTCTGATTGGGCCGCGCTCTGCCGCGAATTTCAAATTAGTACCTTTTTTTCCACTGCGCGGCGCTTTAGTCGCGTTTATTTTTGTTTTGTTTTGTTTTTCCACTCCAACCGTGACAGAAAAAAAGTTTCCTTACTGAATGCAAGCAATCCACTTTTTCTAATCATAACATCACAACAATCTGCTCTGATTCTCTGATTCTCGTGCATTAAATTCGAATTTACTTTAAAAAAAATCATTATTCACTTGACAATCATCTTAACCTTTATATTATTTCATAATTACGTTCATACAATTGTAATTATTAAACAAAGTTATTGATTTGTTATTTTTTTCTGTTACACTAAACTCTCAAGAGAGGTTACAAGTAAGTTTGCCATGTTTTTAACCTATTGAATCAATGATTATTATATTTTATTATATTTACGCAATTAAACTACGTCACTTATGCTAAAAATTTTTAAAATAGATAATTTTAAAAATAAATATTTTTAGGTTCGTTGTAAAAATAGCTAGGCTAGTCATTACCAATGAACCACTTGGAATATAATTTATAAATTAATCTTTATTTTAAAATTTTTCATAGTACTAAGTGTTGACTGTATATTATATTATATTAATTAAAATAATTTTATTGTTTGAAGAATCAGTTGAATGACATCAAAAAATGCCGGGAAAAATAAAAGTAAAGATATTAGCAGGAAGAAATTTGCCTGTGATGGACCGATCAGGCGACACAACGGATGCTTACGTTGAAATAAAATTTGGAAATACGACCTACAAGACTGATGTATGCAGAAAATCATTGAATCCTCAGTGGAACACCGAGTGGTACAGGTTTGAAGTTGATGATGCTGAGCTGCAAGATGAACCGCTGCAAATAAAGCTTATGGATCATGATACTTACTCGGCTAATGATTCTATTGGCAGAGTTTATCTCAATTTAAATCCTTTACTGCTACCAGGTCATCCGTTGACTATTAAAAATATATGGACATTGGAAGCTACTATGAATACTAGCGCTGGTGCTCAAGGAGGTAATTTTTATCTTAGTATTAATTTTGTTATCATTATTTTTATAACTTTATAACTATTTCTTATTATTTAAAAAATGATTTCTTAAAATTTAATAAATAATTTTTACTGGCCAATAAATAATTTTAAAATTAAACAATCATTTTTTTATAGTTAATAATTTAAATTATTGATATTTAATATTCATACTTTGATATTTTTGAAGGCTCTGTTATGACTGGCTGGATACCTGTTTATGATACGATGCACGGTATTAGAGGAGAAGTTAATATCATCGTAAAAGTCGAGTTATTTTCAGACTTTAATAAATTCAAACAGTCGTCTTGTGGAATTCAGTTCTTTTATTGTAAGTTTTTACAATTATTCACTTTTTAAGGGTGTAAATCTTTTTTTCAATTAATTGAATTATTATTTAGCGCCAAATGTACCTCACGGATATCATGCCCAAGTAATTCATGGCTTTGTAGAAGAATTAGTGGTCTCAGATGACCCGGAATATAAATGGATTGACAAAATTCGTACTCCTCGGGCATCAAATGAAGCAAGACAGACATTGTTCTTTAAACTTAGCGGTGAAGTTCAAAGAAAAATTGGTTTAAAAGCCATGGATCTAGGTGGAAATGCTGTAATTGGGTAAATACATCAGGAAATTTATTTAAAATAATAATTTCGTATTTATGATAGAAAAATGTCGTGAAAGGAAAAAATAAAGATTTCGATAGCTTTTTTGCCTTTAAAAGTTGGAAAAAATTTTAGCTTTCATTTTTTTGGATACAGTTTCTATTTTATCTTTTTTTGATATTTTTTTTTTTAAAAGTACATAAAAAACGAACAATTTAAGAAAAAAAATTTAACATGGCCTAGCATGGGTTGACTTCACTTGTAAATAATTTCCAGCTAGTTTTCTAAATAAAAATTTAAAAACTGAGTCTTAATTTTTTTTTAGTTTTAAAATTAACATCAGTCGTTACTTTGAAATTATTTAATTAGAAGACAAAAATTTATAGAAAGACTTATTAATTACAGATATGTGCAGAATTTTGATTTGGAAGGCGAGTCTGGAATCGTTGCTCGTGGTATTGGAACAGCAGTTACAATTATTAAGCTTCAGGATCTTACTCAGTCATTAATTGAAACTCCTGTTATCGACGAGTGAGTATTTTTTTTTTTTAAATATTAAATTACTTAAAATTATAGTCCCACATCTAATTAATTACCAATATTAAATTTAGTAAGAAATAAGATGAGATAATTATCAATTAAATTTATTCACAACTTTTTTATATATAAAACAAAAATTAATATTTAATTTTATCTGCCCTGACCTGCATGCAGCCTCGCGTGTGTGCACCTAAAAAATCACATAGAATTATCTGAGAGTGACGATAGTTTGCCACTACTTTCTTCCTCGCCAAATCGTAGCCCCATAAATCCTTTACATTTCCCAAACGTAAAACTCCAGATGACTCAAGTGGGTAATAAATTTCCAAAAAGTGGTCAAGAGCGAGAAAGATTATCAACTTATCCACGTCAATCTGTTAAAGTTCAAGAATTCAAAGCAATCGCTATGAAAGCACGTCAATTGTCTTTGCAACACAGCCCAGTACCGAGTGTACGTAAATGTAGCACCACTTCATCAACTCAATCGATATCCGATGACTTGATTACCGAGTCATCGGTCAAAATGATGTTAGCGTTAGAAGATATGCGCGGTGAAAGCACGTCAGTATTTTCACGCGGCTTAAAAAATCTTAAATACCTACCTAAGCGAGTAATACAAATGAAGAGCAAGCTGTCAGATTCTCTTGACGATGAAAGTGATCAAGACAGTACTTACTCTAGCAATTGGTCTGTTGTCGGGTCTGATTCAGGAAGATCTTCAATCACTGACTTCAGACAGTCAATGAGACGTAAAAAGTTTACCCATAAAAAAAATCTTTCCGAAGGTAGCATGGCTGCTATGCTAATTCGATCTGTTCATACGGGGTTTCTTGATAGTGTTAGAGAAGATCATGAGACTCCTGCTCCATCACCAGTTAATTTACTGACTAAAGATAATGAACATTCTAGTGAGCTTTTGGACAGTCCAGATGAAGCTGTACTTGAGTTGAAATCAATCAAGGAAGAAATAATTAAACTTACAGTTGAAAGCGAGTTCAATAAAGCGAAGAAGAAGAAATCTTTTAAATATAAAAAACGTAGACCTATGATTTCATCTTCTGAAACAGATACTTCGACTTCAGATGATGATGATCCATCGGAATCTAGTACTAATTACAACATTCTTGATGACTCGTCTGTTGCTGAAACTATTGAACTCAAAGATATGGAAATTGAGCAGGATAATTTAAAAATTAATGAAATTGAGTTGTTTGATTTTGGTGTTAAGATTTTGAAAGAAAATTCTAGTAAAGAAAAAGACGAGATTATAAATATTGTAAGTGGTGCAAATCTTAAAAACTTGGATAAAGTACATCAAGATTCTTTGCCAGAAGGTTTGATTCTTGACCTCGATGGAACTAATGACACATCTATTTCTTCAGTCCCGTCAACTCCTGAAAAAGATGTTGAAATTTCACCCGAGGATACGGTACTGAAAAGAGAACCCACTCCGACGAATTTAAAAACTTCTTCAAGTTTTAAATTGAAACTTGTCGGCAAGCAAAGTCATTTTGACGCTTCGGAGGAAGGTGTATTGATTTCTACGGGAAGAAATGATAAAAATGATTCAGTTTTAAGCGAATCTATTTTACCAGTTCCTGAATTATTCGCATCAGTTGAACCTTATATGGAAAATTTATTACAACCGCTGATAGAATCAAATTTAGACAGTGATGCAGGTTGTTCTTTTGAGACTTCAGTGGAATTGATGGATAAAAATAATGATAATGAAGAAGTTTCTAACCCTTCTGAGAAAACTATTGTTATTGATATGCCAAATGAACCAGAAGTTTTATCAATTTCCGAAATTAATTCTGATTTTGAAGCAAAACTAGATAAAGCCAGTAATTTTGAATCGGGACATAAAGAAGGGATAGATGATTCTAATATTAAGCTGAAGGAAAATATAGTTAATCCTGAGTTCAAACTTGAAGAAGAAACAACTCAGAATAATTTAGAATTTAAAGTAAAAAAAGACTTAGAGTTTAAATTTGATAAAGAACTAGTCAGTCTTTCACCTCAACTTGATAATAAAATAATAAACCCAGTGCCTAAGTGTGAAGAAATAATATTGGATCCATTACAAGGTCCTTTACCTTGCAAAAAATATTTAACCCATTCAGAATCATTGGACTCTCAAAATTCTGACGGAAAGAAAGAAAAAACATCAAAAAAAGTCTCAAGAACAGACACTGTAATCTACCGAGGCCCGCTGAGAGAAAAAGACAAGCCACATGTGGAAGTTAAATCTCATGCAGAAAAACCAAAAAAACCTCTTCCTCCACCGCTCGTCCTAGCTCCACCAGTAATAGTATCAGAATGCGACCCCAAATTCCTTCAAGTGCCGATGTTTGATACCAAAGACATAAATGTTCGCAGTCCATATCCTTCTCCTCCAATATATCCTTCATATCCCCAAGAACCTGTTTACAAAATCGAGACTCAAAATCCGGAAGCATTTATGGCGCAGTTCAATGAAAAATTCAATCGAAAGTTTCGTCAGCATGCAATGCTGGACTTGATGAAATTAATAGACACAAAAATGATGGTTCATCGCCGAGATTCGACCAAAAGTAAGAGACGTCGTCGAGACCGTGTTAATTTCACGTCGACACCTTCGCCTGATTCTTTACACCGAGGAAAACGTCGACACTCTTCGAGATCACGATCTCCTGAGTCGCATCACCACCATCATCACCATCACCACCACCACCATCATAACCACCACAGCCATCATAATCACCACAGTCATCACAATCACTCGACTAATCTTCATGGCAGCCACTCGGGTGCTCATATATCGTCAATGTCGTCGCCTCCGTCGAGTCCTTCAGTAGTTTCGCTTAAAAAAACAGCCTCTTTTTATGAGCTTCATGACAATATGCCGCGTGTTATCACTCCTCATCCCTCATTCGACACTAACAGCCACAGTAACAATCAGCCGCCACGCACGTATTCGAAAGAAAAAATAATACCGCAGACAATTATTGAAAATTTAAATGAACACCTTGATGAAGATTCGCAGAAGCTTAAATATAAAACAGCAGCTAAACAATTGTCTGCAAGTAATCATGTTAAAATAATTGTTCCTAATCCTAGTCATAATGAAACAGAATCGATACCAATGAGCGTAATTCCACCAAAAATTCAGCAATTAAATGTTAATGTTAATGCTAATACTAGTAAATTATTAATCCCCGTGGAATTAGATCCATCTGTGCATAAAAGTCACAGCGAAGGTAGTTTAGGAAAGTTAAATAATAAAAATCATTCGGCTAAAACTAAAATTACTAACAATGCTAATTTAACTGACCCGTGTGTGCCTTGCCCGCCTGTCTGTCTTAGACCACCTCAGCAGCAAATTGAACCAGCGACAAGTCCAGTTCATAATTCATCAGGACTACCAGGTTCTGTTGGAACAAAAGTAACCAATTCACCGGCCAGTAAAGTTCCGCTGCATCGCCGCTCTAGCGACTCTGATCTCAGCATCACACCCAAAGGTAATATCTGATTCTAATAAGTAAAATTAAAATTTATATAGTTATTAATTAATTATAATAGATCTGTATGACACCAGCAAGCTTGTGTAGCAAACGATTATTCTGCTTCTGGAGTGTCAATTTTTTAATTAATTAGTAGCAATCCTTTATTAAATTGGGACTGTATTTACTATTTATAGGGATTTTTTCTCGGATGTAAATAGAGGAGAAAGAGGCCACAGTGGTGGCATTTTTTTATATTTATTATCATCATTCACTGATTTGTTTTAAATAAATAGTAGAATTAGTGCCTCAGTCACCTCTGTAACATCTCAATCGATATACTTTTTATTTCTTTCATGGCATTTCATTACTTGAAAAAAAAAAAAAGAAAGACATATCGGGAAATTATGTTTTTTTTTTCTGTTCCATTCTCATTATTTCTCCTGCCAGGATTTTGTAAATTCTTTCACAAACGTGAGTACCATACAGGGACCAAAAAAAGATATGTATCATTCATTATGTCAAATGTCGTCTCACTTACTTTTATTATTTTATATTGTTTATTAATCCCTTAAATTTATTTGATCATTATTTTTTTTATTTTAAGTTTTTCTGACGACCCTAGAAGACCTGAAAGAAAAAAATAGCATTTATTTTCGCTCTAAACCATAAATTATCTTGAAAAAAATTTTATTATTAATTTTATTATTAACATTACTTTAAATAACTGACTCAGGACTTGTAGGGTGAATGTTAAATAATTATTAACTATCTAAACTTACTCCGCATGGTTACAGGATTTCTTTAGTTACCTAATAAACCTCTTATCTGTCTAAATAACTAACAAAATAATGACTAATTATTTCTAGCATGTTATGAACGATTGTTAATTTATTTCAAGCTGACACGTATGTCAACTACTAATTGTCGTACTGTTTAGTTAATTTTTTATTTCAAATGCAACTAATATTATATGTTTACAGACAATATTGATGTACAAATAATTATAAATGAATATTTTTCATAATACGTATCACATTTTAAAATAATTATATTTTCTCAGGTAATTCATTGGTCTGCAATGAAAGAACTACTGTGCATATGAAACCCTCGACTGCAATTGTCAGAACGATGAACCAAGATGCTTTGGAAATGTTGGAATATCCATTCATTACTATGCAACACTATCCGCCAGGATTTGTATTAAATTTAGGTAACTATTTACTTATTTTTAAATTAAAATTTTATTTAATTATTTTATTTTTAAAATTTAATTTAATTTAATTTTAAAATTAAATTAAATTAAATATTTTTTTTTAATTTTCATAATTTAATTTTACAACAAATTTATTTTTTTATTTCAAGGAGGATTGGTCAGTTCAAGATCTGTAAAATTAATTGATAGAATAAGTAATCTTGAGGAGCCAGAAGGTCGTGACGCTTGGTGGACGGAAATAAGAATGGAAGTGAGATCTCACGCGCGTGCTTTGGGCTGCAATGTTGTTTTGGGTTACAAAGAAGAGATTAGTATATGGTAAAATTATTATTGATTAATTTTTACTTTATTTTTTTAATATTTTACACTGATACCAGAAACCGTAATATGACATTCAATAGTCTAAGGAATTACAAACATTAAAAAAAAAAGTATCAATAGCTTATTTTATTTTTTAAATATTAATATTATTGAGCTATATGTCTAGCTAAAACGAGAGGTAGAGTATTTTTAAATACATCTTACGTTAATTGCTTTTATCTGAAGAGAATATTGAATATGCTTATTGCATTACAAGTGACGTTAATGACAACAATGCAATCAATTAAAATAGAATTTGTATTCGCATACACCTCATTAAATTCTCACACAGCTCATACTATTGAATTATGTGACACTATTTCAATGAAAAGTGAATAAATTATTTTAAAATTTTCAATATTTCTCTTTTTATCATATAGTAGAAAATTTTGGTAATTATTTACAAGTGCGGTCAACCTCATTTTGGGCCGGAACTAGGTGAAAAATTAACATTTTTCAATTTTTTTTTAATTCTGCCTGTTTTTACAGTGCATTTATGATAAAAAATGTCGTAAAAGGAAAAAAATAAAGATTTCGATAGCTTCTTTGCCTTTAAAAGTTGAAAAAAATTTTGGCTTTCATGTTTTTGGATAAAATTTCTATTTTATCTTTTTTTGATGTATTTTTTTTTTTATAAGTACCTAAAAAAAACGAACAATTTAAAAAAAAAAAAAAAGAAATATCACAATTTTCTAAAAAATTTATAAATTTTATTGAAAATTTGTCAAAATTGTGATAATCATCTTTTTTTTTTTAAATTGTTAATTTGTGTATGTATTTTTCCAAAAAAAAATATATCATTAAAATCAAATAGAAATTTCGTTCAAAAAATTGAAAATTAAAATGGTTGACCCGACTTGTAAATATTTACGAATCTTGCTGGTATATGAGTTTTATTTGAATTTTCAGTGACGACGTGTGTGTCTTAAACGCTTCTGGAACGGCTGCAGTGATAAATTTGCTCAACACAAATCAAGATCAAGACGTTTTGCTCAATAAAAATCAGCAACCGATCACAAACACCAATGAAGGTGATAAAAATATGCACAAATCCATATCAACAAATAAAAACGAAAAAATAGACGACAACGCGAATAACGGACAACTGATACAAACAACAGGCCGTGTTAAGCGTACTTCCGAGAGCAATGATAATGAAATACCATCTATGCCGTTCAACACTGCTTGCAGTTTATGTCATTTGCCTTACAATAGTCGCAGTGTTCCTCTCAAGGTTCAAATGTCAAAGTGCGGTATTTGTAAGCGCGCCAAAGTCCCCGATGTATTGTTTACGACAATAGAACTTCCTGAGAATATACCAATTACCGGAAGAGGAGTATTTATAGAGGCTACTGTTTGTAAAATAAAACGGGATGTAAGGGGCGAATTGAATGCTAAGGAAATATCAGACTGTTTGCCGTTTTTAGAGTATGAATTGCATAGTTTACTGATAAATAAGCTCAAACTTAAAGGTATGAATGCTGTTTTTGGTTTAAAAGTTCAAGTTGATATTGGGGAACGTGTTGTGATGGGGGTAGCTGTTGGTACTGCCGTTTTTTTAACAGCGTTACCCAGTCCGTCGATTCCACAAGTCGCTTTGGGTAATTCTTGGCACAAGGAGGAGCAAGTTGCCGAAATACAGAAGGCTTTGATTGAAACAGTTAAAAAAAATCGCGAACTTTATCGTCTTAAGCCATTGATTGTAAGTTACAATTGTTAGATCAAGCATAATTTTTATTCTTACTTATTATGAATATTAATATTAATATTAATATTTTTTTTTAGGAATTAGAAAATGGACGATCAATGGGAACATCAGATACTGATGACTCGGAAGAAGATTTACCCGATTTTGATCTGGGTACTAAAGATGCGTGCATTCTTGAAATAGACGACGTAGAAGATATGGATAGAATTAATTTATTAATGGATGATAGTACTCCAGAAGGTTTTCACGTGGTTAATACGCAGACCATTCCGGGGCTTGAAGATTTAGAAATAGTGAGAAATTTACAGATGTTTACACAAATCTCACGAACTAAAATCCCAAATGCAATGCCGATACCCATGCTATCGAAGTACTTGAATAAAATTCTTCAAACAATATACTTTAAATTACGGCGTATGGTTCCTTGTGCTCTCTGTGATATGCAATTCAAAGTTTCGCTCCCTGAACCAGACGAGGTGCAGGTTTCAGTCGTCGGAATGGCTTTGGGCCTCGGCGATCCAATTAGAATAAATAAATACAAGCGTAAAGTCATCAACAGCTCAACTAGTCGTGATTTATTGACAAAAAATGGTAATTTTCTGTACGTTAAAAGCTCCAATAGATGCTCATGTACTGGTACATGAGCATCTATTGGGGCTTTTACCATACACGGAATAAAGTAAACTGTAAAATTCACTCGAATTCCGGTTAATTTATATATTGATTTAAATGCCAAGGCTAGAAGTCGAATGGCAAATGGTAGAAATTATATAATGTTAATGGTACACGTAAGTAACAATATGAAACAGTTTTACATCTTTGTATAATAGTGAAAACATAGTGTAGATATACGTAAAATACAAAGAAAAATACAAGAGAAAAAATTTTTGAAGGCTAAGAAATCCTGATGATTGTTTATATAATAGCAATTAGTAAAAATATTAAGTTTACAGGCAATTTTTATTTAAAATCAGTTTGGTTATGAAACTAATTCTTGTATCAGTGAAATTAATCATTTATAAATCAATAATTTATTAGCACGTTAAATTTTCTAATTCCAGATGTTTAAAGAATTTAAATTACAGTTTTAAACAGTACAGCGGACATCGGGGTGGCACAAATGTAACTATTACAAAACTTAATGTAAAAAGGGTAAAAGCCACAAATTATAATTTAATATCGAAAATGTGATTAGTAGCTGTCACTATTGTAAATAACGACTCTCATCTTAAAAAATTACAGTTTCAAACAGTAAAAATTGTCGTTTCAATATATAGTCTATACTGTGAGGAGAAGGGGAAGGTCTCACACTCGGAGAATTTACCATTTGAAACAGTAAAAATTCTACTCTTAAAATATATATTTTACCAGTCCAAGCAAATCAATAATTAGTTTGATTTTTAGCGTTGCGTTCAATATTTACCATTTTACTTCGTAAATATTGACGTTGCTTGTATTAGAACTTTAGTAACTGTAGTTTATACTTATTATTATTCTCAACCGTGATTTTATAATTATTTTAACTCTTTATCACCTTTTCGGTCTTTTTATTATGCTAGTATAAATCTAATTCAAGTGGATGGAAATTTCAACCGGGGAGATCCAGGTTCGATTCCTGGCTTGGTTAATTTTTCATGGATTTTTTTAAAGTTGCTCTTCATTCTCAATAGCTTTCCACCGTTAATACTTGAAAATTAAGTCGAACAGATACTAGCATTCACCCAGGTTCGATTCCTGGCTTGGTTAATTTTTCATGGATTTTTTTAAAGTTGCTCTTCATTCTCAATAGCTTTCCACCGTTAATACTTGAAAATTAAGTCGAACAGATACTAGCATTCACCAGCTTACTAGTGTTCAAGTTCGATGGTTGCCCATCGACCTAACTACCCGAAGACAAATAGTCTCAAATTGTTAGTGAAGATGGAAATTTCCATCCACTTGAATTAGATTTATACTAGCATAATAAAAAGACCGAAAAGGTGATGAAGAGTTAAAATAACTGTAGTTTATATTTTTTACATATCATGCGATCATTTTTTAGGTATGAAATGATAAATATCAAAGTCAAAATTCTTAATTATTATACTTTAACATTTTCGACTTTCACATAGCGAATATTACTGTTTAAATGATAAATATTATAAAGTGATTGTTAAATTCACGGTTTTACTGTTTAAAACGGTAATTTTTTCCAGTTGATCATAACTTATTATTTATTACAGTTTACTTTTTTCGGTGTAAAGTAATTTATGCAGGCAAAAAAAAAATATTTATTTACACTCTTTGCTACTCATTTATTTTACAGATGATTTGATTTTTAATCTCGATGAAGATCAAGCGGAGAGTACAATATCTGAAATAAGCAACAATCAATTAACGCCAATACCAGTTTCATCGCCAGTAGCCTCACAAGCACCTAAATCGAGACCTAGATCGCCGTTCAAGGTGAAAATTCCCAGCCAACACCGGCATAAACATGTACAGTCTTAATTTTTCTCAAACTTATTTCCATTGATGATAAGCTGTTGAATATTCTCAATCATTAAAAAAGTTTATAAAACTTTGTAGGTTCCTTTGAAAGAAAGATACGGTGTAGATATAACGCCTTTGTCTTATCTCCCGAGCGGGAGGATTGAACGTTACTTAGGAAATTTAAACTTCTTCTTCATCAGAGAAAGTACGTCAATCAGAGAGGTAATTTTAACAATAAAATACTTTTTTTATCAGCTTTAAGCGTTTATCTTTTTTAAAACTGACTAACTCTTGATAATTCTGTTAATTTTGTTTTCTTTTCTTTATTTTTCATTTCACCTACACAGAACGGCGGACTAAGTGGATTCACTCACAGCTTTATTACCGAAGTTTTGGCCATTGTTCGCGCTCATATTACGGCATTGGGCGGCAATGCTATGGTTGCTTTTTTTCTGACGCAGTGTGTACTTCTCCACAGCCCACACAAGAATCAAGTGAGTTTTTATTTTGCTTTTATTATTTGTATCCATTCCTTTTACCTATCAAATACTCTATTATTATTTAACCTTCCTAATTATTTAATTACTTTAAAGTATTTTTTTATTTTTAAATCCTTTAATTATTCTTTACACTGAAGAAGACTATTCAATTTCACACTCACTCCAAAAGGTCACTTGTCCTTTAAGATTTAACCCGATCCCTCAGGATTCTAACAAGATAAAATACGTTCTTATATTTCACAAAGTGGAAAACATTCTATTATTTCCTTTGTCATTCACTCGTTCCTTTAATACTTGAATTCGAATATATAAACATATATACGTCCACAACACTGATAAAATTCAAGATCTTTGTAGTAAACAAAAAAAAAACTTCAATGCCCGTTTTCCGGAACAAGAATTTTAATTTTGAGAGTATGCGTTGAGAAAAAAACAATCAGACTCGCTTCTCATCGATTATCTATTTATACTAATAATAAAACTACAAAGCTCTATTATTCATACTTTATTATGAAAAAAAAAATTATTTAAGGTGATTTTACACTAATAATTGATCTGTCATTTCAAATTTTAATGATAAAATTATTATTAATAACTAGCAACCTTGCAGTCAATATGTGACTGCCGTGACTTGTGAACCATAAAAAATTAAAATTTTGCTATATTAAATAATGACTTTTGTTAAATTGCACTGTAATTTCTTAATTATTGACGTTTTTTGAGATATAAGCTCATCCCAATGTTACACTCATCAAGAGCTTTCATTTGAGTACCCACATGCATTTTGATATATTTTTCATACATACATATATATAATATATATAAATATATGAAAAATTGATGTGGGTACTCGAATCAAAGGTCTCGATGAGTGTAATGTCGGGGTGAGCTTATATCTTTACAAATGTCAATAGTTCACAAGATACAAGGTCATTTCTTCATTATTGACATTTTTAAAGTTATAAGCTCATCTCGATGTTACTCTAATCAAGAGCTTTCATTTGAGTACCCACAAGCATTTGATATATTTTTCATATATACATATATATGATATATGATATATATAAAATATATGAAAAATTGATGTGGGTATTCAAATGAAAGGTCTTGATGAGTGTTAACATCGGAATGAGCTTATATCTTTCAAAATGTCAATAGTTCATGAGATACAGGGTAATTTCTTAATAATGTATCTTGAGATAGAGCTTTTTCGAATTCAGCCTAAATACTTATCGATGACACTAAAATTCTTTTAAAAAAACCGATTGTATCATATGACTATCCTGGAAACAAAATTTTTCTTATTCTCTTAATAATATAGATAATATTAATTTTCATATTTACACCCACATTTTGCACTATCATAGATCTAGAAGACTAGAATAGTGCGATAAAAATCATGCATGGACTCTAGATGTAATTTTCCGCACTCCCGCTTGTGAGAGCAAACTCAACAGTGCGTGAGGAATAAAAATATAAATACTTAATACTTACATAAGTAATATATATCTCATTGATATCCCAGGTGAAGACTATATTATGTTTTTCATGAATTAATAATTTTAAAAAATTTTTCCTAGTAATTTTTATCTTCTAATTAATAAATTTTACATCATAATTATTTTGGTGTATGACACCTGGAATGAAAATACAAGCCAGATTGATCGCCCCATTTTCTCGCAAGCATTAAAAAACAATTTTATATGAATTATTAAAAATCCCAAGTGTTCCGACCTTGAGAATCGTCGAAAAAAAAACTTATTGTTTTTCATTTTTTACCATAAAATATTTATTTATAAAAAAAGTATTCCATGTCAGAGGGTAATTTTTTGTCAGATACAACTTCTGGAAAGTAGTCTCTTACTCGATCAAAAAAAATGTATTTTATATCTCGAAGAAATGATGAGCTGACGAGAGATTATCTCAACTTACGTATGACTAACAGAAATAGAATTATTTGAGTTGGTAGAAAGGTCGGGCAGATTGTTAAATAATAACAAGTATTCGATTCAAGTAAATCCATATTTTAATTCCTCAAACATTTCAATATCCTTTATAATCATTGAAATATATCCTATGCCAGGGATTTAAATCGTTATCTCTAGCTCGTTATATTCTAGGGGCAATGTTTAATCAACGTGGGTGGAGATGTTGTATCAGTTTCATACTTTGGCGACGAAAAACACAACCAGAATTGCTGACAACACCCACCTTACTCCGCACCGCCGTAAGTTTATGATAGTTTAGTTTTCAAAGTACCGTCGTTACTATTATTGTTATTATTGAGTTACTATATTCCCCCGCAACTCCATTAGTTACTCATTAATTACAATCGTCAGTGAGAACCAATTCGAATTATCATGGATCCAATTAATAGTTACTGAAAATTACTCAAAAAATAGGAAAACAAAATGTCATGGAAAAATTTTTTGCTAAAAGCATTTTTTTTATTAAAAATAAAGTAATAGTATATTTAGAAAAATAAATATGGGGTTATATCCACTTGTAATTTTAAAAAAATCGAATTTTTTTTTTGCATATTTTGAATGTACATATATTTGAGAATGTCCGAAAATTTCACATTGATCCGAAGAATAATTTCAGAAAAATTAGCGTATTTGTAAGGATTTTTTAACTTAGTTTAAATGATTCCCAAAACTTCAAACGCGTTTTTCTCGAAACGGTGTTTTCAAAGTCGGTGAGGAAAATTTCTCCAAAACGGTTGGACCGATCGGCTTGAAATTTTCACACGATCTTCTTAGATACTTGTATCAGGTAATGATCGAAGGAATAAGGTTTCTGATAATAATTTCGATTTTTTAAGCCACTTCAAACTGTAATTTTTCTTGAAAAAAAAAACAATTTTTTTCTTTGAGAAGCCGCCATTTTGTCAAAAATAAAAATTTTTACTATTCCATCGATCATTACCTGTATTCATGAATCCTAAAAATAAATCTTTTGTTTTTTTTTTTTATTTCTGATAATTTGGATCAGAGATATCTTCCTCACACCTTTTTGTGGAGGTCCTCTAGGAGATCTACTACAGGAATAACGGAACCCAATATTTTTGTAAATACATCGCGAATTCTTAAAATAAATTAAATTCGCTATATGTACATTTATTCTATGTATTTATTTAATAAAAAGCTTCTTCGCAAAAAATTCACAAAAAAACACGTTTTTCGGACTTACAAGTGGATATAACCCCTTTACTTAAATAGAAGTGAGATTGAAATCCATGACAATAGATAAATAAATTTTTTGATAGTAATTAATAATTCTAGTCGTTGATTAATTGATAAGTGATAGAATAGCTCAAAGCTATTATTATTATTGAATTATTAATATATTTAATTACGTATTTTTTAGCTGTATTTTGAAGGTTTCTTTTTACAAAATCAATTTTGCTTAGAGAATTAATTTTTAAGATAGTAATTTATTATTAATAATGTCTCTCATTCAGACTTTTTGTACAGCAATCTTAATTAAGTCATGTTATATCTTACGAAAAAAAAATTTAATTTATATTTTATAGAAAAAAAAAAAATTATTAACATGTCTTAAAAATAGTAATGAATTTGTAAATATAATACGTTATTTAGATACTGTGATTTTTAGGTGCAATAATAAATTTTTGTAACACATGCAAAGAAAATAATTTTGACGTTACTAATTTGTACATACATACACTATTGCAATAAGTAAAGTAACGATTATCATGCGAATAATATACACAAATGTTACTCTACTTACTCATTAGACAATAATAATTTTTTTGCATTTGATACAAAAAATATACATGCACATTATTGGAGATGCGAAAAATAGTCAAGTGTATGATAAATAAATTGTTTTATTTATTCAGGTTATAATTACTAATAAGATTGTTAATATTTAGTCAGGTGCCTGTGTTTATAAGATCGTTAAATATTTAGCGCATTTGTCTCAATATTTAAATAATACCCGATATGTATTTTTAATGTACATACTTAATAGTACTTAATTTTACAATTAATATTGAATTTAAATCAATCGTTCTCTCAATTATGAGACATGTTCAATTTGATAATAGTATAAGTATTTTATCATAAAAAAACACTTAATGAATTTAATTAATACTTATATATAACTTATTCCGTTGATTCGTTACCATTTATTCAAAAATCTTGGAAATAATTGATCAAAAAAATTTTTATTCGTTTCTGCTTAAAATTTTTCGATTAAACAAGGTTTATATTTCGAATATAATATCAAAAGTATTTTAATAGCTTACAAAAAAATATATATGAAAAAAATTTTCGTATTTATACACTGCTCATTAATATATTATATAACATTGGAAAAAACAATATTTATAGTTTATAGTTTATTAAAAACTTTTCCAAAATTTGCCAAGCGATGTTATTCAATAGCGAGAGTCATTAGCGAATCAATGACCCGCAGACGAATAAATTAATTATATTTTTTTTTTTTTCATTACTTTTCAGCGAACGAACAATGAATAATTTGCATTTAAGAATGCAAATTATTTATAATCGGCAATTATTATAAACAGAGTCTTAACTAAAGGTTCAATAACACTCAAGGAAATTTTTTAACTCATATCAACAATCTGCGCGTTTTAAATTCAGGAAGATAAGGAAACGCATTTCGAAAATCATCGATGTTGCAACAGTAGCTGTATCCGCGTTCGGTTCTCATGTCCCACTCGGGAAAATTTATTTCCGTGCAAATATCTTCGCAAACAATATAATCCCCCGTTAGTCGATTTAAATGAGGATTATTTACGGTAATGAAGACAACTCCGGCTTGTCTGTATCTGTCGTAAACAACTTTGAAAAGTAATTTAGGCACAGGAACGGCAACTCTTCCTTCATCGTGATAATTCAAGTAAATTTTCTTCATTTTTCCTTCAAAATCTTCAAGTTCAAGGACTCCCAGTGATCCTGTCCAAACTTCAAGGTTACGATTTCGTCTGCTCGCGTAATTCCGGACATTTTTTTCAATTTTTTCCCAGTTACCGTCGTTAATATTTTGCCACATTGGTACCGTATTGACGTAGTAAAATGTCGCACGTTGTTGCGCTTCGAATATAAAATCGAGTTTGGCTGCCAAATGACCGCGCGACAAAAAGTAATTACCTGTAAAGTTAACTTCAATAATAGAACTTTTTCAATTAAGGTAAAAGACCCAGTTATTAACAATGGCCTAGTTGTTTGACACTTGCAATTTTATTCTAATTGAAAAAATAAAATGTTCTCAAAAAATCAATCATCTTAAAATTTATAATCAAAAGTTATATTTATTTATTTATTAAAGTTGCTTTGTTTTTTTTTAATTAAAATAAAATTGCAAGTGTCAATAACTGGGTCTTTTACCTTAGTTTCAATTAAAAATAACAACATTTAATACCTCTGTCATGAATATATCGATTAGCAAGTTTTTGACTTCCTAAAATTAAAGCCAAAGTTTCTTGTTGATGAGATCTGCTGTAAATATTATCCATGCTAATCCCTTCAAAGAAACCGCTTTTGGTAAACGACGGCCGGGGAACTGAAATTTCTGCAGAATCAATTACTGATGGTATTAATGCGTGTGCATAAATCGTTTGACCTAGTTGTTCATCGTGACAAAAGTCGAGTATTCTGATAAATTCATTTTGTCTGTGTACAAAAATAGAAATTTATGTTTCATCTTAATGGACAAAACGTGAAAAATCCCATGCAAAAAAATATTATGATTCATTATAAATTTTAAATTTTAAAATAAATATAACTTTATAGTAAATTTAGGATAAAATCATTGTAATTTTCTTATATTAAATTGAAAAATAAAAAAAAATGAGTGATTCGAATTTTATGAAATATTTAATGAAATTTTTTTGCTAAACTAAATGATTTTATAGCAACATCTAATTGAGACATTGATATGTAAAAAATATTTTTAATCAATACATGAAAATGCTATTTAAAAATTAAGTTTGACTATTGAAAGATTTAAAATAAATATATAAAATTTTTATAGAATCTTATAAAGTTTTCATACACTGAAAAAAAAATTAATTTGATTCAAGAGAAAAATTCTTGAACCAAGAATATAATTTTGAAGGTGGTAACTGTCTTGAATCAAGCCAAAAAATTCTTAAATCAAATAAAATTTTCTTAAATTAAGAATTATTCTACTCAAATCAAGAATATTAAGTTCTTCAAAATTATATACTTGATTCAAGAACATTTTTTTTTGTGTAGAAACAATAATTTAATATTAGATTTATTATAACGTTTTATTTGTTTTAAATTTTATTAAATTTCATATGAAATTCATAATAAATTTTTTTACAAAGGATGTAAGGGAAAGTTAAGCAAAATTTGGCCACTATTTTGAATAAAAAATATTCATCTTAATTTAATAGTAGCGACTTTTTTTTGCCCCGGTATCCCTTTACTTGTACAGAAAAAAAAATTCATCGTAACCAACTAACTCATCTGTTCGAATAGAAAATCCAATTTCTCCAGTAACTCCCACTTTACACCCTCTAGAAATTCTACGAACAGAGTGCTGTGGATATTTATTGCAATAAATTTGATGAAACATCTCTGTTCCGCCATCGTGTGTCAACAAAAATGTTTTATCTCTAATGCATTCAAGTGTCGTACTCTCGTATGATTTTCCTCTTGAAAAATAAATTTTACCTCCAGGGCATGCGACGCGGATCGAATCCCCAACTTTCACAGTAATCCTATTGCCAGGTTCCTTGGTATAAATAAATCCTCTGTGTAATTCGGGGTGCAATAGCAACGGCATTGGTTTTTGTAGGTCTCTACTTATTTGAATGGTACATTTTTCTTCTTCTACAATGGTAATTTTTAATTAAAGTTCATTTGAACAGTTTTTTTTTATAATTCGGAGAATTATAATTTATAATTTGTTATTCTAAATTACCCATCGATTCAATAATTTAATTATTTAATTTAATACTTACTGCAGAAAAATCCACTGAAAAAAAGAAAAAAAAATATTTTTAATAAAATAATTCTAATAAATAGATAAAATTATTTATTAAAAATAATAACTTACAATGATACAAAGCAAAGAATTTTAATCATTTTATTTTAATAAAAATTTTTCTTAAACTGCTGCTTTTTTTTTTCAATTACTTTTCTGCAATAAATTGAACCATTGAAATAAAATAATTTAACGTGATGAATGAGTAATATTAAAAATAAATGGCACGTATATTAAATTGAAGTTTATTGAGGAAGCGAGTGTGACGAATACAATGTGTCACTTAAATTGTCCGGGGATCAACAGTACCGACAGGTAGTTGATTAATCGAAACATGGTCATTAAAAGTCTCCTGGTGACATTTAGACACTGAGGATTGATGTTTCCCCGGTAACTCTGTCAATTATTCGCTCACAATATACATTACCTCGTCTTTCTCATCTAGTACCATAGCTCTTTGCTCTCTTGCATTTAAAACAGCTTAAACGTATTTACCTTCATTTACGTTTTGTAATTTTAAAATATCATTATTCAGAAATAGAATGAAGATTATGAGAATTTATGTGTTTAACTTTTGGTTCAAATATATAAATACAGTTATTTAACAGCTGAGAAACTAAGGCGTTAATTCAAATGCTTATTATTTACGGCGGCTGATAAAACTAACTCAATAAAAGTCACTTGAAATTTATTTTCACATTAAATTTAATCTTTTGTTTATTCTCTTTATCATAAAATTTTTGATAGAAGTTTTTTTTTCTCAACATCGGGAAATTTAAATTTGTCAGTCAAAAACTATACGAATAGCTTAATAAAAGTATAAATTTGCCCATTATTAAGCCTAATAATAATTATTAAAAAATGAATAATTAAAAATTAAAATCATTAATTCTCGTGAATAATTATATTAGAAAAATAAATTAATATAGCAACGAAAAATTATGCTCGAAATTTATTTCTCAAATAATATTCATAATTTATCTAATATAATACATCATACAATAATATAATAGTTAAAATTTATTGGTTGATCTCCGTGGTTGGATTATTAACATGCTCACCGCTAGAATTTAGTTATTGGCCTGGAGTGGGTTCGAACCCCAGCGGTTGCTTTAAATGCTTTTTTACTATCAAGTTAAATCACCCTCTGACTCCGCTTTGACGGAAAAACCTAATTAATTACAATGATTAGGGACAAAAAGTAGGAAATGTACAAGAAAAAAGTTTGTAAACTGAAATTAATTTTTTTTTTGTAGCAGTAATTATTTGTCATTATATTTATCCATTGGTTAAAATAGTAACAATTATAATTTGTGTTTTATATTTGAATCAAAAAAACTCATTAAATTATAATCATTCGCAATATTGTTATAAATTAATTTACAATTTGTAAATCAATTGCAATTACATAATTTTATAGATAACATCCACGAAAAAATTTAATATTTGTTAAATATATTTTTTAATATGTGTAAAAAATAAATAAAAGTATAGCTTCTTCGGAAAGGTTTGAAATTTTTATAAATTGCAGTAAATTTCTCAATCTTTTCAATAGAAAAAAAATTTAATCAACAAATATTTGAAGCCAATTTCGTAAAATATTTTACAACGCTACAAAGTACTAGAGCAATCTCAAGGATCGAGATAAGCGTAAGATATAAGGAGCGTATTTTATCTTACCTGCAACCGGATTCCACAAAGGATTAAATATCGTAAGCTTCTTTGTAGAAGAATACAATTTAATAGTGTGTACTCTTAAACCTCAAGCAGCTGAAGATGAATTGAAGAGAAATGTACTTAAAATTATGATTATTGCGATCGTTCTTTTAAGGATGTAGGAGTGTTAATAAGGATAATAATTGCACTAACAGTTAATACTGTTTTTTAGACTTATTTTATAGACACATATGTAACAATAAATATATAATCAAATGCTTTAGTGCATGCAAAATTTTTAAATAAACTAATAAATTAAATAATGTATACATTAAATTATTATGTAATGCATCAGTGGGTGACAAGTTACAAGTGTTAAGTACAAAAACTAAATTCAAAAAGGTAAGTATGATACAAATATTGTTACTTAAAAAATTAAAAAAATTTATAATACTGGCTTTTAGGTAGAATTTATGCCAAAATTCGGAAATGTTGATTAATTAAATTTTATTTGCACATAATTTGAATTTTTATTAAATACAAGACACGAAAGCAATCGTGCGAAGCGCTATTTTTCCCGTCTACGAATAATTGGTGGACTATTAATTTATTTAAACATTTATATTTTTATGAATATATATATTTATATTTATATTTAAATGTTTTTATTTATTTGATTGAATTTTTTTGTGAATTTAATGTCTGTATCAATATGTATCACTTAATTTTAGGTAACATATGTAGCGTCTCAGTATGGAAAATGTTATATATAAGATTTAATTTCATAAAATATATAATTTATTTTGTTATTTGAATAAATACTTTCCATAAAATTAATTTCATAAGTCAACTATTCAAAAAAATAACAGTTATATTATTAATAAATTTAAAATTTAATAAGTTTAATATCAACTTCCTTTTATTTTGACTAGTGAGTTAAAATAACTCTCATAAAAAAATATTAAATAAATTTTAACATTAACTTGATTGTGATAATAATAATTTAGCTGTTAAAAGTTCGAATACATAAGACTCTTTACAAGGTAGTTCGGTTAAATCTAATGCAAGTCCTTTAGTTTTAAATCTTAGCGTCTTCCAAATCGTAAAAATACATGATCAACATCTTGGCGTTTAACGTTGTTTCCAATTACCGGCACGTTTTCACGTAAAATCGGAGCTGAAAAATTAAATTTTTCCATTAGAATTTAAATTATTTATTGTTTTCTTGATTAATTTTAATTTTTTTCCAATTTTCGATCTTTTATGCTTCTAAAAACAATGTATTAAATTTTTAAATATTTTTTCGAAACTATATTCAATATTATCAATATTGTTGCAGTTTTAACTCGATAAAAAATCATCCGATTAATTAATTTTTTTATTTTTATCAGTAATTAATTTTTTCTACAATAATCCTTCCGTTGTTTTATTGGACAAAAATTGAAATTATTTGGATGGCCACTCTAATTGTGCTCTTTAAAGCAAAATTCAGTTTTATAGCGCGTTAAATTAAACTAGCAACCATGCAGTCACTACATGACTCCCGTGACTTGTGAACTATAAATAAATAAAATTTTGCTCCATTAAATAATGACTTTTGTTAAATTGCACTGTACTTTCTTAATTATTGGCATTTATAAAGATATAAGCTCATTCCGATGTTACGCTCATCAAGAGGTTTCATTTCAATACTCACATGCATTTTGATATATTTTTCATATATACATATATATAATATATATAAATATATGAAAAATTGATGTGGGTACTCAAATGAAAGGTCTCAATGAGTGTAATGTCGGGGTGAGCTTATATCTTTAAAAATGTCAATATTTCACAAGATACAAGGTCATTTCTTAACTATTGACATTTTTAAAGATATAAGCTCATCCCGATGTTACACTCATCAAGAGCTTTCATTTGAGTACACACATGCATTTTGATATATTTTTCATATATACGTATATATAATATATATAAATATATGAAAAATTGATGTGGGTACTCAAATGAAAAGTCTCAATGAGTGTAATGTCGGGGTGAGCTTATATCTTTAAAAATATCATTAGTTCTCAAGATACAAGGTCATTTCTTAATTATATATCTAGAGATGGAGCATTTTCGAATGCAGTAAATTGACTATCGGTGGGAATTATATGAAACCTCGAAAAGGTACAAATTCAAATTAAGACTTGCAATGAGACTAAATTTTACTAAAAAAACCGATTTTATCATATGACTATCCTGGACACCAAATTTTTCTTATTCTCTTAATAATATAGATTAAACTCTTCATAATTATTCGGAGGACGGAAATTGTAAATTAACAAAATCTTCAACTCTATATCAAATTAATTATGAATTATATTAACTATTACATTATCATGAAGAGATAATAAATTAGTTATCTCTTGTTAACAAACTATACTGACATGATTAGTCGGAAACTTTGTCTGACCAATACCGTATTACAACTACTTCTCCGATATCTATGACGCGAACTAAATTCTATCTTGTTACAAACGCTTCCCACTACACGGTACATAATAAAGTTGACGTGACATTAAGCCTCTTAGTCTCGATATATCGGCTAGAGAACCCGACTATTGTCATTTATAACAACCTATATCAGGATGTCGTGGTTTGGGCTTACCTTTGTCGATAATGTAATTTTCCATAGCCATACCAAGCTGGTAAATGGTCGATAAGGCGTCACAGACCTTGCGAATCTTTGGCGGCACCTCATCCAATATGCTTGGATTGCACTGAGCTGGTGGCATGCCCAAAATTTCTCCCGAGAGTATACTCATTATGATAAAAGTTGTTGACAGGAGATAATTCATTCTGTCTTAATTCCTTTAAAAAAAAAAATTAATTATGTATTTTTCATAGAGTAATTAAGTAGTCACGTAGACCGTGGAATTAATCGATTAATTATTGGCAATTAATACCAAAGTTCGATAGAAAGAATAATGATATGCAACTAATCTAGATGATATTGTATGCTAGTACTGAATATCTCATTAAAAAATGTTGATGCAATGTTGAAGTAAATTGAAAAAAAAAAAAAAAACGATTCAGTAGTCGCAATTATTTACAGTCAGTCACAAAAGAAAATTTGTCAGAAGCACGCAGATATCCTTGATGGTTTACTTTTACTATTATAAGCTCGTAAATTCGAATTAAAGTAAGGCTATTTATTTATTTTACTGTGTAACTGAAAGGTGCGCGCAATAAAACTACTAGGTTTCTTTATTACTAAGCGGGTGGTTTTGTAATTCGCCTCGCTGACGTTCTATTGACTTAAAGTAATCTATGTTGCTGAGAAAAATAAAAAAAATACTTCCATTTTGTTATATATTTTGATATTGCATTGATATTAATTGTTTGGAGTGGAATTAATTGTGTAGATGTGGAACTATCTATTTTTATTTATAAAAAAAAAATTTTTTTATTTATTTTGTTAGTTTTTGCGGTAGATTTACAAGTCTGCAATCCAAATTATGAAAAAAAAAATTTTCACTGACATTTTTTAATTTCTAAGTCAAAAAAAATTTCTACTGATCTTTTTATTCATTGAAATTTTTAAGAAATTAATATGTAAAGTATCATACTATTTTTTCTTCTATAAAAAGCGTGAAAAAATTAACAAATTGATAAAAATATTATGATGTAAATATTTTTTATGAATTTTTGAAAAATTTTTTTAAATTGCAATATTCTTACGTTATTTTTCATATTTTGTAGTAAAAATATAATCAAATAATAATAAATCGCTAAAAATGAATAAAAAAGATTAATTTCTGAGAAAAAAAAATTTTCACCCAATCATCTATTGAATCTTACGTAATAGACAATGATTAATTATAATTATAAAAAGTTTTAATTATCAATTTATGTATTAAACTTTTTTCAAGAAACTTGATAACTTTTTATTAATTAGTTTCCAGGTAAAATTTTTTTCTTCTTTATTTCGAGGAATTCTTTGGAGCTTCAAATATTTATTTATTAAAAAACTCGTTGCTTTTAAACATTAATTAAATTTGTAATCGTTACTCGACGTATAGAGGTAATTGAAATAGTTTATTATTTTCCATTAAAAATAAAAAAAATAAAATTTTAAAAAAACCTGAAGCTAAAAATAAGAAGTTTAATGAACTATGCGCCCTTGAACTCATGTAGCTCTTGTTCCATCAACTTCACCCGGAAATCTTTTAGGAAGTGAATAAGGATGAAAGTAGACCCGGAAGGTCAGGGGTAAAGTGCCGTCCGGACATTGAAATCGCAGAAACCACGTGACGGATTCAGTCGAAAAAGAATATAATAAAAGAGTCTTTAGAAAAACAAACATCCGAATGAAATAAAAGTTATCCATTACAAGAATGAAATAAAAATAAATGACTCCTGAAAAAAAAAGAGTCTGTCGCAACTTGTCGAGGAGCAAAGAGTTTCTTCTGTAGATTATTTTTAGCTGAGATCCGCGATTGCGGGATCAATGGTAGACATTAGTAGACATTGTTGTAGATAAAATTTTACTCACAGAAATAGGAATTGCTTACAAGTAAAAAAATACAAAGAGATCAGCGGATATTAATCGTGAGGTTCATATATAATGTGACGGATCTTGGATGACAAACATCTGTCGCTAAACTTAAACAATGAAATATTATCATCACGTACATATGTTTTTATATCATTCTCACTCTTGCTGAATTCAATGTCTCCGTGTGATAAGTGATGAGTTTCGTTGCTATTATTTTCAGACAACAACAAAAGTTTCAAGATCGTATCGCGCTTATTAAAAAAGTTCTTCACTTCGGACAATTTGTACCCTCTCGATTGAAATCAGAGAAATATTTTTTTGCTTGCAAAAATAATTTATTAAAGAATTCTATCCGTAATTTTTTTTTTTTTTGTAATTTTTTAAAAGATCCGAAAAATTAAAAAATAACAATTAGTTGTCTTTTAATTTTAGTACTATAAAATTTTTGGTTCAAAAAATGCACTAAGAAAAATCAACTTCATTTAGAAGAAAAATTCTTAAATCAAAAAATCATTGAAATTTTTAAAAATGATTTTTTTGGTTCAAAAATATTTCTCTTAAATTAAATTATTTTTCATTATTTCTTCTTCATTATCCAACTATTTGAAAATAGTCCTTGAAGCTAATAAGCTACCTCTATTTTTACATTAATTAAAATTCAGTTTAATTATCTCTCGTATTCTTTTAATCAAAGTTTGACTTCAAAGCATTTAATCAAATCCAAATGCTCATTACATATCCGTTTTATATTTCTGCAATTTAAGGGCGTATTTGCCTTTGGCGCCTCTTCTCAATCGTTTTCTATTAATTTACATTTACTAAAGAACAAAACCAGTGTAAAGAAATGAAAAAATACAAATCTTTTATTTTATCTCAAATAATTTTCAAAACTTTTAAATTAATTAAAAAAACATAATGCACTTATTATCCAATAACTACAAATAAACTCGCCTTGTTATAAATTTTAAATTAGCTATTAAAAATTTTTCTATAAAAAACTTACATTCACCAGCGGGTTAATGAGTAAGTTTATGATTGACATCTTATTAAAAAATAACAAACTATTTTTTTCTTGTTTAAAAATTAAATCAAAGAAAAAAAAGTAATTGTAAAATAAGTAAATCTTATTCTTCCACTAAAAGTTCTTATCAAAAGTTTCTGAAAAATTTTGACATTGATTATTAATTACAAGTTTTAACAACTGAAATAATGCATAAATATTCTGTTGATTAAATTGTAAAAGTAGTAAATAATTTTAACAAAACAAACAATAAAATAATGAGTGGATAAAAAAGGATTCGGATTTATAGCTTGAATTACAATCCAATGGACAACCTGTTGCAATTTTAAATTAACTTTCAAGCTTCATACACTTGGGTTAACATTCAATAATAATTCGAAGATATAATTAGTATCCCGTGAGAAAAATTCCGACAAATTTTATGATAAGTATTTATGTCATGGACAGAAACGGAATAATTTAGTCGCGAGTCAATGATTTTGAGTTCAAAAATATTTATATTAGTATATATTTATATTTTTCAAGATACTGTTGCTGTTTATTTTAAACCAGTAGACTGTAAAATCAGACGTGGCACTTTTCTTCTTGATTTATCGCTTTTTAATTAATGAAATATTTACTTGTTGATAAGCATATAACATCAAGGGGATCGATAGTAATTAATCGAAGTTTATTTTTTTTTTTCAAAATTGTCATGTTCTATATAAGACAAAAATGATCTTAAATGTGATCATAAGTCTTGGAATCTTCGTGATTCAGTTGAACGTAAAGTGAGTACCAAAAATATTTTTTTTTCTTTTTCAACCCTATTATTAATTATTTCATTTATAATGACGGAATATATTTAATTATTTCTAATATTTTTATAGAGAAGTTTGCCATTTGTAACAAAAAGTCAGATAAATTTTTAACTTCTGGTAAAAAAAATTCAAAATTTTCAAAATTTGAGCAATATTTACTTATTTTATATATGTATATACTTCATTGTAAAATAATTTGTGTTCATATATACATTTTGAGGAAAATATTTCCTTATTTTCATCACAATTATTTTTTTATAACAAAGAAGAAAGAATTTCAAAAGTTACTGTCTACTTGAATTTGTTCATCTGGCTGCACAAATTTTATAACAAGCTTAATCCCGTACTGCATCTTTTGATATATTGTTATCATTTCGTAGAAAAAAAAAATGATATCCCACAATTGCTAATTAAGAAAAAAAAACCCAACCCATCAAATATGCAAAAGTTTTTCACATTTGATTTAAAAGCTCCGTCTTCTATGTGCTTATATTAAAAAAGAAGCATAAACTAAAATTTAGAATTCTAAACTTGATTAAAAAAAAAAATAAAGAGCCAATTGGCCCGTGTAAAAAAAAATCGTCTTAAAATTGTCTTAAAATTGTCGTTCGTTTAAGATCTTAAACGTGACACAAACTAAGACTATTAAGACTATTAAGAAAATTAAGACTTTTAAGACGCCAAAAGAAAAATTCCGAGAGCAGATTTTTGAAAATTTTGTTCTCGAATTTGTTGTGAAAATTAATTTTTAGATGATTTTACGACCTTCTAACCGCAATATTTTTGAGTAAGATGTTTTTAAATTGAATTTAAAATTGTTAAAAAATTATTATCTGACAATTTAAAGACTAATTTTAAGACGATTTTTTTTTACACGGGAATGAATTTTAATTTTTACAAACCAGTGAATATTCATTAGTGCAAAAGAGCTGTTTTAATAAAAATACTAATCACACTTATTTATTTACATAACAATTCCTTTTGTCATGTACTTCTTATAAAAACTCTTAATAAACTAATTAGACTGTCTCCCACGCTGCTCCTACTGTGTCTGAATACACCCCGAGACTAATTTATTTTTTTATTTTGACAAATTGCAATTAATTATTTCGTAAGCAAATAACCATTTTTCAAACCCACGAGTTCCGAGAAAAGTTCCCGCAACTGTTTCTCTGAGGTAAGAAAATAATTCACATTTAAAGTTACTTTCTCGGCTCTGATTGTCGCACCAATAAAAGTCATCTTAATAAGTGAAAATAACTTTATACAAGCGAATGCCATTTGCACAAAATATCTCAAATAATCAACAATAATTTTTTCTTTAATAATTTTATACACTACAAAATAAATTAACTCGATTCGAGAGAAAAATTCTTGATAAAATAATTTTGAAGAGGGTAATTGTCTTAAATCAAGACAAAAAATTCTTGAATCAAGTAAAATTTCCTTAAATCAAGAAAAATTTGTTAGCTCAAGAATTTTTTTACTTAAATCAAGAAGATTAAGTTCTTCAAAATTATATACTTGATTCAAGAACATTTTTTTTCTGTGTACAGAAAAAAATTTTCGATTGAATCGGTCATTGAAACTAGTGCGTGGTATTAAATATTATTTTATAAATATAACCTTGATATGACTCGAACATAACTACATTTCGAGTCCCGAAACTACTGGGACAATTATATGAGTTTTGTGTACATGCCACGTAAGGCTTCATTGTTTTATCTTTGATCTGACCAATCGATACTATCTCCATTGGTATCTGGCCATGTAAACAGACCAAATTAATTTAAAAATAATTTTTTTCCCATTGTTACAAGAATATAATCAACACCTTATTATTGATAATGATCGAGGGTGAAAATAAGTTCAATTAAATATTCTTAGAAAATATTTGTTAAAAATTATTTATGTTGAACAAGACAAAGAAATAAATCTCAACACCCGTTGGGACAATCCTACTATAGTATTCGCTTTGGCTTGTTTCTTACGATCTATCTAACTTTATACTCGACTACAAGTGACTCGAGGTCGTGAAAGCGTAAGCTAAATTTTTTGCAACATTGAAAACACTCAGCTACTCTTCCCCTGAAAATTCTACCACTGACAATTTTTATTTTTATGTCAATACATAAAATGCATCTGCTGGAAAATTTATCTTTATTCGTTTGTATTTTTTAATTTAATTAATAATTTTTTATAACATTTTAACGATCTTGTTACAGCAATTTTATGTATACTTTTGCTTAATTATCGATACCGTAAGAAGGAAATTAAATTTTAATTCGAGTGAACACAAAAAAAAAAAATACTCAAGTCTATTATTAATATTCGTGAGGTTTTTTATTCGATTTATGTGTTACATTTACAGTTAGTAGCAATAATCAAACACGCGGAGGGTCAGGAAAATATCTTTTACACCCTGGAGTGTCATAAAAATTTATATTAAAGAAAAACTTGTACTCTAGATCTTTTTATTTGTTTTTAAATTCATGAAGTTTCGAAACTTATGAATTATTGATGTTTTTAATGCATGATATTTGTATTGATTTTTTTTTTATTTTTCTTCAATCAAATTTCATCAATTATTTTTACTCGTTCTTAGTCTTTTAATTTGAAAAATAAAAACTTTTCTTAACAATATATAATCGACTTTATTTAGAGGATGTTAAAATTATGAAGATAATCTTTTTCTCATTTTTTAAAGACACAAAGAATTACTGGGGTGAAAATTGCCGGGGGTGAGATGTTCCAATCACTTCATTTCTGAAATATGAGTCTGTCTTATCACAAATTTCACTCTGTTCCTCTTAAGTATTAAAATTCATTTCATCGATCAATAAACTTCAAAATACTGTCAATTGCTACAGTTAATTCATCATTGACCAATTTAATATTCCAGTCACGATTCATGACAAATATGTGACAAGTTTTCTAAACATGATATGAATGATGATCCAATAGAATTTTTTTTTGTGTGTAAGAAAATAATTCCGAACAAATTATTTAAATTTCTTTCGGTCATTTCAAAAAAGAATTAACCTTCTTTGAAAGTTTCTATAATTAACTAGCAACTTTGCAGTCACTATGTGACTGCCGTGACTTGTGAACTATAAATAAATAAAACTTTACTTTATTAAATAATGACTTTTGTTAAATTGCACTGTATTTTCTTAACTATTGACGTTTTTAAAGATATAAGCTCATCGCGATGTTACACTCATCAAGAGCTTTCATTTGAGTACCTACATGCATTTTGATATATTTTTCATATATACATATATATAATATGTATAAATATATGAAAAATTGATGTGGGTACTCAAATGAAAGGTCTCGACGAGTGTAATGTCGGAATGAGCTTATATTTTTAAAAATGTCAATTTTTAAGAGTATTTTCGAATGCAACGTAAATAATTATCATAATAAATTGACTATCGATGAGAATGAAAGCTTGAAAAGGCACAAATTCAAATCAAGACCTTTGCAATGACTCTAAATTTCACTAAAATAAACCGATTTTATGATATGACTATCCTGGACACAAAATTTTTCTTATTCTCTTAATAATATAGATTATAATTTATTAAATCTATAATGAATTGTTTTAGAAGAGATGTCAAAGTCTTTAAGAGTGTACAAAAGATTATTCTCCTTCAAAGATCTATCGAATATTCCTCTTAAATAAAAAAACAATGAATATAAAGTTATTATAATTTTCTATTTCCAAGAAAGGTCATTCAAAAGAAATAGTATTCAATGCAAAATTTTGAAGACAGTAACTTTGATATAAATATATAAGCTATTATATTGAGGAAGTTGTCTATAAGGAAACAAAATTCTGTAGTTGACAGCTGTTCAATAAGGTTTATATTTAACCATTCTCTTTTCAATTATTAATAATTCCGTAGACTGACAATGCATATAGGTTTGATTTAACATCTATTCAAGTTTGACTACCAGCTAAATTTTCTTACCCATTCATTCCGTAACTTTATTCATATACAAATGAATTATTCATATTAAAATAATTATAATTGTGATTCGGCGATTCAACCCCTCAGATTTTTACTGAATAATAGAAATGAGAATAGAAGAAATGATAATTGATACGGGAACTAATCAATTTTTAATTAGTTTCTCGTTAAAATTCAATTGATTATTGAATTTATTAAATAAAAGATTATTTAAAATTTATATAAGCTTTTAACTAATTTTGTTTTAAACATTTTATGCCCATTTTTTTTTTTTATATTTATTGAAATCAATTCTTATCAAATTTCGTAGAGGAATATAATAGTGTTAACTGGGCTTTCATACCTACTAATGAAATTATACAATTTTATAGTCTGATTTAACTAAAAGGAAAAAATAATGGGTGTAATATTGAATAGATATTTTGATTTTCATAATTAGTGACGTATTTCAAAATCATTTTAGCTGATTAAAAAAAAATTAAAAATGTAACTAACGATGATAACAAACTTTTTGATCTGCGGAAAAATTATCTTCAAACAAAAATCAAATTTTTAAAAAATTATGATATAATGTTTTAAGTACTTTTTGTTTTTATAAAAAAAGAAAGGATTACACCGAAGTACTTTTTTACCAAAAAAAATGAAAAACATTATTAATAGCTTAAGAATTCTATTTTTAAATAAGAGGCTCCAAAAATTTATTTATTAATACAATTTGTATATTTTTAAAATGTTGTCTGATGTTCGTAGCTTCTCAATCTTGGAAATTTTATTTATTTATTTATGATAGACAGATGGCCAATAATAGAGTCATTTGATCAATATACATTTGTCACAATAATTATAGATTAATATAAAAGTAAAAGTCTTCAAATTAAATATTAAAAAAAAAAATTTCACTTGCACCAAATGAAGCATTATAATTAATTTCTCAATAAAATTACCAAGAAATAAATTATTGAGAAAATAATGTGTTAAATTGAACATCAGAACGTCAGAGAATTTGAGATTTATTTTATAATTTCACAGATCTAAGTGTAACTAATACACTGAAAAAAAAAATTAACTTGAATCAAGAGAAAAATTCTTGAACCAAGAAAATAATTTTGAAGAGTTTCATTGTCTTGAATCAAGACGAAAAATTCTTTAATTAAATAAAATTTACTTAAACCAAGAAAAATTTCTTAGTTAAAGAATTTTTTTACTCAAATCAAGAAGATGAAATTCTTCAAAATTATTTACTTGATTGAAGTAAATTGTTTTTTCTGTATAGTAATATTTTACATTTAATAAAATATGAACTTTATTAAATATAATTTTGTGCGAAAGTATCGTCTGATTTTATAATTAAAATTAAAAATACCCGAACATCTATGTCAACAAATGAACACTAAATATATCGCATCCGATGTCTTAAAAGCCGCGGAATTTTCGACGAAATTAGTAAGTTAAACTATTAAACAGCTTAAGCGTAATCACAAAAGTTGAAATGTTTTCAATCTGGCCGTGTGAAGTCTTAAGAGCTCTTCGAATTCTATTTATTCCACAATTTCCGTTTATATGATTATCAATCTTCATTCAAGAAAAGCAAATTGAATTTAATGCATTTACACACTCGAATCAGCTTCACGCGATAAAAGGCCAATTACTCTACCAGAGAAAATTGTTTTGTTAAACTTTGAAAATTAAATAATTCGTAAACCCGAAAAAAAGCTTAATATGACCAATTAAATAAAGAAGAAAAGAATTGACTTCAAAAATTCACATAGCTTACCTGTGTGAATCCTTCAGCGCAATTACTTCAACAAGTGGTTGAACCCGAAACCAGTAACTCCGTCAAAGAAATAACAAATGAATTTTTTAAACAATTAAATCGTACAATCTGTCAATCGCGAGTGATATATTTCGGAGATAAATATTTATACGAATAGTTTACGGTGTTTCTGGACCTGATGGTGAAGACACAGTGGTGGAAAAAGCGAGCCATCAGCCCTTAAATACACTCACCCGGTCTGGCATGCGCGTACCAAGGGGTGCCATAGAATTATTTAGGGTTGCTGTTCGCAATTCTATCTCTTCTTCTTAAGTAGCTGATTATTGTCTTTGTGATTTTTTTCACAACACAACAATTGAATTAATAAATACAATTTATCAAAATTAATTATGATAAATTTTTACACTCTCTAAAATTTTTCTCTTAATTATATGAAAAGAAAATGTATACTCAAATTTAGGAAGGATAGAAAATTTTGTGTTCTCGCTCAAATTTTTTGGATATTAAATTTTTCCCCACACAGAAAAAAAGGTTCATTTGAGCCAAGAAAATATTTTTCTTCCTAATTATTTTCTTGAGCGAAAAAAAAATTTTTTTTTGACAAAAGAAATTTCTCTAATTCCAAAAAAATTAATTCTTCTTCTTCTTGAAAGAAGTAAATTTTCTTGTCTTGAGAAAATTTCTCTCTTGCTCCAAAAAATTAAATATAAACATAGAAGTAAATTTTTATTGATTAACATGTCAAACAGGAAGATCAAATAATATAGAATCATTTTTTTTCATTCAATATGTATAATTGCACGCTAAAATAATATAAAATGGGTATCAAATATTCAAGAGAAAAATTTTCTCAAGGTGAGAAAATTTTTTTCTCAGCTGAAGTAGGTGGCGCTGCTTCCCTAAAGTATCTAAAAATCTTGATCAAATATAAAAATTTATTGTATCAAGTATTTATGATAATTTGAATTAAGAAAAAATTACTTCCACCATCTGATAAAAATTAACTGTGATTGTTTTAATTCAGTTGAATTTTTAATGCATAAAAAATTAAAAATTTTTCAATCGTAAAAATCGCTCATACATGCATTATGAGTAGTGCAATTTTATAGCCATGCTGGGTTTGTCACTTTTAATAATTTACATTTCTCATCAAAAGTGTCCAATTTAGAATTTCGTTATTGCAGTATCGATTTTTAAAATTGCATTTTCAGCTGTACAGTGTGCAGAGTATAGAAAGAATACGAGTATCGATACGAACTTAATATAGCTAAAGTTTGAAAACATACACTTTTTAAAAATATTTATAATATAGTTTCATAGAATATTGAACTAGCACCCGACAACACCACCCGACAATAATATTGTAAAAAATAACTCTTTGAACCAGCATACAATAATTTACCTTGAACTTCGAGGTAATTTAACAACAAGCTCTTCAGAGGTTTCAAGTATTGTTATTACTAAATTATGTAACTGTATTGTTTTAAAATATCAAAACAAAATAATTACTATTTTTAACTTCCCGCCTTTAGTGGAAAATTGAAATTTTCATTAAAATAACTTCCTTTCACTAAAAGGAAGTTATTGATTTCAGTCCGATTTTTTCAGTCGAATTCATTACAGTATATCTTTCTTTATTAATAAAAAAACTTAATGATTTTTCAAACACGTGCGTAAATTAAATACACTTTTAATTGATTGTTAGTGAAAAAAAGTAAACCGGATTGATATCAAAGCACTGACATTGAATTTGATATTGTGTAATGTTATTGATAATTAACAGAGTCCTTTGAGTCACATCACATTTTTGCGGTAAAAAGGAAACTCACGTGGCTTTGAATAAAAGGGAAAAAAACTTCAAAGTAATTCAAAGAGTAGGTGTTGATGAATGAGATATTGAATATTATTTTGTCACTTTCTTCATATACGACTATTGTATTTAATTGGTCAATATTTGAAGCATAAAAGTAACGATTCGAAGTAAAAAATTTCTTATTTTATTATATTATTTCATGTTCATTTTATTATTTGTCATAAGCCCTGATGGTATAAATTAATGCATGTAACATAAAGTTAAGGTCATAAAAAAATTTATACTCAAATTTTTTTTATGTACCTTGAAATTCAATCCCTACCGATACATTTTTACGGTCAGTTTTTTTCCAAAATAAAATAAAATAAAATTTTTTTTTTATATTGTCATTTCCAAAAATAGTTATTACAGGGGTGGTTGCACATTAATTAATTCACTGTTTATGAGTACAGTGTTCTTAGTGATTCTTATCTCAGTCAATAATTAAATACAAAAATTTTTTAATATTATTTATTCAGTAAATAACCAGAACTTCTTGAATCATGACCACACAAAATTTTATTGAACCTTACTTGAAAGATAAAAAGTTTTTTTGTGGCCTCGAATAATTCGAAATAAATAAAGCGAATATTTTATGTTTATGATTCACCCAGCTCGCAGATAAAAAACAAGCGTCATATGAAAAATTAACAAAAATAACTCACCTGTAACACCTTAAATTTCCAATGTGGCCTACGACCTCTTAAATTTCAATAAATTTAATTTATTTTTCCAACAAAAATAACTTTATTCATCACTGCATCACTGCATAAAATAAATTTTACATTAAACTTTTGACATTAGACGAGCTTCAATAATTGATATTCAAAATTGCATATCAAATAAAAAATAAATAAGCCCATAGGTTTACAGTAATATTCCGTCCGTTTATAAACTAAGATACAAAAGCGCGTCAGCATCAGTTTATTTTAAATGCAAAACACGTGAATTGTTTGTTCTTCATGATGTTATTTGATTGGTCTTCTTTCAACTTGTAACTTTTACTTCTTTACACTTTTCATTTCATTACGGTTAACTTAACTTCTTAACTGGTGTTCCACTTCTTGCAAACGCATCAATAGAAAAGAAGGAAAACAACCAAAGAGTTGTTTAAGTAAAGACTAAAAATAGAAATCAGCAACAGAATATAAAAAAAATTATTGCGTTAACTCTAAATTTTTGTTTGAACGTCAAAATTTACAAATTTTCCGAAAATTCTTAAAAAATATTTAGTTTTTCATTTATTTCCGGAAAAAAAATAATATGGCACTGTACAAATTGATTTTTAAGTAATTTATAAAAAAAAAAAAACAATAAATTATGCCTTATTTTTACTTAAAAATTAAAAAATTTTTAATTTAAAAATTTTTATCTTTAACAAAAAATACAATGTAAAAAAAAATTAAATGCATAAATTTTTTGAATTTTTATTAACAATGCAATGACTATTGGTAAAAGCTATTTATAAAATGACAAAAGAGGTTTTTGTTTTATGATAACACTAGCTGTTACCCGCCCGCTCCGCTGGGCACTATAGAATTGAATTTTGAGATCTAGACTTGAAATTCAATTGAAGTATTGTTTTGACTTGCACAGATTCCAAATTCTATCGGATTGGCCTGTACCTATTATCAATGTCATCATTCTAGCGAATATCCATTGTAACTTACAATGTGCAATCACTATAACATTCCCGTGGCTTTCTCCAAAAATAAATAATAATTTTGGATTTACGATTTCAAGATTTGATTTTACGAAATCTCTTAAAATGAGTAGCCAAATTTCTTTTCCCCATCTCAAGTGTTTAGAAAATGTATTCATTTTAATCTATTACATTCCCGCAATCCCGTAATAAGAACAATTCATCGGTTATATATGATCAGCAATAATAAAATGTATGCAAAATACTCAATCCGTTGACTATATAGCTACATGTAAAGTTAAATTTTAGAAATCTTACAATGACTTTTTCGCCGCTGCCAAAGAGACGATTGTTGTAAAAAAAGTATAATTATTAAAATAGAAAAATATTTTAATCCGTTGACCTTGGAGACCATCCCTGTAATTACCTGTTTCTCTTGAGATTCTATGAAATTTTATATCTGTAGAAATAGTATTTTTTTTTATATAGGGCAGGAAAATAAGAAATGTCTCAGATTACATGTAATTGTTGACCGAGGCGAAGC
>CAJNRD030001120.1:15423087-15454719 GCA_905319865.3 Cotesia congregata
TATATATATATATATATATATATATATATATATATATATATATATATAGATTTCAACATTTTATTCTATATTTTTATCTTCTGCGTTCCATGAAATTTATTTGTCACAGTTACGACCTAGAGCAACGTTAGTTTTTGTGATCTCTCGAGGCATCAACTGGTCACTGTGAAATAATTAAAATTTTGAATAATAATAAATAATAATTTTATTAAATATTCTCTCAATAGTTATTTATAAATAAATAATATGCAAAACAAATTTTATATTATTTATTTATGCATTGAAAATTATTTTCCATCACTGCACAACTTTTTTATCATTTTAATAATCAATAAATAATAACAGTAAGCTCATTTTTATTTATCGAAATTAAAAAAAAAATTAAGTTTAAAGGTGTGTTTTATCTTATAATCGAGCATTGATTTATAAATGTAATAAGATAGTAAAGTATACAAATTTTCTAATAACTTGAAAACTCTTGAAATTGTGTTTAGTCTCTTGTGCATCACAAATGAAGACGGGACCCTCATATCCTAAGGAAGAGTAATTCCCATTCCACCTTAAGTTCGCAGTTGATTGAACTTTATTCTTGCTCTCGGATGTTGAAGGGAAATGTCATAAATATCAACGTGTATCACATGAGTTATACTTTTTTAATCAAGACTTTTTAAATTTATTTCAAAACCATAGAAGACACCAAGTACATAATTTACTGTCATTTTCTCTTAAATTATTTTTATCGCTTTAATTTTTTCACTGTATAATGTTTATCTAGTGTGCAACAAAAAGTGTCAGTGTAACAGAAGCTGATTGTCTCATTTTTATTTAATATCTTTTACTTTTTTTAGTCTTTTTTCAAAACTTTTATTTCATAACTTCTCATTTTCCGCAATGTTACTGTTTGACGTCGAGAAACGTGAACTACGTGATGACACACTCGATTTATAGTCAGAGTAATGTCGACAAATTCGAATTTAGTTTCACACAAAATATTTATTTTTTACAATTTTATTGTGATATATAAGTAATTTTTTTAAATAAATTAATATCCAGTTTATTGATTAAAAATTAGTGACATCAGTGTTGAAGTCCTAGATTAATTTATACACTGATAGAAGGATTTTTTCATATTCAATAAGCTTTATTAACTGTTAATAAATGATTTTTTAACATCATAGAATTGTATTAATATTTATTAACAGTTAATAATTAATTTATTAAGTACAATTTATTGACTGTTTTGACACTTTTTATAACTCTATAGCTGGAATACATGATAATAATAATTAAATTCACTAAATAAATTAACGTTTTTAATATTTAAAAATATAAAAGATAATTATGAGCTGTGATAGAATTTGGTATTTTACAATAAACATCATTATAATGAAATATAATTAATGCAAATAATTTATAAAGATGATTTTTGTTTATAAGCAATCTTTATATCATATGACATTGCAAGCGAAACAAATTCACTCAACAAAATATATATTAACTGTTAATAAATATTTGTTCACTATTAATAAATACTTATTAACTATTAATCAATGTACTTTCCTCTCAAATATTTATTATAAATTAAATTATTAATAGTTAATAAATCCTTCAATCAGTGCAGGATCATGAGACCTAGACATATTAAAATTAAAAAAAATCTGGGCCCATAACCTGCATTGATAAAAGGATTTATTTTTATTCAGTAATCTTTATTAACTGTTAATAAATGATTTTTAACATCATAGGATTTAATAAATATTTATTAACAGTTAATAATTAATTTATTAAGTACAATTTATTAACTGTTAATAAATATTTATTAATGGTTAATAAATGTACTAGTAAGAAATGTTAAAAAATATATATTAAAATTTATTAAATTAAATAATTGTCTTCAAATAGATTAAATTATTAATAGTTAATAAATCCTTCTATCAATGTATAACACCAACCCGATCCAATTTTACGATCTTTTCATAAAATATTTCTGAGAAGAAAACGTAAAAAATTTTTAATTTACTTTTCTCACCCTGTTACAAATTGAAATCGATATTTCAATAATAAAAATTCGTTTAACTATCATTTTCACTTTTTATCAATCACTGTGCTTTGAAAGGTCGTGAAATATATTAAGCTAAAAAATTACCTTTCACTGTATACAGGAAAATAACCAAACTTTTTTTCAGACCGTCTCATAAAAATAATCAATTCTGAAAAAGAAAAAAAAAAAGTAAACAAATAAAAAGATTAGACTTTGTTTATTTATTTGAGCAAAAAACTATTGAATACAATGAACATTGTACTTGACGGGATCTAAGGTCACCAGGAAATTTGTCACGTGATACTCTCTCTTTAAAACAATACTAATTAAAATGTTAATAATTAATTAGCATACGCGCACAAAGCGGCAGACTTTCGATTCGAACTTTCATCAATAGTTGAGTCAGCTAGCCGTTCAGTTGACAAAGATCTCTTCGCTAACTAAATCGACCGTTTTCGAAAAAATAATAAAACAAAATACATCCTCGTATTTTCACATAAAAAATAAATAGTTGCACTTGCAGAACTTGAACACAACTTTTCTTGTGACTTAAAGGTAACATCAATATAGTTATATTCCTTGGCCGTCCGAGGGTTCGTTGAACCAGTCTAGAAAAGACGAGTGTACTTGCTCAGATTAAATTGAGTTAGAATGTGTCAATAGAGCGCTAAAGTTTAAAACTACCTCATCCTTTTTTATCATATCATATTCTATGTTAGAATAAAAAGTAAAAAAAAAAAGTAAATTTGTAAGAAAGTGGATTCAAGGTACAGTGGTCAGTGTCGTAGATTCTGTGTTGCATTCATATGAATTGATCTTCTGAATTTTGCACACTTTTTTGTAAATTCAATCTTTTACCAACAGAAAATCCGCTGAATGGGCTTGTTAATGAAATACAGAGGTGGTATTTAAATAAAAACAGTAGCTATGCCGGACACTGAGTTTTTGGACACCAATGATTTTGATGAATTCGAAAAAGCTTTTGATTCACGAGTCGTTAGATCTAAATACACTAGAAAAGATAACGACAGTGGTAAGTCATTTTTAGTTTTGATATTAAAATAATTCATAACTAGCAATCTTGCAGTCACTATGTGACTGTCGTGACTTGTAAACTATAAATATATAAAATTTTGCTTTATTAAATAATAACTTTTGTTAAATTGCACTGTAATTTTTTAACTATTGACGTTTTTAACGATATAAGCTCATCCCGATGTTACACTCATCAAGAGCTTTCATTTGAGTACCCACATGCATTTTGATATATTTTTCATATATACATATATATAATATATATAAATATATGAAAAAATGATGTGGGTACTTAAATGAAAGGTCTTGATGAGTGTAACATTAGGATGAGCTTATATCTTTAAAAATGTCAATAGTTCACAAGATACAAGGTCATTTCTTAATTATGTATCAAGAGATAGAGAATTTTCGAATGCAGCCTAAATACTTATTATAAATTGACTATTGGTGAGAATGATATGAAACCATGAAAATGCACAACTTCAGGTTAAGACTTTTTCAACGACACCAAATTTAACCATAAAAATTCATTTTATCATATAAATACACTGGCCACAAAATTTTGCTTATTCTCTTAATAATATAGATTATTTTTAAATTACTGTTTAATTTTTTAAAGTGAGCCAAAAATGAGTTTTTTAAAAATAAGGTTTAGTGTCTTGTATATTTTTTTTATTTAATTTTTAACTTCCGGCCATGGAAATCGATGATTATCAAAAATTGGGAAGTTATTGGTTTCTCCTGGATTTTTGGAAATCGAGTTCTTATTAGATTTGTCCATTCTGAAGTTCTAAAAAGTTACTATGACTGTTCTTAGAAGGATATCTTGAAGTGTGCATATGTATGTATGTATATAAATTTCTCATTAAGTTTGAAGCAATTTCTTTGTGCTCAAAAAAATGCATTAAATTCCATAAAACGATTCAATACCGGTCAATTCGTTCAAGAGATTCCAGTGTTGAAAAAACAATTTTTTTTTTTTTACGTAATTTCAAAATTTTATATTAGATAGTTTTTGAAGTAAAATTTCATCTTTTTGTATTAAAAAACTGCGTTAAATGCTTCAAACCAACGAAATTGGTCGATTTTTTTTAAATAATGCATTTCAAAATTTTTAAAAATGTTTTTCCAACACTACTAGATTTTCGAACTCGATCGAATTAACCTGTGAAGTTCCATCAATTTACAAGCTAATACATTTTCGTATTAAATCTATACTAGAAATAATTGAATTCTATTATCGATTGGTGGATTAATTATAACGAAGTTCTATGATTAAATTTGAACAATAATAATCAAATTAGTATCAGAAAATACCGAAATTTCTCTTTATAGTTTAAAATTTTTATAAAAAATAATAATTTATTTTCCAAAAAAATATTCTTTAATTAACATTTAAAAAATTTTTAAATCTTAAGTTAATTAAAAATTAAGTAGGAGTAAATAAATTAAGTGTAATACTCATCGATGTGCGTAAAGTATTAAAACTCGACAATTTTAACTTTTTAATGATTACTGTAAAATTTATAACCCGTATCTACTTACCGTGTAAATAGAAGGCAAAAGACAAGTTGAGAAGACGCAGAAGTTGTACTGTTGTACTACTCGAAGTTTAAGTGTAGGTACAAGTCTCGTTAATTAATAATTTAAAACATAAGAAGAGTCAATACAAGAATCGAAAACAAAAGATATTAATTTCTTTGTTATAAACTGTTTTTATTTTATTTTATTTTGTTACTCAGAAAAAAATAAAAAAAATTGTCGGTACTTATTGAAACATTTATTGCAGATTATATATTAAATAAAAATCCATACTACAGTAAAGTATACGATAAAATATTTAGAAAGTCTATAGAAAATCCAGAAGAATTTTGGGCCGAAGTCGGCGAAGAAGTTGAATGGAGTAAATATTGGGATAAAGTTCTGGATAATTCCAATGAGCCCTTCACTAAATGGTGAGTTGTTTATTATCTAGAGACCTATTATCTTTGCCTTCTCTCAATAAACAAAATTTCGGGCAGTGATAAAATTCCTTTAATTGTACATTATTGCGTGACCTTTCGGCAAATTAAATAAAAATAATTTTTTAATGTCAATTTATTGCTGGCAGGTCCCATCAAAATATATCAATTCAGTGACATAATTGAATTACTCATACATTTAATTGTATTTTATCGCAGGTACGTTGGTGGAGAAATAAACGCTTGTCACAATGCAGTGGATCGTCATGTCAAAGCTGGTTACGGAAAAAAGGTCGCTTTGATTCATGACAGCCCACTGACATCAACGATACGCAAAGTAACATACGATGAATTATTAGAAAAAACATCGAGACTTGCCGGTGCACTAGCTAATATGGGAGTGCAAAAGGGCGATCGTGTATTAATTTATATGCCTCTTGTTCCTGAAACAGTCATTGGTATTCTTGCCAGTGCTCGTCTTGGCGCTGTTCATTCTGTTGTTTTCGGAGGTGACTTTTCATCTATTAAAACATTATTAATCTACCTATTTAATTTATTAATTAATTAACTAGCAACTTTGCAGTCACTATGTGACTGCCGTGACTTGTGAACTATAAATAATCAAAAATTTTGCTTCATTAAATAATGACTTTTGTTAAATTGCACTGTATTTTCTTAACTATTGACGTTTTTAAAGATATAAGCTCATCCCGATGTTACACTCATCAAGAGCTTTCATTTGAGTACCCACATGCATTTTGATATATTTTTCATATATACATATATATAATATATATAAATATATGAAAAATTGCTGTGGGTACTCAAATGAAAGGTCTCGATGAGTATAATGTCGGGATGAGCTTATATCTTTAAAAATGTCAATAGTTCTCAAAATACAAGATCGTTACTTAATTTTGTTAAATTGCACTGTACTTTCTTAATTATTGACATTTTTAAAGACATAAGCTCATCTCGATGTTATACTCATCAAGAGCTTAATTATGTATCTAGAGATAGAGAATTTTCGAATGTAGCTTAAATACCTATCATCATAAATTGACTATAAGTGAGAATAATATAGAACCTTGAAAATGCACAAATTCAAGTCAAGACCTTTGCAATGACACTAAAGTTCACTAAAAAAAAAACCGATTTTATCACATGACTATCATGTAACTAAAATTTTCAAAAAATCGATTTTTATTGACTCATAAAATTTTTTTCAGCAAAATTCAGACTTTTTTTTCAAACCTCAATTTTTTTTTCTGAGTCATTGCATAAAAAATGTAATAATTTTTATAAAAATAATTTGCGTTTGGATTTAAATGTAACTCAAGAGTTTTTAAAATTTTAAATGTTTATAAATCACAAAATCAAATCAAAAATAAAAAATACAAATACCAACTCGGTCTTTTTAACCACGCGTCACAATCTCAGACTCGTGACGTCATTTCAAGTGTCTAAGTCCCTATTTTTACATAAGCTCATTGAAAAAAATTACTTTAAATAACCAACCCAAGTGTTTTTTTTAGTTTACTGCATGATTTATAGCTCCATTGACTTCCAAATAACAAATTTTTGAATTGAAAATTTATAAACACAAGAAAAAAGTAGCGAAAATGAAGTATCACTTACTTTAATCAGTAATTTTTTTTCAGTGTACTAATTTAACAATGAATGAACAAATGAAAAAAAAAAACGTATTCACTTTATCGTGAAATTCCATCCAATAAAATAATATATTTAGGCGCGCAGTAGCCTATCGGATCCGGCCCTTGCTTACCAAAGCATTGGACCGGGTTCGAGTCCGGCGTACACCAATGAATATTTTCAATATTTAAGTGTATTATACTGCTCAGCCCAAGAAATAAAACGAGTTCCAATCTCAAAAGTTTACCCCCTACCGTAGTCGCTCATGACCTTAGTAGTTTATGCGACTTTAAACAAATTAAGAAAAAAAAAAAATAGTTATTCGAAGATAAATGCCAAAAATACATTTTTTTTTATTTTTAAAGTCACAAAATAAATTGAAAAAATCATAAAATTGGACGAATAATAAAATCAATTATGCAATTAATAAATAATTATGCATATACGGAAAAAAGAAAAAAGGAAAAATTACATAACATAATAAACAGTCATGTGTCGCTTCAGATTTAAAACTAGAAAAATTGCAGTTCAAAATAACATTTTTGAAATTCAAACTTTGAAAGTTAATTTTCACAGCGTTAAGTGTATTACTCAAATTTTACAATTTAATTCTCACAAAATTTGTAAAAATTATAATCTGAAACTGTAATTTTTCTAGTTTTTTATATGAAGCGCCACGTTAAATTATAAGATGTAATTTTTTCCTTTTTCCTTTCCGTGTTTTTCTTTAATAAATTTGATAAATTTTAACTATCTTTTACGACCGAAATATTAGTTTAATAAAATTGACAAAATTCAAAATTTTTCGAAAAAGAAAAAAATTTTCCAACACCCAAAACTTGTTAACTGAATGGCCGATTTCACTCATATTCAAACTTGATCTCAGCATTGATTCATAGAATAAGCTCACATCATTTCATTAAGATCGGTTTAGAACTATGGGCGCAATCCTGCTGACTTGACGCTTTATATTACATGTATAAGTAAACTTTTAAGCCAATGTTATTTTTTGACATAACTCGACAAAATAAAACATATTATATCAAAATTTTCTTAAAATTGCGACATATGACTGACTACAATAGCTAGATGTCTAAGGATATCTACCCAATGAAATAAAACAAAAAAAAAAAATTAATGACGACTCGATTTTTCTATTATCTATGCCCAAAAATAGGTGAAACTTAGTTTCGACATTATTAGTAAAATTTTTTTTTAAATTTAAAAAATTAATAATAACAATAAAATGTAACAAATAATACATTTTACTGAGTATACGAAGTAGAAGATAAAGTTTTCGCGGCAAGAGCAGAGAGGAACTAAAAGAAATACGTTGGTCATAAAATAAAACCTTTATGTTGCGGCAATACTTGCCGAGGGAGTACTTATTTTATAGTGTGATCGATTTGTGATTTTATAACTTCAGTTGTCTGTATTACGCTTGTTTTACGTCGAGTTGCTACTCTGGTTCAAACGAGCCGCGGAAGGAAATAACAACTAGACTTTACATATTGGAGCGAGCTCTTCAGGTCATTCTTTAATCTTTTGTTTGGGATTATTCACGCGTACTATGAACTGGATCGATCGTAAATTTCGAGGATATTGGAAATTGTTGTATGTATATCTTTATATTTAAATATTGCTAGGTTTTATTATTCCAGTAAGCTTTCAAATTTATATTTTACGGCTACCAACAAATTTTTAACTTAAATTACGAATACTTTATTTAAAATTTTTTTTTATTTTAAAATTATTTTAAAATAAATATTAATTTTTTTTATCAAAAACATAGAATAAAACTCTTTTGTTATAATTTTTACAAACAATCGAGTTTTAAACATAAAAACATAATTTCTATCACTTATGATTAGTTATTAAAAAATTAATTTACAGTTCATATAAAAACGTAATAAATGGAGCGTACGGAGTCATTGGAGCAAGCAGATTCCATCACTATCATTCTACATCCTATTTAGAACCATTAAATGAGACAATGTCCTGACGGTGTTTTAGCAGACTCAACAGAATCCTGATCGGTGGTCTTAACGTCCTCAGCGGCAAGTGCCAATATTTCCTCACATACTCGTTTGTAAACCCACGCATCGCCTTTCAATCTTTTCCTACGTATGCCGACAACCGGTTTATCATTAGTTGAGAATCCATCCAGCAGACAAACCTCTAATTCGAACGAGCAGATTTTCCTTTGATTGCCAAATGCTCTTTGACCTTGCTTTATATTCTCATTGTCATAAACCTCAGTTTCTCCTTGTAGAATAAAGCTACCATACAGATAATTTTTTTGTTAACTATCACCTGTTTAGATCTACTATACCTATTACTACATCTATTTATTTTTTTTGTCAATTGGAAAGTGTAAATTACCCTTTTTGTCGACAGAAAATTCCTTTACGTTGTAATGCACGTCGTAATTGTGATAATACATCTTTTGGACAATTATTTGATGTTGATGATACATTACAAAGGCCCTTTAAATAGTTAATAATAAATTTTAAATGTATTATTTAAAGTTTTTATATTCTAAATTTTCGCTTATAACTTATCGTAAAAATTCTATTAAATAGTTGTACGCACTTAGAATTTATAGAATCGAAAGGTCTCTAATTTTGACACAATTTTGTCAATTATATTTTTATAATTTATTAAGGTAATTGCGAAATACCTACTATCTTAAATAGTCAGAATTTATTATTTTAATAAATTATGGAGACTTATTCATGTCTTTAAATGGAGTCTTATTTTTTGTTTTAAAGTAAAGCTTCATTTTTTATCTTCAAATTTATAGGAAAAAGATAAATTCAAAGAAAAATAAGAAGATATAATTATATATATATATATTTTTCAACTTTCTACTATGAAAATGAAATTATTAATTTTCAAAGCGGGAACTAAAAAATAAGAATTCATTGTAAGACAACAATAAGACAATAATAAAATATATCTTATCAAGACAAGATTGAAATTTTCTTTTTATTTTTAAATATAAATCCACTATCGAGCGTGCAAGTGCAAGTCATCAGAAAAATATCACCCAAAATATTTTAAAAATAATATTTCGCTGTTTAAACTAATTTAAAATATGAAAATATCAATTTCAGTTTAAATTTTGATTGGACGATGAGAGATACGGGAAAACTAATAAAGACTATTTTGATAGAAAAATAAATTTCTTACAACAGAGATATCATATGATTTTTTTGAGTCTTTAGTATTTAACCAAAAATTCAGATTTTAAACTTTCTAAACACGTGATATAATCGGAGACTAAGATTTTTAAGATTTAATAATATAATATTAATTATTTGACAAAAACAGAATCTACACTTGAGTTTTTGGTTTGATGATTCCCATGGGAATGGCTTTGATCATTCGATAATCATTAATTAATATTTTATATTACCAGAATTTATTTGAATTTTTAAATTTCGATTAAAAACGTTTTATAGAGGACTTCCTAGAGATCGTCTACGGGAATTAGCGAAATGATTATTATTAAAAAAAAAAAAAAAAAAAGTTTAGTCACTACTTATATCAATTTTCATCTTAATGACAAAAAAAAATAATTAAAAAAAAAAAAATATTAAAAAATCACTTTTTTCGGTTTTCTAAGTTCGTACAAAAAGTCCTCAAATCACCAATTATCAATATTCGTCTCAATCAATATTCGAGTCAATCAATAAACTTTAAAAAAAAAACTTACCTTTCCACTAAGAACAATAGGTTGATCCGGAGAGTTATCATTATTAACGCACTTAAGTTTCCTTTTTGGCGTCAAGACATCTCTAATACGATTTAGTCCACGCTCTAAACCTATTATTACCTTCCTAGCACTACCTGGTGTTGCATTTGTACCTGTACCCTGTGTACTATCAAATATTTATTATAAAAAACATAAACCAGCATTATTATCACCTATATAATATTCGAATAAAAGTCTAAGCATGTGTTGCTAACAACTTACAGTTTATTTTTATCTTTCGGTGTAACGGGGACTGTATCGTTAAACTTATCCATTTGAATTCTCTTAACTGGTACTAATAAAAATAATTAAATTAATTGATTTATTTATTCATTATACCCGAGTAATCGAATAATTTTTACCGAAAATTTACCACCAAAATAAACACTCTAACAAGCTAAGTAAAATTATTGTGATTTTTAAGCTAAACAAGCAAACTTATGGGCAATTAGAAGTAAAACCGTAACGAAAGTAACTGTAACTTTAATTACTTCAAGTATAATACCAATAACTCACCAGTCGGAGATATACTGTCGTCTTCCTCATTAGTATCATGAACTCTTTTACGAGCTCCCGAAGCTGGAGACTCTGCTGATTTTTTTTTTGTAGATACCGAGTACTATTGAAGATGCAAGCGTTTTTGTCGACATCAAGCGAGCTTTGAACAAACTGGGCTACGCTAAAACAGCACCAGACCCACAATAATTTTATCCGCTTAAATATATTTAAATTTTAATTGTGTAATTATTATTTATAAACACGTGTATTTAGATGTAGGTGATTTCTCATTGTAAAAGATTAATTTGTTTCTAAAAATTGATATTTACAGTTGTGAATCACGCGTTGATGGTTCACATCGTAAATATAGTAATTTATATTAAATTATCTTGATACATTTTTATGTTACTTTATAATTTTTATCAATAAAATATCATCAATCCTTTAGATTTTTGTAGTTTGGTTTTTCAGGGAAATTTTTTTAGATTTTATATGGTTTGAATTCGCAGGCGCTCCGCCATCTGTTGATCCACATTCAAGAGCGCAACTTGCCTGGTAAGATATAAATTCAACGCAAAGCTTGCAACCTTCTTTACCTTGATATGGAAAAAAAATTATTATTGCTGTCGGTAAAAAATATCCAAAAAATTTAGACAAAATAATTTTTATAAATTTCTATAAAATAAAAAGCATATTTTTCTTGTAATTTTTTTTTTTTTTTTTTATAACCAACTTTACTTTTGAAAAAATTTAACAAAATTTTACCATGAGTAGACAAAACATTTTTGGGGTAGATCTATTTTTTCTATAGTCGCTTATGGAGGTTTTAAAATTATCTTTTTATGTTCAAGTTAAAATTATGTGTGGTAAATTTTATTTTATCAAACGAATCAATGAGTTACAGACAGTATTTTTTTTATTTTTATTACAGTCGAGTTTTTGTTGATATTTTGTAAATTTATGTTTTTCAGAATTTTTTTTTCTTTTTTAATTATTATCATTTTATTTTTTTTTAAACATTAGATTCATAGTTTCTTAAAATTGAAGTTTTTTTCTCAATTTTATTTGTCATAATTTATTTTTTTTTATTCCAAAAAATGATCAAATGTCCTTTAATTTCAGTGCTATAAAAATATTAGCTTTCTGATACTAAAATCTAAAATTTAAAATATAAAATATAGTAAAAAGTGATATTAAAAATAACATGAAATAATTAAGTAACAAGTGGTACTAGAACCAGAGCTTTAATTATTTAATAAGATGCAGATTAATATAATATATAACACTGTGATGAAAAATTGTAAAAAGCAGTTTTTAAAATTTATCTATTAGCTTTCTGATAAAAAAATTTAAATAATTAAATGTAAGTATACTCTCGAGTCTACTATCACTCCATAATAATAGCCGCGACAAAATGAATCTATAAATTTTATATTGACAATTAGTAATTTAATATTTCATGTCAAATATGTGACACGTCATGCGTCACGGATAAAAACTACCAGCCACATCCTTTGTGACGGGTTCTTTTTCTCGCGGGAGATGTGAAAAAAAGTAAAGAGAAAGGGTTAAAAACCTTTAGGCTTTCATACCGCTCTAAAAAATTCATCGTCTAGGGGATGAGGCTGAGTCATTATACACTCACACGTTACCAAGTAGAATGGTTAGCACGAGCGAAGGATAGAAAATAAAAAATAAAAAAATGTTTGGTATCGCATCGTCATCCCGTCAGGAGAGCAGGAGGAGGTTTTCTATTACATCTCCGAGCACGATTGAAGCCTTTGGGCTTGATATGAATGAAAGCATTCGGAAAACCCAGAAGAAATTCAATATCACCCACTAGTAATATTGCGCCCAGGTACTCAATTTTTTTTATTCAATGTCGTTCAATTTAATTGACAGTTCCTCGACGCACACTTATCTCATTGATTACAATATTATATTATATTACCTTTAATCAAAATCAGTATTTCTGCATTTATTCCTTTAGAGTCTTGTTATTCATTTTATTCATACGCTGTTTGTGAGCTTTTTTCATTACAATTTTATCTTTTATAGTATAAGTATGAAGATACTTTTAAATAAGATATTTTGCCTTTATGCTTCCCGTCAATACAATTTTTATTTATATTTATGAGAAATCAATAAAGGAAGAAGAGTTAAATAGCTCTTTTCTGAATTTTCATTAAATAAAATTTATAGGAGATAAAATGAATATTATAAGAAAAATTTAACTTTATAACTTTGTATAAATTAAATGGCCATTAAAAAATGACTGTGAACACACAAAAAAAAAATCTACTTGAAGTAAAAAAATTAATGAAGATTAAAATAGTATTGAGTTAAGAAAAAAATTTTTTTTTACTTAACAATTCATTCTGCACATAATTACACTGATAAAAAAATAACAAAAAAATTTTCGATTCAAGTAAAATTTACTTTAAATACATAGTAAAAAATTTTGCGTCAAAAAACTTAGTGAAATATTTTTATATTAAATATTTAACACTTTTATGTGTAAATACAACATTTATTCTGTTAAATCAACACAAAAAGTGTTAAATATTGAACACAAAATTTTTTAACGCAATGACGCAAAATTTTTAACCTTCAATCAAATTAATTTTTTTCATCAGTCTAAGAAACTTGTCATCCCTTTTACTAAAAAAAAAAAAAAATACAAACAAATTTTCCGTAATAATAATAATAATAACGAGTAACTAAAAGTTTTTAATCTTTTTAAGTGACAATATATAAGCAATAAATTTACCTTACAACTGCAATACATCAAATTATCCACATCGTCTGCATTAACTCGTAAAAAGTAGCATGTAAGTGCGAATGTTTTGCACAGACACGCTCACATTTACATAGAAAAAGAATGAAAGTGATATGGGATAAAGAGTAAGTCGAAATATTACGAAAGCTTCATCATCAAATGAGAGTAACTTTGCAGAAATATATACGCGAAAACTATATATATAATATAGTGTATATGAAACACAGAAGAGAAGAGGGGATTGAGTTTTAAAGAAGGCGCTTCAGCTTTTATTCATGCATAAAATCTATATTCTTCGGTTGAAAGTGGAAACAACGTGCTTCATCGCGAGAGAACCGTCGCATCACCGACTACTACGATACTCCGCATTTTCCCTCCTATCCATTCACACTGCACCCACAACTCGGAATCTCCTTGCACCTCCGGCAGTAAAAGCTCCACGGTAATGTAGTGTAGGTGGATGCTCCTATCCAACTTCTCTGCATCCCTCTCGAGTCTTCCAATACATTTACTGCCTCATTCTTGCTGTATAATATTATATATATGTATCTACGCTCTGTGCTTTATATATTATACGTATTGCTGTGGGTTATCGCACTCTGAACGTCGTCGAGTCAGTTGCCCAGAAGCAAAATATTTCATTCGTGACGACTTTCCTGTTCATTCTTCACTTCTATCTCTAACTATACACCAACTTTATCTATCTATATTCTGCTATGATAAAATCCGCGATTGACATTGATCATCTACATTCTACAATTTATGAAATTTTTTATATATTAATAAAAAAGTTTGGAAAATTCAAAAGTGCACGCCTCATAACGCTCATTCATTTTTTAAGAAAAAAATTAATTGTGTAGTTGATAAAAAAAAAAAAAAAATAATAATTAAGTAATTTCTTACACAGTAAAAAATTTTGCGTCAAAAAATTTTGTGTTAAAAATTTTTGTGTTAATTTAACACTTTTCTGTGTTAATTTAACACAATAAATGTTAAATTTACACATAAAAGTGTTAAATATTTAACACAAAATTTTTTGACGCAATGACGCAAAATGTTTTACTGTGTACAGAGTATTTTTCATTTTTTTTTTTAAACATCGGCGCCCTTTTTTCTTGTCATATGCGCACGCAGTCTAAAAAAATCTAGCTTGATCAAGTGGCGCCATAGTTTTTACGTGACAAATCAGAAAAGTTCGTTTGGCTTTGTACGGTTGTATCGTAGTGAATTTTAATAAAAATTCAATTAAAAAAAATACGTAAACTAGGCCATTGATATGAAATACGGACCCAGTTCATCAAATTCTTAAACTAATAAAAAAGGTCCGGTCTTGAAATATCAATTTGTTCGGGAGTAATCGTTGGTACATCCAAAATGGAGTGACATCCGGACGTCCACGTAAAATTTTTTTCAAAATAGCACCATGAAATGATTTTAGAAAGTAAAAGATGGTTTAATTTAAGTGTTTTTTCGGTGTACATCTACTTATATCATTGTATAAGTGTAGTATGGTTGTGATAGAGGCATTTAAAAACCACAAAATTGCTTGACCTTGACGAGTCGAGTATAAAGCACAACCTCACGCGCTTCGCGCTATGAGGCGTGCAAAAGCAATATCATATTTATATTTTATTCAAGATATTGTATAATTAATTCATTGTTTTACGATGCACGGTAAAGCGTGATTATGAATAAAATTTACGTTTAATTTAGTGTGAAAATGTGAAAGATGAAATGAAAAAAAAAGGGGTAAAATAGTAGTCTGTGAATACGTAGCAAGAGAGAGAAAGAGAGGGGGAGAAAAAACGAGGGGAAGGATAAAGAATAAAGATAAAGAGAAAAATATATAACTCGGCGTCGATGCTTGACAGAAACGTGACTGCTGGAGGTATCAAAGGGGAAAGAGGCTTCACTGGAGATGCAAGAGGGGAGTAGTTCTTTGGATCTTGACGAGCCTTCAAGCAATCAAGTTGTTACTGCTAAAGAATATGGATTTTCTGTGCATATGTATTATCTCAATTTATTACCTTCATTATTGCTATTACTCGTTTTTTCGTTTGAATCTTTGAAGTTGTGAATATGCTTATTTTTTACTTGCTAATTACGTTCTTAATGAAAATATTTATCGTGTTAAATAATCACTTTAATTTTTACGTTTATTGAATTATAAAGTTTAAATATTTTAATATGAATAATTTAATTACATTTTTTGAGAATGTGAAACTAAAAAAAAATAAACAAAATTTGACTATTTTACTTTTTTTTTTTTATAAATGAATGTATTGTTTTTACTGTTTAAATTTCACGTTAAAAACTTTTGAAAGAAAAATAATTGAGATAAAAGTAGTTCAGAAGAGCAACATTTAGATTAAACCAACGCTAAACTAGATGGATACGTTATATACCTACTTCAGAACAGTATCAAAACTATAATATTAGTATGACAGCGTGGGAGTTTATACAACAGTCTAATCATTAGAGTAAAACTTGGAAAGTTGAGCCTTTTAAAAAATCACAAGATTAACAAAAATAAGTGACTTTTTTCAATTTTCATTTCTAAGAATTAAACATATTACTAATTATCAAAAAAATTATTTAGACCTGGTGCTGTCAAACTAACTTAATGGCTGTATAACAGCATCACTTGGTAAATTATCAACTTAATGGTGTTAATTATGTGCAATTGCTACAACTTTTATAATTATAATTATTATTCTTATATTATTATTTTTTCTTTTGGTTTGCAATTGCTAACACATCAATGGTCTACTCATTTAGCAATCTATCTATTAAATTTATAATTAATATTAATATTTATAATAAATGGAATATTTATAATTAATATTAATATTGATATTCTATTAAATATGAAATCACTATGCTGGCTATAAGTCATCTTGTTATAAATAAAAATTTTTTTTTTATATACTAACTGTTGTATTATTAACCCTGTTAATAGCCCCTAGGCTTTTGGGTTTGTTTATTTAAATAAAATAAAATATTAATTCGACAATAATATAATACTCAATATTTTTGAATTTTGAACTTTTAATTTGATGATTTAACGATTATTCATGTGCGATTTTTTTTACTGAAAAGAAATAAAAATACTGTGTCAATAACTTCATTCATTGAAAAAAAAAAATTAATAATTATTGGAACTTTTACCTACATTTTACTTGACAATTAAAATAACTTCACTCAGTACAAAGTGAAATAAAATGTTTCGTTAAAAATTTTTTCTTTCTCTACAACTTAGTTCTTTTTACAACTTTATTTGTATAGAAAAAAGTCACTTTTTTTCGCAAGAAAATTACACGACAATTTTCACATGTCACGTGAGTTTTTTTCATTATTCCCCTACACATAAGCGTCGTTCTATTGAACTGACATATGGCGGGCGGCAATGACATCTAACTTTACCTTTTTATAATTCACCGAAAAACATTAACATTCATGGTTTTATTTAAACTGAAAAAGTGTCACTGGAGATATTTAAGCTCACTGTTATCGTAGAATTTTTTTTTTTTTTTTTGAGTAACTGAATGTTAAATGTTAAGCAGACATAAATACAGTGATTATTTAATTGTAATTACAATTACTATTTACAATCAGATGTTTGATTAATGATAAATGTGATTTGAAAAATCCACAAAAATTTTTCGGCTTAAATAAATAATTAAAAATTCAGGTGATTTTATTTCGGTGACTGAAATTTACAGTTGAATTGTCCGAGCGCATTCACATTGATTATCACACTGGCTTGGCAAACATTGCGAGCTCTAAAATTTTATCTTCCAATTTCGTGGTGCTTTGTGTTTATATCACGTACGTATGAGTGTATATAATACGCATGTGTATTAATTTATTGTAAATGTAGATTAAATTGGGTAACACACGAATAATAGCGTCGATAACTGGCTATTGGTCGGATTTTCAGTTTCCAATTTTATTTTTTAAATTAATACACATGCATAAAAAAATTGTATAGGTCGTTTCAAAAGAAATAACTTTCCAGTCTATTGAAATTGAATTTTCCTGAAGTTTTTTTACTAAAACTACTGCAAAAGTGAAAAAAATTATTGCGTGGATATAAAAAAAGTTTGGAATACCCAAAAGTACACACTTTGAATGGTAATGTTAATTTTATTAATTGTTCGTGTTATAAAGAAAAAAATTGAGATAATATTTGCGGTAAAATTAATATTGTTAAATTAATAATTACAATTCGAGCAAAAGTTTCGAAAAAATGTATAAAAAAGCATATAATAAAATTAAAAGTAAGTAAAAGCAATGGAATGCATTCCTACCAACAACGTGCGCTGGAAAAGTAATAATGCAATCCACAAATTCCACATCCAACAAATAAATTTTTCGCATATTTTCGATAAACGGAATCTACAATAAAAATTTTATTTGGTACTTGAGAAGATTAAAGGCTTCTCGTATTATCTGTGTATTTATTAAAAATTTTTTTACTTAATAGAATAAAATTACTTTTTTTGCATTTCTCAAGGTAATATTTACTTGATGAAATTATCGTAAATCTTATAAAATGAAACATCATTTTAAAAATAAAAAACATTATTTAAATTAATTATTTTTCTGCCCTCCGGCCGGAAAGTGGCAACTTTCTGGCCGCTGCGCTAAACAAAGTTGCCACATTCCGGCTACGTCGAGCAGAAAAATAGTATACACACCTTGGCCAGTAAAAAGTAAAGCCTCAGACCACATGTTTGTCAACCTCGGCTTCGCCTCGGCCAACAATTACATGTGGTCTGAGACTTTTCTTATTTTATTGGCCTAGGTATGTAATATACTATTTATGAATAAATTACAGAATTTTTTTAACATTTTTTATTAAAAAATATCTTCTATAGAATTTTATTATTTGTATACAAATATACGTGAAGCTTTAGATATTACAGAAGGCCATGAAGAATTCGATTTTTCATGGTCCAATACAATTTCATTTCACTTTTATTAGCACGAAAATACAATCGAGAAAATGTTTAATTTAAATAAAATTCATGAAAACATTTGTGGGGAATTGAGCTCCAAAGGTCATGCGTACAGTGAGGATTTTGTTACGTCAATCATGTAAATATACGGTTAATCAATGTTTCATCCCACCAAGAAAATAACTATGTCATACAATATTGAATGACATACCAATTCAACTTCTAATTGAATTTTATTTTCCGATACTCTGTGAGAGTAAAAAAAAATATTGTTGAATGATTTTTCACAAAAATAAAATTTTTACTTTTTTGCTTCCGAACAAAAAAAAGCTAACGTTAAAACGTGTATTGACATTTGAAAAAGCTCTGACACGGTACTTGTCATCTGGGGCTGTGTAATCACCAAACAAAAAACAGGAGATTCCGAGAGCTTACATTGTTTCAAATTTTATTTATTTAGAGTGATCATCAAAACCGAACTTAGTATGAAATGGAACATTTCAATATAGGGTATGTATGGATTTTCCGAGCTTTTCAATATATTTACCTCGTATTGGTAATATTGTGCACGTACCGCCAATTAATAATGTGACGTAATAATTTGACACAATAGACTCGAAAATGTTAAAATGGAATCCACAATGTACGTTGCGGATTATTCAATATAAAAGACTAACGATAGAGAACATGGCTGACAGATTAATTATTTTATTTTCACATGAATTAATACGTACAATAAAAGATAAAACTTTCATCGTATTTCTATTTTTGCCTTAGTAAGTCATCGATGAATAAATTAAAAACGAAGTACTTAGTAACTCTAACAGACTTGTATTTATAATTGACGGATAATTAATTGATTAAATAAATTCTGAACTCGTTCCAGACACCGATAATTTAATTTTAATTTCCCAGAAACTTCTTTAAAATGTATTAATTCTGTTCAACGGTAAGCAATGTACTTTACTAATCTAAGTTGGTTTATTTTCGAAATGCGCTCTTTAAAAACTGAAATCATTTTTTGATTAATTATAAAGTTATATTTGTTTCAAATTACAAAATTAAGAATGATTTTATAATGAGACTAGATTTTTTTTAGCACGGAATGTTTTTTACGGTCATTCATAATAATTTTGTCAAAAATAGTTTTGAAAATTTTTGACTCTCCTAAAGAATTTATCTGACATCGATTTTTATTTTAATTAACCATTAATGAATTTTCATCTTGTAAGACATGACAATTGACGTGAAAGTTTTTAAAAAATCTAAAAATTGTAACCACAATCTATCTTTTATTCTTCTATATAACCTGACATGGTCCCATATGACCAAATAGAGCCTATATGTAAAGCTTAAAGGGTTATAGGCAGTTGCAAAGGTAAAAAAAAAAAACATTTTTTTATGAATTTTTTATCGACACAGTTTTTATTTATCAATTACAATTGATGGTTATTCAAAGAGAGCCTACTTTTAAGAATACAATAGCGCATCAATCATGTAAAAATATAAATGTGTACCGCTCCTGTAGAAGATATTCCAAACGACCTCTAAAAAAAAGATCACCGTTTGGCGGTGATCTCCATTTCGGCGATTTGCAATATCTATAATCAAAAAATTTGGTGAATTCTTTTAAAGGATAGATTAATGCAGGTATTGAACAAAGGAATAAGATTTAAAAAAATTATTACTATTTTTTTTTTAACAATTTGGAAAATTGTTTTTTAACAAAAACGAAAAATTTTTTACAAATAGACACCATTTAGTCAAAAATCAACATTTTTCTTATTCCTTCGTCCAATACCCGCATTAATCTATCCAGAAGAATTCACCATATTTTTTGATTTCAGATAATCCAAACCGCCGAAATTAATATTTTCAATTTTTTTATTGTCATATCAAAAATATTTTTACGGATTATATATAAAAAAAGCTAATTTTTAATTTTATTTCTATAATTTTTATATTTGTGTATGATCATCGATCAAGTGTAGACTGCACCAAGACACGAAGGAGAGTAGACCAAAGTCCAATCAGCCGGTGTGACGTGAACTCCTTTTGGTGGATAGAGTCTACCACTGTTCAGTGGTATTGTGGTTTGCGGCAGTCACTATTGAACATTGCGAATAGCGGAGTTACAGACTCCCATCCTATTGGACAGACATCTGTTACATTAAAATTGTCAAGTGTTACTCGACTTTCGATGTTCCACTATTCTATTATGTACTCTCTACAAACTATATTTACCTTCTAGTTCTCTGTTCGCTGGCTCAGATACTAGCTAGATATGTACTTCGTAATTCACTTACTCATGTAACTGAAGACAAATAAAATCTAGACAAGCTTAATTTTATTAAAACTTGACAAGGTTCGATTTGCAACTCGAGATTTATTAATAATCCAAATTCAATGTGCCATGGTGTAGTCTTTTACATATAAAAGTTCAAGAGTCTTACGCAAAATCTGGGTGCTGCGTTATGCAATGTCGATGCATTTCTATGGGTTACATTTCTGAATAGACAGTCGTATGGTTACGATACTCGTAAAATTACATACGGCGAAATATTATTATAAGGCAATGAAATTTTTTTTTACTTTTCTGTGTATTGGGATTGGTACCTGCTTTTATATTCTTATTTTATTAAATCCAAATTGAAGCCATATTTTTTGTAATGAATGTTAGAAATAAAAAATTCCCTTGATAGTGCTGAATAAAATTATTTAGTTTTTTTTTAAATACTTTCCATACACAGAAAAAAAAATTTAGTTAAATTATTAATATTGTAGATAATAAAAAAAGATTTAAAATAAAATAGGGTGTCAATAATTCGATCCCTGTCACTAATTGGTGCCTTTACCTTAATTGAGTTTGCGAGAAATTTTACAATTTTTTTATTTAATAATTTAAATCATTGTTCGATAATAAGATTTACATATTGATGATATAACATGAGTATCATTGTCATTTAATTATTCCTATAATTATAACTGTCACCAATATCACATCTCAGAAATCATAAAATAGAATTTTCCAATTACATTTGAATTTTCAAATTTAGTAAAAGAATATTTGTTATAACACTTCCACATATTCGACGATCGATCACTAAATATCTTAAAATTTCACTTGTAATTTTACATTTTTATTTATAGAAACTTCAAGTTATTTTAAAGTAATTTCATTAACCCAATTCTAACTTGTTATCAATGTACGAATGAGACGAGTGAGATTGAGGTTGACATTAGTTAGCACCCGGCTATAGAGCTGTTGAATACAGTTAATTGATGATTGATAGTGTGCCAGAGGCAAGTCCAGTCTAGCTTCGTATTCGGATTCAACAAATACGAGCCGCTGTTGACTATTCTGACTCTGTTTTAGTTTTTACCATGTATAGATGCAATACTATCATCAGTAATCAGTCTGTTAATTTTCGTCTAAAAACAAATGTATTGAATATTCAATTACTAAACTTACAATTCTCATTACAAGAGAAATCATCAGTATTTTATTTTTTATCGCCACAATCTGACAAAAATAAATTTCACATTTTATTTTCATTGGTTTAAAAATATTTATAAAAAAAAATTCAACAAAGATTATAAAATATTTTCTGAATAAGAAAAAAATATACCTTTAATGTATAAATAATAATAACTAGCAACTTTGCAGTCACTATGTGACTGCCGTGACTTGTAAACTATAAATAAATAAAATTTTGCTTTATTAAATAATAACTTTTATTAAATTGCACTGTACTTTCTTAACTATTAATGTTTTTAAAAATATAAGCTCATCCCGATGTTACACTCATTAAGGGCTTTCATTTGAGTACCCACATGCATTTTGATATATTTTTCATATATACATATATATAATTTTTATAATTATATGAAAAATTGATGTGGGTACTCAAATGAAAGGTCTTGATGAGTGTAACATCAGGATGAGCTTATATCCTTAAAAATGTCAATAGTTCACAAGATATTTGTTAAATTGCCCTGTACTATTAAGGAATGACTATTGCATTTTGTTAACTAATGATGTTTTTAACAATATAAGCTCATCCCGATGTTACACTCATCAAGAGCTTTCATTTGAGTACCCACATGCATTTTTGATATATTTTTCATATATAAATATATATAATATATATAAATATATGAAAAATTGATGTGGGTACTTAAATGAAAGGTCTTGATGAGTGTAACATCGGAATGAGTTTATATCTTGAAAAATGTCAACAGTTCACAAGATACAAGGTCATTTCTTAATTATGTATTTAGAGATAGAGTATTTTCGAATGCCGCTTAAATATTTATCATAATAAATTGACTATCGGTGAGAATGATATGAAATCTTGAAAAGACACAAATTCAAATCAAGACCTTTGCAATGATTTTAAATTTCACTAAAAAAACCGATTTTATCATATGAATATCCTGGACACAAAATTTTTCTTATTCTCTTAATAATAATAATTACAGTAAAAATAAACATAAGAAAATACATAAGAAACAGGTAACAATGATAGCACTGTTTATAATAGTCGGTTGATAACGACAACAAAAGTAAAGATAAAGAAAGGAAGAAATAACAGGAGAAACTTTGGTGAAGCATGTCATTTCTGTATTATACGGCCAGCGCGAGAGAAATGTCCAGAACAGAAAAGCGTTGTTAGAAAGCATCGGACCGAAAGCTTGGAGGTGTGGAATAAACTTCCGTCTGTCTGAATGAACTGAAACCACTTCTCTTGTTTTGCTCACTTTCTTCACCACAGCACACGTTTATCGTCCATTCCCAGTATTTTTTTTTATTTAATTTATCGAATTGTTAGCATCAGGTTTCAATTTAAATTTATATATCAAAACACACTCTTATTTTAATTAATTATCCATTAAACCTTTTAAAGTACTTTATGAATTGATAACCAGCAATCAATGTAATTGCATTAGAAACTCAAAATCCACTAATTAAATTACATTTCAGGCAATATTTATTTGTGAATACTCGCCTACGTACTATGCAATATTTATTCGCGATTTATGTTCTTCGATTCTGATAGATTAAACGAGATTGATGGACATGGTAAAAACATTTATAAACAATGCCATTTAAGTTAATTGATTTTAATATCTAATCTATTCTATCAATCATTAAGTGGAAAATTAACAAGTCATCGGCATAGATTTATTTTTGATCATTTTTAATTTGTTAAATTATTGAAACTGATTAATAATATAAATTTAAATAGAGCGAATTTTGTAATATTATCAAATATTTATTATTTATTCTCTGATAATTAAGCTAAAATGACCATTTGCATACCAAAATAATGATAATTTAATAAACAAATATTTACTGTTTAGTCTGTAATAATATCGGACAATAATTTGGGAAAATTTAGACCAGAATGCTAAGTGAGATGTGGATATAGGATTATGAAGGATTCTCTCTGTTATCAGAGTTCTACTATCTGAATTAATAATCTAAACATATTTTACATTGGTTGGTTATTCGAGAGTTTGTTTTGGTTCAATCAGATGCTATTGTTTTACATAATATTTCGATATTTACAAATTTGCTGTAATATTCCTTAAAATTTGCAAATTAACAGAACAAAAATTACTATTTTAATTCATTTTTGCATTCATACTTTTAATTTTTAAATAATTAAACACTTAAAATATTTTTAAAAGTATAAATGATTTAATTAATAAAAAGAAATTAATTTAAAAAAAAATTTCACGGTGGCTTAAGCGAATAATGTAATCACGTAGTCAAATACTCGCAGTCCAGTATTTTAAAAATTATTATTTTATTTAGTGATTAATTTTTTTTTATTTTTATTCTAAAGGGTATATCCCTAGCAAAGGTTGCTGAGTATTATTTCTTGGTTCTGAGCTGAACAATCTGGGTGTTGAGAGCAGTGAACTGAACTGAACAGAAATCCACACACACACACACACACACACACACACACTCGAAATACATCTACACCTCTATATGTACCAATGCAGAGATTCAAATGCGGCCAGCATTCGTGAACAATTCCAGTTCAACGCTGCAATTATAATTAATTGCAACCTGCGGGTCCTCTATTAGCAAATATGGTGGAGGCTTTCAAGGCACCACACCAGTACAGTAGAGTACAGAGCACTGTAGACTAGTAAGAGCCAACTACAATCATAATAAAAATTATGCAGCCATTGCGCACTCGATTTTACGCTCGAGCTTAATTCAAGTGATATGAATGCGATACCAATAAAAAAAAATAAAAAAAAACGAGTATTGTAAAGAAAGAAGGAAGTGAAAATAAATTGATTCATAACCACGTAAAATATGAAAAAAAAATGTAAGTTGATTTTTACTACCTAATTAGTTAATCTCTACTTGTAGGGAAACATTACACGGAAAAAATTTTATTTACTGGAATTTAAACTAGTTGTAAAAAAGTACCAGACTTAATTAACAATTGGATTGTGATAATATAGCTTCTTAATTAAATGTTTTAGTGTCTTAGCTTTTGATCTTACGTTTGTAAGCTTGCGTTTTATAACCTCTTAAAAACTTTACTTTCACATAAAAGAACAGCCCTTTGTTCTTTTGTCATCGACGCTTGTCTTCAATTTAACTTCTATGGAAAAATTTCTTTTGTCTGTACGCTCGAAATATCTAAAGATTTTCGATAAAATATTCACTCGAAGGCAGCTTCCAATTTATATCATTCTCTTGACATTCTTGACCTACTCATTTTTTTTTTCAAGTTATTCAATATTTATTTTATCACTGTGAATATTCTTCTACACCGATGATAAATTTTCAGAAGTATTTTTATAAAAATAATTTTAGAGTTAACTTCCGTGGCATTATTAACTGTTTAATTTAAATTGTACCTGCTATTTTTGTTATATAGATCACAGAAAATTTGTTCAGTTATGTACTTTAGTTTTTATAAGTTAAGAGAAAATTGTAATGTATTTTTAAGTTTACTCATGTTTTCTAAAATATTTCGACAGACTTTCACAAAGACGTTATAAAACTTAAAATTCGGAAATTTATGAGTCAAACTCAAGTAGTTGCCATTGTCAGATAATCCCTTTAATGACTTAGACTAACCTTCAACGCAAACGGATAAATTTTACAATCCATCTGTTCATCAGATGGCGACCAGACTTTTCCCAATTTAGCAATTTTCTCACACTTAGTTTAAACAACCTTTCTTTAAATAAATTACACCCTTTCCAGAATCCCTTTAGTTAACAACAATTCCCCAACTCCAGTTACTTTCCACCAATCAAAAACGAAAATACCCTTCCCAAAATTGCACTCTCTGACTACGATAGTTGGACGAAAAATCGAATAAGACAGTTACCCAAAAACCTTTGACCACGCTCGCCGAGCGCCTTTGTTACTGACAAACCTCTGACCACGCTCGCCGAGCGTCTTATACCTGACCTTTACCGACTTACGTACCGATAAATTTAATGTAAAAAGTATAGTCAGTACAAAACAAAATTAATAACTAATAAAAATGATACTGTCTTTCTCTCAATTTAATGCTAAATAAGAAATTCACAATCCTAAAATATTTTCCGAAGTATGTAAAATTGCATTATATTCTTAATACCTTTTACATTACTTGAAATATCTTCATTTAATATTTAAAATAATGCTCCAAAAACTGCTTCGCCAAGTTGAAGAAAAAAATATAGAGAATTCTTGATAGTATTTTACTTATTGTTACAATTTCATGCTCTGAATCAGCACTTTTAATTATTTAAAATATTTGGTATTTTTTTTTCTACACGGAAAAAAGTAAACTGTAATAAATAATAGTCGATTAATAATAAGTAATGATCAACTGGAAAAAATTGACATTTCAAACTGTAAAATCGTGATTTTAACAATCACTCTACAATTTATTATTTACATAGAAGAAAATACTATTTTAAATAGTAACAATCGCTATGTGAAAGTTGAAAATGTTAAAATATAATAATTAAGAATTTTGACTTTGATATTTATCATTTCGTAACTAAAAAATGATCGCATGATACGTAAAAAATATAAACTACAGTTACTAAATTTCTAAACAAGCAACGTCAATATTTACAAAGTAAAATGGTAAATTTTAAACGCAACGCTAAAAATCAAACTGTAATTATTGATTTGCTTGGATTGGTAAAATATATATTTTGAGAGTAGAATTTTTATTGTTTTAAATTAACGCTCTAATTTGCAAATTGTTTTACTCCTTTTTAGAGAATCTTCTATTTGTAGGAAAAAAACAATTAGTTCAAAATTTATTATCCCTTTAAAAAACCATTTAATATCATTATTATTTAATAGAGATATAATATTTAGGTTTGAATCATTCAAATAATTTTTCATTCGATTATGGCTAAAAAAATCACTCTCTAAAAAATAAGGAGTTAGACAAATTGCTAATTAGACCGTCGAAATGTTAAATTCTCCGAGGGTGAAATCTTCTTCTTCTCCTCATAGTATAGACTATATATTGAAACGGTAATTTTTACTGTTTGAATTTGTTATTTTTTTAAGATAAGAGAGTCGTTATTCACTATAGTGACAGCTACTAATCACATTTTCGATACTCAATTATCAATTTTGACTTTTACACTTTTTACATTAATTAAGTTTTGTAATGTTTACATTTATACCACCCCGATATCCGCTGTACTGTTTGAAACTATAAAAATTAATCGGAATCCGAGTGAATTTTACTGTTTACTGTTTTCCGTGTAATTATTTCAATTTTCATCGAAATTTAAGCGGCATTTTTTTTAAATAAAATAAAAACAACAATTTCTCGTCCATATTCAAGACAATAAAAAAATTTTCTTGGGTCAAGAATTTTTCTCTTTAATCGAGTTTTTTTTTTTTTTTTTTTTTTTTGTAGCATAAATTATCAATACATCAAGAATCACCCGACTAAAGAGCCAAACAACGAGCAATACCTTCTAGAGGCGTTTATCTGCGTTAAAGTAATTTATTTGTTGCTATCGGCTCAAACGGAAATGCAAAGAAATAAAAAAAGAGGGGATCATAGATAAAATGTATTTTTCACCGAGAAAAAACGGACGAATCAACAGGTCTTAGCAGTACAGCAATGATGTTGGATAACTGGAGCACGGGAACGTTAAAAAATAAAATCATTTGTGCGAGCCACCAACCGAACACGTTCTTGCACCTCGGTATCCTCTTTAGAAAGCTCAAAAGCATCGAAGCGGCAACACCCCGCGTAGCGTATCAATCTCCACCGCCTGCGGGTTCGGCTACTATAAATCTTGCTTGCCTCATGGCATGCTCTTTCTATTCTCTCACCCCGCCGCCCGACGACTCTTTCTACAGTCCTCTAAAGCGTTAGCTCACAACCTGTAGCTGTACATTTTACACATTTCAAATGTACCATCGACAGAGAACACTTTAAACAACTTTCATTCTTTCTCACTTACTCCCATTTGTCTATCTTTCTCCAACTTTTACTTAAACACGTTCTTCTTGGATCTAACATGTATAAATACCAAGTGTATTCACATATATATATTTCGTTTCCAATGTTAGAAAAGCGGAGAAAAGGATTTAACTTGTATGCATGAAACATAGCAGATTCCTCAACAAATCATTTCAATCGTGATTTATTATTTGGATTTTGAATTTTATAACAATTTGTCAATCTTACGAAAATCTTTGAGTACTTCTTAAAATGTAATATTTCATATTTACATATATATTTCTTATAAATTTTTGGGATTTAGTCTTCAAATTTAATTTATTAAGAAAATTATATTATTCAAGCTCGAGTAAAATTTAATTAGATTTTACTTTCTGTCTCTCAAGTCTTAATGAAATTATTTATTAAATATTCTTGAGTGAGTCATTAGATTTTGATATGATTCAGTTCTGTAAAATTATTAATTAATAATTTCATTTTAAAATCTTCATTAAATTTTGACGAAGAACAATCTTAAATTTATAAAAACTTCTAGATTTAAGTAGGTTATTTTAATTTAAATATGAACGGAGAAAATAATTCTGTAACATCATGAATTTTTGATATTATATCAGACAGCTCTCATCTTTTATTTTTTTCCACTTGTCTGCCGACATTCTAGATACCAACATTATCTCAACCACTAGCAACACCTCAACAACGATTATTCTTGCTGGTATACATGCCATCACCACGTATTTTGTTTCACCTGTATGTAGTTTTTTTTCCAGACAATTGCCACATACAACCTGGCACGGGTGAAATCCGTCCGGGCCTCAAAATGAGGATGAGAAAAAGCGTTGACGAGAATTGGAAGAAAAAGGAGCGTAATAAAAGCTCTCGGAAAAAAATAAATGCGAAAGAAAAGTTAAAGAGAGAAAATGCACCAGAGCCAGAGATTTTCTTATTCTTTTCTTCAGTAATTGTAGGGTCGTTACTTTGCACAAGTTTCTGCACTAACTTCACAGAGTATACTTCCATCCACTCTTTATACTCCACTTTAATTTTATAAGCAAATCGATATCGTTAACTTTCAAATTTGAACATTCAATTAATTTATTTATTTATTTATTGTTGTTTCCTTCCCGTGAATAATTTTTCTGATGTGGGAATATTCGGATCTATACATGACAATCAAAAAATAATTTATTGTAATTTTATATTATTTCTAGACATGTACACGTTAATTAACATGTAAAATTAAATAAAAATTGGCTCACTTAATTATTGAGAATATATTGTCTAACGAATTGATCAAATAGATCAAAATAATTTCTTCTTCTAATTAAATTTCTAATTAGTGAAGCACTTTGTCTATTTAACTATTACAATAAATACAAATATTTCATAATAAAAGTGGACATTTATATTGATTTTTTTTCTCAAAATATTAAATTAAAATTTTTTATTTCAATAAATTTTTAAGCTAAGAAATCCTTTGCTGGACAATATTTTTTTCCTTCAGTGTAATCGCACAGTAAAAAAATTTCCGTCAATTTTTTTTTTTTTTTTTTTTTTTTTTTTTTTTTTCATTTAAAAATATATTTATTGATCCTTTATATTTACATATATTAATACAAACTCTGTACAATTCATATATTTTTTTTAAATTTAAGTTCATTCATATTTCCTGGCCATTTTTGGCTTTAGCATATATTAAATTTTTTATTTTATTTCAATGATAATAGTTACAATAATTTTTTATAATATAGTTTAGTATCAGCATTTAGGAATTCCGTCAAATTTTGAACTTAAAATCAATAAGAATGAATTCTCTTGTAAAGAAATGATTTAGCTATCATTCGCCCTCTGTCGGGAACTTTTAACACTATCTTTAGTTAAAAAATTATATATTATGCTTGACAAGTACGAACTTGAAATACAATTACTATTTCTGACAATAAATTACAATGAATGTAGTTGCAAGTGAGCGCAAAGCGATAGAAAGTAGTATGGGGCAACGAGAGCTAGACACAACAAACCCCCACTCCGCGGCCACTGGCGCCAGACCTTTTCCGCTCCCCGCCGTGAGGGGTCTCCCCCTGTGAAGGGGATCCCTCGGTAGATTTTTGGGCCTGAAGTTTTTCCTGTACGATCTGGTGGGGGAGGGGGGTAAGTTGTATGTGGATAGGGATTTACAATATGGGGTAATAGAGATGTAGGTCATAAATTAGTCGTGGCATGGGTTAATGGGAAAAAGATGTAGGATTTTCTATTTATTTTTGAAGATGTGGGTTATTTTTAAAATGAAAACAAGTAAAATATTTCGTTTTTTTTTTTTTATTTACCATATTTCTTCATTCTCTCAGTCATACTTATAAAATCATTTTCTGTAGTACTATTAGTAATACAACTATTAAAAATGTGTTTAATAATACGATTTATTTCTCGTAGTACAAAAAATAATAAAAATAGTAAAAATATAAGTAATACTGTTAAAAGGGATATAATTTTTAGTAACAATTGATTTATGTCTTCTATATTTATTATTAGTCAGCGATGTCTTTTCCCTCAGTTGCGCTATAGTATAGGGTGTAGCGAAGTGATAACTGACTATCAATTTCATTGATTATTCTCTGTGTTAGATCCTCGTGATGGTACAGTAGCTCCCAGAAGAAAGAAAAGCCGAGGTCTCCAAGATTTGATTTGAATGAAGGTGATCGTTCAGAGTATTTGTATAAATCGAGAAAATGTTTTTCAAAGTAATTCAATAGTGTAGAGGTATTTGGTGTTTCTCTGACGTTTAGTAGTAGGTTTTTTAAAATATATCTTGATATATTTTCTCCTATAGAGTTTATGTAGTCCAAGACAGGAAGTTGTTCAATGTAATTTATCCAATGATTTACACTAAAGTGTACCGCTAAAAGTGTAAATCATTGGATAAATTACATTGAACAACTTCCTGTCTTGGACTACATAAACTCTATAGGAGAAAATATATCAAGATATATTTCAAAAAACCTGCTACCAAACGTCAGAGAAACACCAAATACCTCTACACTATTGAATTACTTTGAAAAACATTTTCTCGATTTATACAAATACTCTGAACGATCACCTTCATTCAAATCAAATCTTGGAGACCTCGGCTTTTCTTTCTTCTGGGAGCTACTGTACCATCACGAGGATCTAACACAGAGAATAATCAACGAAATTGATAGCCAGTTATCACTTCGCTACACTCTATACTATAGCGCAACTGAGGGAAAAGACATCGCTGACTAATAATAAATATAGAAGACATAAATCAATTGTTACTAAAAATTATATCCCTTTTAACAGTATTACTTATATTTTTACTATTTTTATTATTTTTTGTACTACGAGAAATAAATCGTATTATTAAACACATTTTTAATAGTTGTATTACTAATAGTACTACAGAAAATGATTTTATAAGTATGACTGAGAGAATGAAGAAAAATGGTAAATAAA
>CAJNRD030001120.1:15463919-15492621 GCA_905319865.3 Cotesia congregata
GGGGAGACCCCTCACGGCGGGGAGCGGAAAAGGTCTGGCGCCAGTGGCCGCGGAGTGGGGGTTTGTTGTGTCTAGCTCTCGTTGCCCCATACTACTATAGAATATTCATAAAAATAACTAATTTTTTGGTTGTAATGATCTAAGGGATGTCCCAAAGATATTTCTTAGATTCTAGACATCTCAAGAACACTCGAGAGTCCAATAAATCATCGTAACCTCGACTTTTCGTCGTTAGAATACACTTCGGCTTGCCGTAACTTTAACAAGTACTCCTTTGAGGTTTATACTTTTAAAATTTATTTTTATTCATAAATAATTGATCTTTCAGCTAGAATAGAATTCTGATACCTTCTTAATTTAAAAACTTGTGGCCATAAACTTGTATATTTATAAATACAAAGTTTTACTATTCATTTAATACTTTAACACTTAACTTCAATATCAGATTAATTTTGGCAAATCGGATTAATTTGGGCATTATACGTTTTACATAACCATTTGAGCTGCATGGATATTCATTACGTCGTATGTAATCATTATACGTATGCTATCAATACAACAGTGACATCGATTACATTACCAGTACCCTTAGTAAATGTATCAGACGCTAAGCCCATAAGTTAACCAACACACACATTAAAACATTATTTATTCTCATTGAATATATGTATTTTTGTCTCAACTAACCGAGTAATGAGTGTTCGATTACATCGTAAAATATTAAGCTTTGTAACACTGGTATCTTTTTATAATTTCATACGTGTCTCGAATAACATATCATCTACTGGAGAATTTATTTATTTATTCTTCCAGACGAACTTTATTGATTTTTTTCATTATTTATGATTATGAAATATTACGTATTTTACTTGAAAAATTTAAATTTCTCGCTTGAATTTTAATTTTCAACTTTACGATATGAAAATTCATAAGATTTAAAAATAAGAAGTTATCGATTTCAGCTCGATTTTTAAAAATCAAATATGTATCAGATCTGATCAGATTTGAAGTCAATCGAAAGAGTTGAAAAATAGCAAAAAATTTTAGGGAAGGCCATGATTGCAAGAATCAAGTTAATTTTTTTTTCAGTGTATTTTTGGTTCAAGATTTTGGCTTTTGAGTCAAGTTAATTTTTTTATCAGTGCGTAAACTTAATTATTTCATTTAATTTTCGAGACACTGTTTCAAAAAAATTTTTTCTTTTCGATGAAGATACTCATCATAACTATACTTTGTACAATCGGGAAAATTATCCAAAAGTTCACTTTAAAAAAAATATTAGATGGTAACTTAAGACGCTTAGCAGTGAAAAAAAAGGTATTAATGAGTAGACGTATATCGTTAGTTTAAATTCTTCCTCAGCACTTAATCAGATTTGTGCTGATTGGTCCACGATTTATGTTACAGAGCCACTGTCACGTAAGACGGATGTGTGTATTGTGTATGTAGGATGAAAAATTACAAGAAACAGACTCTGTGTATGTGTTGGAGCTTGAGTGGGTTGAAAGACCTAGCTACTAGAGTTCGTGAGAAAAAAAAAGTGAGAAAGCTAACGTGATAAAGCTCAGATACGAACACACAGAATGAAAAATATGAAAAAAAAAAAAAAAGAGAACACGAAACGTGAACAGCCGAAAGGGTTGACAGCGGGTGAGAGGGGTGGTTTGTACGCCTCTAAGAGGGGGAGTATTTCGCGCGTGCTCGGATCCTCTCGGTGGTTGGATGCTGAGAGGGATGCTGGATCGCGCGTTAGGTGTCAGTTCTCCACGCGATTTACTCGGAGCAAGGTGCCCCCAATCGTATTAGTCGGCCCCCTTTTGCATTCAGTGACTTCGTAGAGTTCTTTTAATCCTCAATACCAAATTTCATAAGTTAACTAGAACATACATTTTTTATTTATTAATTTATTGCTTAAAATTTGATGTGATTTTTAAATTTAAACGTGACTTTTAACATATTTTTTTCCAATTTTATACGATACAAGTTGACAGTTTTTTAATTACTGCATCTAGGAGCTGGAACTAGTTTTAGAAACACGTGACATTTGTGAACATGAACGGAATATCGATAAATAAAAATGTACGTACGTTTTCACCTCAATATTTTTAAAAGCTTCAAACTTTCTGATGATGTTATTGTAATTTCATTTTCTTTAGAAAAATCATTTGAAATGCTTTTTTTTAAACGATTTTCATTTTTCTGCGGGTCAACGAGATAGAGCAATTATTTATGATTCAGCGAGCTTATCGGGTTGACTTTTAATGGGTTGCATATGCAAAAGCTTTTTTGTGCATTTATCAGAGCACTTTATTTAATGGCTAAGCTAGAAAAAAATATCTTTAATTTAAACCCGCGGACGATTAAAGTAATTAATGTCATATTTAAATTTTTTTATCTGCAATATTATGTAATTTATTCTGACTGTATATAAATGCATTTAATTTTTCAGAATTAATTAAAGAAAAGATTCACTTGCAAAAAATGTAATACTTAAATACATTTTTTTTTATGAAATATTAAGAAAAAAAGTTTAAATAAAATTTGTTAATTTTATCGAAGGAAAAATTCATTAAAAAATATCCGTCAAGTACGTGACTGAATTGAAACGAAACGTTTAGTTCTTATTGCAGAGCAACGACGTCGCTAATCTCATTAGAGGCAGTAATAGTCTTCCTCCGCAGACATTTCCGACGAGAATCGAATTCTTTCGTGAAAGAAAGACAGAAAAAATAAATTTTTACTGATGCTAAATTTCTACCATTAATTATATAAAATAAAATAAAAAAAAAAATATACCTTCAAGTTCTACTAATGGTTTTACAAATATTCATTACACCCATTTATACGTATAATGTTTTTTAGCTTTTCCTTGTTTATTTTGTAATTAAATGCACAAGCAAACGAATCGCATGGAATTTTAATCACTAAAATCTTTAAACCTCATGTTTATTTTTTTTTTTTTTTTTTCGAGATATTATTCCACCTCACAAGTTTCATTTTAATTTTTGTTTACTTTTTTTGAGCTCTGATTCTTTGGGACTGCAACTTTTCGCATAAGCATCTCTATAATACGCAAAGAGTGAAAAAATTTGGCAAACAATTTTTCTTTCTATAAACAGTAATTTCATTGGAGTTTATGAATATTAGAATTTTATAAAATAAAAAAATGTACATCTGTTGAGTGGAGTTGGTATGCTTTGACGACTTATAAGAGGAGTCTCATTTACGGAGAGCTATTTAAATGCGAAAATAAATTGAACTTTAAGTGTGTATGTGTAATTAATTTTTTTTTTTATGTCATTTGTATGCTTCCATTTATATTAAGTTTGTAATATACAGACGAAAAACTGTAAAATTAGATTCATCAAACCAAGGAAATTCAATTGCTTTAATATGAGAATATACATATGTCACTTGTAAAACTAGTGTACACGTCTCTATAGAAGTACAATTGAACTATACACGGAATTGCTAGTAGATGTCAACTTAGCTTTTAGCTGAAAATAGATTTACCGTGAAACTTTTCGTGTGATACCAAAAATTCAATTGCCACTAGTCGTAAATAAAATTATGAACTTTCAATTTAATTACAAAACTCATTAATCCTAATTCAATTACTACCAGATTTTTTTATTCACTATTTATATTTTGAGTTATTATCATACTTTTTAATTGCGATACAAAGTATACGGAATAAAGAAAACTCGAAAAATTACAGTATATAATTCAACGTGGCGCTTCGTGATGAAAACTGGAAAAATTACAGTTTCAGATTGTAATTATTACAGATTTTATAAGAATTACATTGTAGAGTGTAATATTTACATTGAAAGCTCTGAAAATTAAATTAAAAAATTGAATTCAGAAAAATGTTAATTCAAACTGTAATTTTTCTAGTTTTGATTACGACGGGACCGATTTTACATTTTATAGTGTAATTATTACTGTTTTCTTTTTTCCGTGTACCAGCGGATGATAAGGCGTAGTAGGTAAGAAATATTTTGCAAAATGAATAATATTCAATTTAATAAACGAGTTTTAATTTAATTATATTTTTTTTTTAAATATTAGCAAGAAAATTAACTCTTGCCGTCATAAAAAAAATAAAAAAATTTAACAATTAAAATTATTCAAGTAAATATGACCAATTCATAGGTTTTATTAACCTACTACACTTTAAGTGTTTAATTTTATTTCAATTATCGTAAAAATTAATATTTTTTTCGTTAATATCTTCTTTAAAATATTATTAAATAATAATTAACATCTCTATACTTTAATGTTCATGCGAAACTATCCACAATTAATAAATAAATTTTTTAATACTCTTATTATTATTCCGTACTATATTGAATGAATATTAATATAGAATTAACATAATTGCCGGGTTCTCATTACATTTTATTTCAAGATAATCAGAAGACCTTACCGCGAAAACTAATTTTATTTATTTTTATTCCAAGATGGAAAATTACTGAGATCGGACATCTGAAACTGAAAGAAAAATTTTTAAATTAGTTCAAAGAAAATGATATCAACAATTCAACGGAATATTATCAAGAATAATAATTTAAAATGAAGCTTTTGAGCTTTCAGGTTTATATTAGAATTCACCAAGACTTATCCTAACTAATGCGCTGCTATGGAGCTTGAGCATGATAAATTTTCTTTCTTCATTCCCCCGTGAAGTTAACCTATGTATATAGAAGTTTAAATAGAGCTTAAACCGGCACGAGTGGATGTATACATCCAGCTGCGTGCGTGTTATATGTTATGAAAATTTAATGACTCACTCAGGATCCTTAGCTCGTACAACAGCTTGGATATTTAGACCCTGAGATGAAAAATTTAGTACATGCTCACGCGAACAACAACTCCTCTTACACTTTTTTAATGTGTTCTTAACTTATTCTTTATACTATTCCCTTTGTATCATTTGAGGATCATAAAAACTTATTTCTTCTACCAGTATTAATGCGGTTTAACTGCTCTCGTTGTTTTCAAGTTGATAGTAGTCTAAGTAAACTAGTTTATTTACTTGTCGCTGAATAAAATCAGTTAAATATTTTGAAAAAATTTTTTTTAAGTAAATGGTGTCTATCAAGTGTTCAATTTAATTTATTTTAATTTATAAAATTTTTTTAATAAAAAAAAAAAAACAGAGAAAAATTAAAATTATTGTTTTAATAAGTTATGTGCACAAGTAAAAAATTTTTTAAACATTTTTTAGTGTTTAGTATTAAGATGCAAAAATAAAAAAAAATTGATCTTTTTCGTTGCCGACGATAATGCTTAAAATTATAAATAACATTAATTATTTTATTAAAGTAATAATAATAAAATATTAAAAAGATATTTTTTTTCACCGCTTTAAATATTGCAATATATTCGCTCTATGTTCGAATATACACGCATCCTAATTTTCATGGTGATTGGTTAAATGCTATGAGTTCAGTGATCCCAAATATACAAACATCCATTTTTATATAAATCGATTTATTTTATAATAATAATAATTATATATTGAGCGCTTATAGATGCCTTTGGGCTTTATTATTCATAGAAGTTCAATATAATACATAATATTAATGGTCTAAAGTAGTAATCGGATAATAATAATTTTCATTGAGTATATTATACATAATCCACTAATGCATGTAGCATGACTACATTAGCATATTTATTTTTATATAATTGGATTTTTAAATACAAAACATTTTTCAATAGAATATTTTTCACTACAATTATTCTGAATTTAATCCTCTTAAAATTAACAATGACAATTTATTTGTATCTTCAATGTATTCGCTAAAACTAAAACTAGAATAGTTGAAACAATTACCTCGTTGATAATTCTTTAATTGAAAATTGAATTTCACATACGTACAGTAGAACTGATAACAATAGCAGGAATTAAAATTTTATAACGTCCATGCACAAAATAAAGATATATACTGACAATTGTGTGTATGCTTTTATAATATTATCGCATTTCTTCATATGTGAAAATTTTCAATGACATTTTCTTTAAAGTTTATATTCTTTGAACCGTTTTGTTGTCTATATTCCGTAGTAGATTACATACAAAGTAGTTTTTCTAAAAGTTCTATCATGTTTTACGTTTAATCTCTTAAAAAATTTCATTATTTTATTATGATAATAAAAATTTCAGGGTGGCGATTGACCTGGAAAACCTGGAAATGTCAGGGAATTTGAAATTTCTGGAATAGTCAGTAAAAAGTCAGGGAGTTTTAACTTGGGTCAGGGAAATTTCTAGTTTATTTCAAAAAACAAACTTGAATGCTGTAGAAATAATAAATTATTTTTATAGCATTCTAAAAATCGTACTAATTTATCGTAATAATTTAATTTTTATTTCTTCTTTTTTGTGATCAATAATATTAAAAAAACTAAATGTATGGATAATAATTAATAATAAAAAAAAAGTATAACTTCTCAATGATTAATGATAATAATAATATCAATTATTGTATTTTCAAAAGTTATAAACATTTAATCGAAAGAAACTGATCTTTTTTGAATAGTTGAAAATCTGCAAAAAAGTATAACATAATTTATAGTTCCAAATTTTTACTCAATTCTGGATATAAGATATGAATTCTAGTGTGGCGGTCATGTGACCGCTGACTTAAAAATTATTTAAAAATTAGGTAAAAATTTAGTAAAAATTAAAATTATTTTGTTAGACATTTAGGCTACAGTTAAGATTTTGAGATTGTAAAATGTAGTAGATTCAATAGAATAATTTGGTTTTAAATTTTCAGTTGTAATAGGATTAAGTAGTAAATATTTGTACATTTTAAGATCCGGAGCCTTTTCTCTCCGGCTTATGGGTTTTTCCCATGAATTTTTTCCGAACAACTTTCCTAAAACCTTTCCTGTTTATTACTCTTTTTTCTATGTGCAATAAACCCAAGCGATAGAGGACCCGAGGTCAGATGGCCAGCTGTACTCTCGGGCCCGCTGACGTCACGAAGGCTTAGTGCCCCTTTGCCCTTTTCTCACACTTTTCTATTTCCCGAAGATTTCCTTCGTGTCCCTTCGCAAATCTTCGGGGCCTTCTACCCCGCTACTACCCTTTGAACTTAAACTCTGATATCCAAAGTGCAGTAGTGGACACCATTATTCCGACCTAACTCCCCGTCCTGAGTGCACGCGGCTCCGGGTGATATATTTCTGTCGTGAATCGTATAATATACATAGTAAACTTAACTTCACGTTTCTTATTTAACAGAACCTATCACCGTACCCATTAAAAATCCTAAACTAGCATACAAAATTATTTTTAAAAAAATTTGCAATTATAACGAATATTTGAATAACAATTTTTTTTTTGTAGGTTCTGGAATTTTATTTTTGGTCAGGGAAAAGTCATGGAATTTTGAAATTAGTGTTCAGTCGTCACCCTGAATGATTAATACTTTTACTTGATCTATGTACTCACACAAAATTGGTAATTTCTTGCTCTGTGCAGTTGAAGAGATGAATTGAGCGAAATGAATCAGAAGTAAAAGAAAAAATGAGTAAAGAGATAGGAGAAATGTAAAGGGTTGATAAAATTTTCCGAAAATGGAGTGCGATATTGACTAAATAATGCAGGAAGTATACAGCTATAAAGTGAGTACCTTCAGTAGATGGTTAGTAGGACGCTCGGGAAGAGTAAAAGAGCGGGAATGGCTCTAGAGTACGAGCTGAAAGGAAAGTGAAGCGCCTTGGGGAATAGCATCACCGACTTGCGGTTATCAGAGAACTGGGGAGAAAACTGCGAATAGAAGGAAGTTTAGGGTGTAGGGAAGAAAGTACCGGTGCAGTAGAGGCAGAGATGCACCTATACACAATAAGGAAGTGCATATTTATCAAGATCGAGGGCAGAAGTTTGTTGAGAGTACATAGTTAAAATGGCTTGAACGATAGCCTCAGTTCTAAAGCTTTGAATTTTAAAGTTGCCTCTGGGCTCGGCTTTGTGCTTACAATGAATATACTGCGTGAATTACGCACGAGCTTTCAACGACTAGCGCGATCTTTCGCGCAATTGCCCCTGCGAGACTCGCCACGCCTCGGGTGTTGCTTTTATATTTACTTATTTGCATTTCTATTATTTTTATAATGTACTAACGGGTTTAATGATTAGCTCGATGTTTTTTATCGAATTGAGGAACTGAAGGTCTATCGGTGAGATAATTATATAACAAAATTAATTTCGTAAAAAGTTAAGGGCTAAGATTATTAAACTAGAGGTTGAAAGCGTTCATTGTCTCACAAAATATGTTTTTATGTTGTTGAAAAGTTAGATTGAAACTTTTTTAGTTTCAACATTATTTCAAACTTTGTACTTCGGAGTTTTACAATCGACACATAAAAAAAATATCTTTTGATTCATGAGGTTTTTTTTTTATACAACTTTCTTCAGAAGGAATTGAAAATTCAAAAACATTGTAGTTTTTAGTCTTTCTTTTTTTTTTTAAATCCAATTCTTAGAGCTGTATCATCAGCTCCGTTTAGATCGATTGAATTGGTTCAATAAATATCTTTATAGTCAATTGATCATTATAGTTACAAATTAACAAGGAAAAAAATTAATTTTTAATATTTCACTTTCAAAAGCCGTACTTGACTTAATATTTTTTTCAATTACGCTTGTGTACTATGACGTTATCATCATAAAAAAGACATTAAAACGCTTGTAGTCTGCCCTAATTACTGTTGTCATCATTTATTATCATTATCACTCACCAATTTAATGATTTAACAATTTGGTTATAGAATTATTGCACGTAGAATGAAAAAAACACCTATAGAAAGATATTCTAATGGATCTAGATGGAGGAGGAGAGGGGATTTTTAACTTTTTGAGTTTGTGAAAATAAATTGTTAAAAAATTAATAAGGAAATTTCATATTTTTGCAAGATATTAAACATCAAATTTCTTTGGAAGATTCATCATTTTGCTGACAAAAAATTAATGTTCTCACGTCATAAGTTCGACAGTATTGTGCATAACTTAATCGTTTGTAATGAAAGAAATTTAAAAATACATCTTATCGAAAATTTATGCTTGAGCTCGTTGAAAGCACAGTCTCAAAATTTCTGACGTTGATTATATATTAACCGAGTTATCAGTTATATTTAAGAAACTCTTCGTACTTTATCCAGAAATTCGAAATTAAACGGTTATATTGACGTGAACGGGTTATGCTGCGTTTATTGAGCTCGATGCTTTTCGCTGGCCTCATAGTTTTCCTCATTATCTCGACACAGTGAACAAGTATGCTGTTAGGTATTGTTATTGGTCCGAATACCAGTAGAATTTAATTGGAGAAGATTGAACCGCTGCTTCAATAGATGTAAGCACGTGTGTGTGAATCTGTACGCAGATATATTTGTTTAGATGTTTGAGTGAGTGAATTGTTGCGAGCATGTAAAAGTACAAAGACTCCAGGCCATTTATTTATAGCTGCACTCTACTTTTTCATTAAATTTTTTTACTTTGCATTCAGTCATTCGGTTATATGTTATATGTATCTCATGAATTACGCTATAAAATTTCTAGTATAGTGAATAAAATAAATTTGAAACATTTAGCTTAATTTATTCTATGCCATTGCTTATACGTAAAGTTGTTTTATACTTATTGATTGAGAGCATCAATATAAAATTTGTGTTGACCTTTTTTGCACAGACAATTTATGCTTTTCTCAGAAAAAAAAATCGATACCAAACTCGAGCTACTGTCAATTGTTAAATTTCTGAATCAAATTGGAATTTGAAACCCGGATAGACATGAATTTTATTGTATTTAGATTTTTTGTACATTCTATTTAGCATCTTTTGCATCTATGACCTCGATACTAACTACCTTATTCTCTTTTTCTCTTTTGGCTTGGCCATTCACTCTCGGTCCGTTTCATTTCCGTTTTTTTTTATCGGACATCGGCATTTATTGTGATCCCAATAAAGTTGCATATGTCGAACGAATATCCTGGAGAAACACACAATTGCATTAAATCACGTGGTAAGTGAGCTCGTGAATAAGGAAAAAAAAGTAGAATAAGAATAATGGGATTAATATTTTATTAAAAAGTAATACAAAGTTAACATATTTCTAGATGGTTAATAGTTTTGATACATGGAAAAATGTCTAGATGATATTTAAATTTATTTGAGTATGGAAATGATAAGGAAAACTTAATCTTAGGTTATTGCATCCTTAATTAAAGAAAATGATTCGATATGATTGAAAATGAATTATTTGTTAATTATTTAATCCCGTCAAAACATGTAAATCATTTCAAATCATACCTCATAGGCATTAAACAAGTAAAGTCACTTTGTTGAAATTCATGCAAGCTCGCACAGTTTATATTACATACATTGATATTTATAAATTTTATTCGAAATGTGATCTACGTCTACATCTACGTCTAAGAATTAATGAAATTATATAGAATGTGCAAGCAACGCCTAATAAAAGAGGTACAGATAAAGATGCATAGAAAATTAACATAGTAGTGTCTGAAGTCTTTTCAGTTGAGTCCAAGTTCTCGGATTCAGTGGTGGGTTTGGCTGATGACGAAGAAAATTCATTAAAATTTGTTGTTCCAGCAAGTTGGACTATTGGATGATCAGGTTGGTCAGAAGACTCAGTTGAAGTCGATTTTAGGCTCAAATCAGAAAATATATCAATGATCGAAGCCGGAGAATCATAGCCGCCAACCCCTAGATTCTTTGAATTCTCATCTTTAGGTAAATGGACAGAAGGTATCGATGAGACTTCACTTGCATCAGAAAGGGCATCAGAGTCCTTGTGGATGACTTGATTTAGAGAATCAGACGAAGAAGTATTATCGGCGTCTGCGATTTTCTCTTTAATAATGAACGAAGAGTTGGGTGTTTTCAAAAAGTTCTTGACAGGTGTTGATGTCAATGTTTCGGTAGAGTTTGGAAAGGGAATAGCAGATTCAAAAAGCTCTGATGCAAATTCACTGGGATCTGCCAATAGTGAAATGTTAAAAAGCTCTTGTATATCTACGGAATCACTAGAAAAATCGTATAACTGATTAGGAGTACCGTTTTTTAATAAGTTCCTTGGATCTTCTGCATTTGTAACATTTACTTCCTTTTCACTCAATTCTGTTTCGTGTTTATTAACAACAGGAACGTTATCTTGATACGATGTAGAAGAATTTATGTTTTGTGATATCGATTTTTGAATTTTAAAAGAGTTCAGTAGAGATAGGTTGTCTGTATTTAAAGATTGATTGTATGATCTAACTTTATCGGGATCATTCAATCTTTCAGATGTTTCATTTTTTAGCAAAGGTGGCATGAGAGTTGCTGACTCTTTTGGCAGATCAGAAAAACCGTTTTTCAATAATTTTTTTGGATCTTCTGCATTTGTAACATTGACTTTCTTTTTACTCTTTGCTTTTTCGTTTTCATGAACAGCAGGGATGTTATCTTGATTCGATGGATGTGAATTTATATTTTGTGGTTTCGAGTTTTCAATTTCATTCGACTGTACCGGAGATGGAATGTCCTTATTCAAGGATTGATTAAAGTTATCGGAATCATTTACTCTCCCATTAGTTTCATCTTTTGGCAATAGTGGTCTAGAAGTCGCTATATCGTTTGGATCATCAGGAGTACTGTTTTTCAATGAGTTCTTTGGATCTTGTGTCTTTGCAGCATTTACTTTTTTTCCACTCGTCACTGGTACGTTTTCATTAGCAGTAAGGATGTTCACTTGATTTGATGTAGGTGAATTTAGTTTTTGTGGCATTGATTTTTCAATTTCATTAGAGTGTAGTAGAGATGGGACATCCGTATTCAAGGATTGATTGTTTGAAGTAAGGTTATCAGAATCATTGACTCTCCCGGTGGTTTTATCTTTTTGCAATGGTGGCGTAAAAGTCGCTACATCAATTGGCTGATTAAGAGTACCGGTTTTCAATAAGTTCATTGGATCTCCAGTATTTGCAACATTTATTTCTTTCCAACTCGTCTCTGTTATATTTTCATGAGCAGTCAGGTTGTTTTCTCGATTCAATGATATTGAATTTACATTTGGTAGCATCGATTTATCAATCTTAACAGCGTTCAGTGGAGAAGAGATATTTTCATTCAAGGATTGATTGTTTGATGTAACCTTATCAGAATCATTTAATTTTTCAGTAGTGTCTTTTGTCGACAGTGATAAAGTAAAAGGCGCTAAATGGTTTGGCTGATCAGAAGTACTGAGTTTGGATAAGTTCGTTGGATCTTCTGTATTTGTAATATTTACTTTCTTTTCACTCTTTACTGTTATGTTTTTACTAACAGAAGTGTTGTCTTCTTGATTCGATGACGTTGAACTAACATTCAGTGGCATCGATTTTTCAATATCATCAGAGTGAAACAGAGGTGAAATATCCGGTTTCAAGAATTGATTGTCTGAAGTAACGTTATCTGAATCATTTACTCTTCCAATAGTTCCATCTTTTGGCAATAGTGGTGTAGAAGTCGTTACATCGTTCAGCTGATCAGGATTACCGTTTTTTAATAAGTTCTTTGGATCTTCTGTCTTTGCAACGTTTACTTTTTTTCCACTCGTCACTGGTACGTTTTCATTAGCAGTAAAGATGTTTACTTGATTCGATGTAGGTGAATTTAGTTTTTGTGGCATTGATTTTTCAATTTCATTAGAGTGTAGTAGAGATGGGATATCCGTGTTCAAGGATTGATTGTTTGATATAACGTTATCAGAATCATTTATTCTTCCAATAGTTCCATCTTTTGGCAATGATGGTGTAGAAGTCGTTACATCGTTCAGCTGATCAGGATTACCGTTTTTCAATAAGTTCTTTGGATCTTCTGTACTTGGTACATTTACCTTTTTTCCACTCGTCACTGTTACATTTTCATGAGCAGTTGGATTGTTTTCCTGATTCGATGATGATAAATTTACATTTGGTAACATCGATTTATTAATCTTCACAGAGTTTATTATAGAAAAGATAATTTTATTTAAGGATTGATTGTTCGATGTAACGTTATCAGAGTCTTTCAGATTTTTAGGAGTTTCAACCTTTAGCGATCGTGGTGTAGAAGTTGCTAAATCGTTAATTTGATCAGGAGTACCATTATTCATAAAGGACTTTGGAACTTCTGTACTTGCAACATTCACTTTTTTTCCATTCGTCACTGGTACATTTTCAGTCGGGTCGTTTTCCTGATTCGATGACGGTAAATTTACATTTGGTGTTATTGATTTATCAATCTTAACAGAATTCATTGGAGAAAAGATATTTTTATTTAAGGATCGAATGTTTAGAGTAATGTTATCAAAGTCTTTCAAACTTCCAGGGGTTCCATCTTCCGGCAGTAGTGGTGTAGAAGTTGCTAATTCGATAGTTTGATGAGGAGTACCATTTTTGAAAAAGGTCTTTTGATCTTCAATATTTGCAACATTTACTTTTTTTCCACTCGTCAATGATACATATTTATTAGCCGTCGGGTTGTTTTCCTCATTCGATAATGGTAAATTTACATTTGGTGGCATCGATTTATTAATCTTAACAGAGTTCAATGGAGAAAAGATATTTTTATTTAAGGATTGATTGTTTGATGTCACGTTATCAGAATCATTCAATCTTTCAGTAGTGTCTTTTGTCGGCAGTGGTGGAGTAGAAATCGCTAAATGCTTTGACTGATCAGAAGTACTGAGTGTAGATAAGTTCTTCGGATCTTCTGTATTTGTAGCATTCATTTTCTTTCCACTCGTTACTGTTGTGTTTCTACTAACAGAACGATTGTTTTCTTGATTCGATGATCGTGAATTTACCTTTAGTGGTATCGATTTTTCAATATTATTTATGTGGAGCGGAGATGAAATATCCGTATTTAAGGATTGATTAGTTGATGTAACGTTATCAGAATCATTTACTCTCTCAATAGTTTCATCTCTCGGCAATGGTGGTGGTGTTAAAGACGCTAAATCATTTGACTGATCAAGAGAACCATTATTCAATACTTTCTTTAGATCTTCTGTATTTGCAACATTTACGTTTTTTCCACTTGTCACTGGTATGTTTTCATTAGCAGTAAGGATCTTTACTTTATTTGATGTAGGTAAATTTATTTTTTGTGACATTGATTTTTCAATTCCATTAGAGTGTATTAGAGATGGAATATCCGTATTTATGGATTGATTGTTTGATGTAACGTTATCAGAATTATTTACTCTCTCGATTATTTCATCTTTCGGCAATAGTGGTCTCGTCACTATATCCTTTAGCTGATCAGGAGTACCGTTTTTCAATAAGTTCATTGGATCTTCAGTATTTGTATCATTGACTATCTTTTTACTTCTTCCTGTTTCTTTTTTATTAACATTAGGGATGTTTTTTTGATTCGATGGTGGTAAATTTACAGTTGGTGGTATCGATTTTTCACTTCCATTAGAGTGTAGCAGAGGTGAAATATCCGGATTCAAGGATCGATTGTTTGAGGTAACATTATCAGAATCATTTACTCTTACAAAAGTTCCATTTATTGGCAATGGTGGTAAAGAGGTCGCTATATCGATTGGCTGATTGGGAGTGCCGTTTTTTAATAAGTTCTTTGGATCTTCAGTATTTGCATCATTTACTTTTTTCCCACTTGTCACTGGTACATTTACATTAGCCATCGGGTTGTTTTCCTGATTCGATGATTGTAAATTTACATTTGGTGGCAACGATTTATTAATCTTAACAGAGTTCAATGGAGAAGAGATATTTTTATTTAACGATTGGTTGTTTGGTGTCACGTTATCAGAATCATTCAATCTTTCAGCAGTGTCTTTTGTCGGCAGTGGTGGAATATCAATCGCTAAATGGTTTGGCTGAACAAAAGTACTGAGCGTGGATAAGTTCTTTCGATCTTCTGTATTTGTAACATTCACTTTCTTTCCACTCGTTACTGTTGTGTTTCTACGAACAGAAGGACCGTTTTCTTGATTCGATGATCGTGAATTTACATTCAGTGGCATCGATTTTTCAATATTATTTGAGTGTAGCAGAGATGAAATATCCGTATTTAAGGAATGATTGTTTGATGTAACGTTATCAGAATCATTTACTTTCTCAATCGTTTCATCTTTCGGCAATGGTCGTGTTAAAGTCACTAAATCATTTAGCTGATCAAGAGGACCGTTATTCAATACGTTCATTAGATCTTCAGTTTTTGCACCATTTACTTCTTTTCCACTCGTCACTGGTATGTTTTTATTAGCAGTAAGGATATTTACTTGATTCGGTGTAGGTAAATTTATTTTTTGTGGCATTGATTTTTCAACGTCATTAGAGTGTAGTAGAGATGGAATATCCTTATTTACGGATTGATTGTTTGATGTAACGTTCTCAGAATCATTTACTCTTCTGTTGGTTTCATTTTTTAGCAATGGTGGTGCAGAAGTCGCTAAATCATTTGACTGATCAGGGGAACCATTATTCAATAACTTCTTTGTATCTTTTGCATCTGTATTATTTATTACCTCTTGACTTTTTCCTGTAGCGTTTTTATTAACAGTAGGGATGTTTTCTTGATTTGATGGTGGTAAATTTACATTTGGTGGCATCGATTTTTCACTTCCATTGAACTGTAGCAGAGGTGAAATTTCCGGATTCAAGGATTGAGTGTTTGAAGTAACGTTATCAGAATCATTTACTCTTACAAAAGTTCCATCTTTTGACAATGAGGGTGTAGAGGTCGTTACATCAATTGGCTGATCAGGAGTATCGTTTTTCAATAAGTTCTTTGGATCTCCAGTATTTGCAACATTTTCTTTCTCTCTACTCACCGCTGTTAAATTTTCATTAGCAGTCGGGTTGTTTTTTTGATTCGATGATGGTAAATTTACATTTGGTGGCATCGATTTATCCATCTTAGCAGAGTTCAGTGAAAAAGAAATATTTTCATTCAAGGATTGATTGTTTGATGAATCCTTATCAGAATCATTCACTTTCCCAATGGTTTTATTTTTTGGCAATTGTGGTATAGAGGTCGCTATATCGTTTGGCTGATCAGGAGTACCGTTTTTCAATAAGTTCATTTGAGCTTTTGTATTTATAGCATTTACTTTCTGCTTACTCGTTACTGTTATGTTTCTACTAACAGAAGGGTTGTTTTCTTGATTCGATGATGGTGAACTTAAATTTAGTGGCATTGATTTGTCAATATTATTTGAGTGTAACGGAGATGAAATATCCGTATTCAAGGATTGATTGTTTAATGTAACGTTATCAAAATTATTTACTCTCCCAAAAGGTTCATCTTTCGGCACTGGTGATGCAAAAGTCGCTAAATCATTTGATTGATCAGGAGAACCATTATTCAACAAGTTCTTTTGATTATCTGCATTCGTAACATTTACTTTCTTCTCACTCATCGATGTTCCGTTTTTATTAACAGTAGAAATGTTTTTTTGATTCGATGTATGTGAATCAATATTTTGTGGTTTCGATTTTTCAATTTCATTTGAGTGTTCCGGAGATAGAATGTCCGTATTCAAGGATTTATTATTCGAAGTAACGTTATCAGAGTCATTCACTCTTTTAGTGGTTTTATCCTTTGACAATAGTGGTGTAGAAGTTGCTAAATCGTTAGATTGATCAGGAGTACCATTTTTCAATAAGTTCTTTGGATCTTCTGTATTTGCAACATTTACTTTTTTTCCACTCGTCACTGTTACGTTTTCACTATCAGCAAGGATGCTTACATGATTCAATGCAGGTGAATTCATTTTTTGTGGCATTGGTTTTTCAATGCTATTAGAGTGTAGTACAGATGGGATATCCGTATTTAAGGATTGATTTTTTGATGTAACGTTATCATCTACTCTTCCGTTGGTTTCATCTTTTAGCAATGGTGGTGCAGAGGTCGCTATATCGTTTGGTTGATCAAGAGAACCGTTTTTAAAAAAGTTCTTCGGATCTTTTGTATTTGTAATATTTACTTTCTTCTCACTCGTGACTGTTATGTTTTTACTAACAGAAGAGTTGTTTTCTTGATTCGATAATGCTGAATTTACATTTAGTGGCATCGATTTGTCAATATCATTAGAATGCAGTACAGAAAAAATATCCGTATTCAAGGATTGATTATTTGATGTAACGTAATCAGAATCATTTAATTTTCCAATTGCTCCATCTTTGGGCAATGGTGGTGTAAAAGTCACTAAATTAATTGACTGATCAAGAGAACCATTATCCAATAAGTTCTTTGGATTTTCTGCATTTGTAACATTTACTATCTTTTTACTTTCTTCTATTCCGCTTTTATTAACAGTAGGGATGTTTTCTTGATCCGATGGTGGTAAATTTACATTTGGTTGCATTGATTTCTCACTTCCATTAGAGTGTAGCAGAGGTGAGATATTCGAATTCAAGAATTGATTGTTCGAAGTAACGTTATCAGAATCATTTACTCTTACAATAGTTTCATCTTTTGGCAATGGTGATGTAGAAGTTGCTAAATCGTTTGACTGATCAGGAGTACCGTTTTTCAATAGTTTCTTTGGATCTTCTATATTTACACCATTTACTTTTTCTTCACTAGTCACTGATTTATTTTTATTAGCAGTCGGGTTGTCTTTTTGATTCGATGATACTAAATTTACATTTTGTGACATCGATTTATCAATCTTAACAAGGTTCAGTGGAGAAGAGATATTTTTATTTGAGAATTGATTGTTTGATGTAACGCTATCAGAATCATTCGATCTTTTAGTAGTATCCGTTGTCGGCAGTGGTGAAGTAAAAATCGCTGAATGGTTTGGCTGATCAGAAGTACTGAGTGTGGATAAGTTCTTCGGATTTTCTGCATTGGTAACATTAACTTTCTTCTCACTCATCAATGTTCCGTTTTTATTAACAGTAGAAATGTTTTTTTGATTCGATGTATGTGAATCAATATTTTGTGGTTTCGATTTTTCAATTTCATTTGAGTGTTCCGGAGATAGAATGTCCGTGTTCAAGGATTTATTATTCGAAGTAACGGGATCAGAGTCATTTACTCTTCTAGTGGTTTCATCCTTCGGCAAAAGTGGTGTAGAGGTTGCTAAATCGTTAGATTGATCAGAAGTATCATTTTTCAATGAGTTGTTTGGATCTTCTGTATTTGCAACATTCACTCTTTTTCTACTCGTCACTGTTACGTTTTCATTATCAGCAAGGATGCTTACATGATTCAATTTAGGTAAATTTATTTTTCGTGGCATTGGTTTTTGAATGCTATTAGAGTGTAGTAGAGATGGGATATCCGTATTCAAGGATTGATTTTTTATAACGTTATCAATATTATTTACTCTTCCAATGGTTTCATCTTTTGGCAATGGTGGTGCAGAAGTCACTGTATCGTTTGGCTGATCAGGAGTACCGTTTTTCAAAAAGTTCCTCGGATCTTTTGTATTTGTAGTATTTACTTTTTTCCCACTCTCTACTGTTATGTTTTTACTAACAGAAGGGTTGTTTTCTTGATTCGATGATGCTGAATTTACATTCAGTGGCAACGATTTTTCAATATCATTAGAATGTAGTAGAGATGGGATATCCGTATTCAAGAATTGCTTTTTTGATGTAACGTTATCAGACTCATTTACTTTTCTAATGATTTCATCGTTTGGCAATGGTGGGGCAGAAGTCGCTATACTGTTTGGCTGATCAGGAGTGCCGTTTTTCAAAAAGTTCTTTGGATCTTCTGTATTTGCAATATTTACTTTCATCTCACTCATCACTGTTCCTTTTTTATTAACAGTAGAGATGTTTTCTTGATTCGATGTATGTGAATTTATATTTTGTGGATTCGATTTTTCAATTTCATTCGAGTGTACCGGAGATTGAATGTCCGTATCCAAGGATTTATTATTTAAAGTAACGTTATTAGAGTCATTTACTCTTCTAGTGGTTTCATCCTTCGGCAATAGTGGTGTAGAAGTTGCTAAATCGTTTGGCTGATCAGGAGTACCGTTTTTTAATAAGTTCTTCAGATCTTTTGTATTTATAACATTTATTCTCTTTTCACTCGTTACTGTTATGTTTTTACTTACATCGGGGTTGTTTTCTTGACTCGATGATGGTGAATTTACATTTGGTGGCATCGAATTTTCAATTTTATTAGAGTGCAGCGGAGATGGGATATCCGTATTTAAGGATTGATTGTTTGATGTAACGCCCTCAGAATCATTTACTTTTCCGGAAGTTTTATCTGTCGACAATGGTGGTGTAGAAGTCGTCAAATGGTTTTGCTGATCAGAAGTACTGAGTGTGGATAAGTTCTGTGGATCTTCGGTATTTGTAACATTTATTTTCTTTCCACTTATTACTGTTATGTTTTTACCAACAGTAAGGTTGTTTTCTTGATTCAATGATGGTGAATTCACATCTGGCGGCATTGATTTTTTAACCTTAAAAGAGTTTAGTGGAGAAGAGATATTTTTATTTAAGGATTGATTGTTTGAGGTAACGTTATTAGAATCATTTAATCTTCCAGTATTGACTTTTGTCGGTAAAGGTGGTGTAGAAGTTGCTAAATCGTTTGATCGATCAGGAGTACCGTTTTTCACTAAGTTCTTTGGATCTTCTGTTCTTGTAACATTTACTTTATTTTTTTCCCTTACTGTAATGTTTTTATTAACTGTAGGGTTGTCTTCTCGATTTGTTGTTTCCGAATTTACATTTGTTGGCATCAATTTATCAATATTACGGGAGTTTAGTGGAGATGGGATATTTTTATCCACGGATGACGGTTTTTCTTTGATTGTATGTTCTGCTGTCGTTTTCGGTATATTTGTATCAACTATAATGATTGGCTGAAGAAAAAGATCCTCCGTAGAATCATTAATTGCATTTATTGCGTCTATCTCATATTCTAATCCATTAGGATTTTCTGTTTGCGTTCTTTCTGGACTGAAAAAATTTACCTGTTCGGTTGTATCTTCTTCCACTGTTATATTTTTTACGTCAGGTGTCGTTAAGCTACTCAAACTTGATCTTTCTGTCGACTTTGTTATGGGTGAAGTTATTGCACTTCCTGCGTTGTCGATCGAAGAAGACTTCTTACCTTCTTCTACGTTTTCACTCGCTTTTTCATTCGATTTTAGAGAAGTCAAATTAACTTTATCAGTTATTTGATAAGGAGATTTAATTTCTGGACCACTTCGATTATTGTTCGAATCCGTTTTGTTTTTTAATGCATCTAATTCAGGTGTTGTTACTTTTCCGTAACTTGATTCTCTTACTGGTTCAGCCGTCGTTGTCTTCAAAATTGAGTTTTCTTTCTGTTTTGATGTTTTCGAATTTACAGAATTTTTTGCTTCATTACTCGGATTAGATGTTGGAGTAGGCTGCGTATTCTTTTCGATTGCTTTATTTTCTGCTTCCACTTTTTTTGGTAACGGTTCTTCGTCAAAGAAATCCATATATTCTGGATCTGGTATGCCCGAACATACTTTGATAATCGATCGATTGAAACGTAGATGTTTTGTTTCGTTCATTGAATCTGGGCTGGCTGTTAATATTAATTCAGAACTAGGTATATTCACTTGTTTTGGAGTTACTGTGATCATTCTATCTGGAGTCTCATTTTTTTGAAATTTTGCACCTATTGGCTTATCTGCTTTCAATGTTATATTTTCTGGTTTAACTGTCGTTGAACTAGTTGAATTTGATTTTCTTGCTGTTTCCAATGTTACTGAAGTTACTAAACTTTTCGATTTTTCATTTAGATTATTTGTTAAAATAGACTTTTCTTCTTCTCCAGTTATTTTACTCTCTGATTTTTCCGGTTTTGTGGATGGTGTTCTTCTAATAGTTTGTTCTATCGTTGATTTCGGAGTAGTTACAGTAATATTATTAATTGACGAATGAGAAAGTTCCATTTTCGAACCTTTTATCGCAGTTCTCGTTTCTGTTCTATTTTTTAATGCATCTGGCTTTATTGTTTGTATTTGCTCATTCTGAGGTACATTTAACGTTTTTGACGTAGCGGTTACCGTTGTAACTGAAACTTGACTTGTGTTCGATTTTGAACCAGTTAATTGATTCATCTTTAATGTCGTATTTGGTCTAGTTACGGATTTTTTCGTTTCACTCAATGCATTATGTAATTTATCTTCTCTCATCATATTACTTATAGTTTTTTCTGGTTCCACTGTTGTTGACTGATCCAAACTCGCCGGTGAAACTTTAACTTCTTTCCTTATATTCTCTCTAAGACTTGGTCTATTAACAGTTGCATTTCCATATTTCCTACCTCCAGCTTTATGCAACGATTCATCTTCTTTCATTATATTATTTATAATTTTTTCTGGTTCCACTGTTATTGGCCGATCTAAACTCGCCGGTGAAATTTTACCTTCTTTCTTCATATTCTCTTTACCACTTGGTCTATCAACAGTTACATTTCCATATTTCCTACCGCCAGCTTTATGTAATGATTCATCTTCTTTCATTATATTATTCATAATTTTTACTGATCGTACTGTTGGTTGCCGCTCTAAAGTCTTCGGTGAAACTTTGATTTCTTTCTTTATACTTTCTCTAACACTTGGTCCATCAACCGTTACATTTCCATATTTCTTACTTTCAGTTTTGGATAATAATTTATCTTCTCTCATCATATTACTTCTAGTTTTTTCTAGTTCCACTGTTGTTGACCGATCCAAATTCGCCGGTGAAACTTTAACTTCTTTCCTTATATTCTCTCTAGGACTTGGTCTATCAACAGTTGCATTTCCATATTTCCTACCTCCAGCTTTATGCAACGATTCATCTTCTTTCATTATATTATTTATAATTTTTACTGATCGTACTGTTGGTTGCCGCTCTAAACTCTTCGGTGAAACTTTAACTTCTTTCCTTAGATTCTCTCTAAGACTTGATCTATCAACAGTTGCATTTCCATATTTCCTACCTCCAGCTTTATGAAGTGATTCATCTTCTTTCATTATATTATTTATAATTTTTACTGATCGTACTGTTGGTTGCCGCTCTAAACTCTTCGGTGAAACTTTAACTTCTTTCCTTAGATTCTCTCTAAGACTTGATCTATCAACAGTTGCATTTCCATATTTCCTACCTCCAGCTTTATGAAGTGATTCATCTTCTTTCATTATATTATTTATAATTTTTACTGATCGTACTGTTGGTTGCCGCTCTAAACTCTTCGGTGAAACTTTAACTTCTTTCCTTAGATTCTCTCTAAGACTTGATCTATCAACAGTTGCATTTCCATATTTCCTACCTCCAGCTTTATGAAGTGATTCATCTTCTTTCATTATATTATTTATAATTTTTACTGATCGTACTGTTGGTTGCCGCTCTAAACTCTTCGGTGAAACTTTAACTTCTTTCCTTAGATTCTCTCTAAGACTTGATCTATCAACAGTTGCATTTCCATATTTCCTACCTCCAGCTTTATGCAACGATTCATCTTCTTTCATTATATTATTTATAATTTTTACTGGCTAAACTGTTGGATGCCGCTCTAAACTCTTCGGTGAAACTTTAACTTCTTTCCTTAGATTCTCTCTAAGACTTGATCTATCAACAGTTGCATTTCCATATTTCCTACCTCCAGCTTTATGAAGTGATTCATCTTCTTTCATTATATTATTTATAATTTTTACTGGCTAAACTGTTGGATGCCGCTCTAAACTCTTCGGTGAAACTTTAACTTCTTTCCTTAGATTCTCTCTAAGACTTGATCTATCAACAGTTGCATTTCCATATTTCCTACCTCCAGCTTTATGAAGTGATTCATCTTCTTTCATTATATTATTTATAATTTTTACTGGCTAAACTGTTGGATGCCGCTCTAAACTCTTCGGTGAAACTTTAACTTCTTTCCTTAGATTCTCTCTAAGACTTGATCTATCAACAGTTGCATTTCCATATTTCCTACCTCCAGCTTTATGAAGTGATTCATCTTCTTTCATTATATTATTTATAATTTTTACTGGCTAAACTGTTGGATGCCGCTCTAAACTCTTCGGTGAAACTTTAACTTCTTTCCTTAGATTCTCTCTAAGACTTGATCTATCAACAGTTGCATTTCCATATTTCCTACCTCCAGCTTTATGAAGTGATTCATCTTCTTTCATTATATTATTTATAATTTTTACTGGCTAAACTGTTGGATGCCGCTCTAAACTCTTCGGTGAAACTTTAACTTCTTTCCTTAGATTCTCTCTAAGACTTGATCTATCAACAGTTGCATTTCCATATTTCCTACCTCCAGCTTTATGCAACGATTCATCTTCTTTCATTATATTATTTATAATTTTTACTGGCTAAACTGTTGGATGCCGCTCTAAACTCTTCGGTGAAACTTTAACTTCTTTCCTTAGATTCTCTCTAAGACTTGATCTATCAACAGTTGCATTTCCATATTTCCTACCTCCAGCTTTATGAAGTGATTCATCTTCTTTCATTATATTATTTATAATTTTTACTGGCTAAACTGTTGGATGCCGCTCTAAACTCTTCGGTGAAACTTTAACTTCTTTCCTTAGATTCTCTCTAAGACTTGATCTATCAACAGTTGCATTTCCATATTTCCTACCTCCAGCTTTATGAAGTGATTCATCTTCTTTCATTATATTATTTATAATTTTTACTGGCTAAACTGTTGGATGCCGCTCTAAACTCTTCGGTGAAACTTTAACTTCTTTCCTTAGATTCTCTCTAAGACTTGATCTATCAACAGTTGCATTTCCATATTTCCTACCTCCAGCTTTATGAAGTGATTCATCTTCTTTCATTATATTATTTATAATTTTTACTGGCTAAACTGTTGGATGCCGCTCTAAACTCTTCGGTGAAACTTTAACTTCTTTCCTTAGATTCTCTCTAAGACTTGATCTATCAACAGTTGCATTTCCATATTTCCTACCTCCAGCTTTATGAAGTGATTCATCTTCTTTCATTATATTATTTATAATTTTTACTGGCTAAACTGTTGGATGCCGCTCTAAACTCTTCGGTGAAACTTTAACTTCTTTCCTTAGATTCTCTCTAAGACTTGATCTATCAACAGTTGCATTTCCATATTTCCTACCTCCAGCTTTATGCAACGATTCATCTTCTTTCATTATATTATTTATAATTTTTACTGGCTAAACTGTTGGATGCCGCTCTAAACTCTTCGGTGAAACTTTAACTTCTTTCCTTAGATTCTCTCTAAGACTTGATCTATCAACAGTTGCATTTCCATATTTCCTACCTCCAGCTTTATGAAGTGATTCATCTTCTTTCATTATATTATTTATAATTTTTACTGGCTAAACTGTTGGATGCCGCTCTAAACTCTTCGGTGAAACTTTAACTTCTTTCCTTAGATTCTCTCTAAGACTTGATCTATCAACAGTTGCATTTCCATATTTCCTACCTCCAGCTTTATGAAGTGATTCATCTTCTTTCATTATATTATTTATAATTTTTACTGGCTAAACTGTTGGATGCCGCTCTAAACTCTTCGGTGAAACTTTAACTTCTTTCCTTAGATTCTCTCTAAGACTTGATCTATCAACAGTTGCATTTCCATATTTCCTACCTCCAGCTTTATGAAGTGATTCATCTTCTTTCATTATATTATTTATAATTTTTACTGGCTAAACTGTTGGATGCCGCTCTAAACTCTTCGGTGAATATTATTTATAATTTTTTCTGGTTCCACTGTTATTGGCCGATCTAAACTCGCCGGTAAAATTTTAACTTCTTTCTTCATATTCTTTTTACTACTTGGTCTATCAACAGTTACATTTCCATATTTCCTACCGCCAGCTTTATGTAATGATTCATCTTCTTTCATTATATTATTTATAATTTTTACTGGTTGTACTGTTGGTTGCCGCTCTAAACTCTTCGGTGAAACTTTGATTTCTTTCTTTATACCTTCTCTTACACTTGGTCCATCAACCGTTACATTTCCATATTTCCTACCTCTAGCTTTAGAGAATTCATTTTTTACAGAATGTATGCTGTGCTCGAGTCCTTCTTCTCTCCGGATATCTAGCTCTTTATTTTCAAATTTGACACCACTATCTTTTTCAGTAATATTTAGCACATCGATCTCACCTCCAATTTCAGTCGGCCGTCTAATTTTAGCTCCACTTATCCTCTCTGTCGTTGAAATCGTTACGGGGCGAGGTCTAAGATTATATCTACTTTCTGGTCTTCTAGTTGTCGTCCTTATTTTTGGCCTGGGTGTAGTAGGAATCATTCTTTGCCAACATTTTGCCTCAGTAGATCTTTAACAAATTTTATAATTAAAAATTGAATTTATTTTCTTTAATAATAACCGAATTGAAAATAACTTCCAAGATAATCCAAACTCAACTTACTGAAAATACGACGATAAATTTTCTACATCGGTTCTAGACCATCCTTTCAAGGGATTGTTTAAATTTATATCTTCATCTGTTTTTTCAAAACGACGAACAAATTTTTGAACAAATCTGTAATGTAGAATATTGAAATTAAAAAATATATTCACATCTTTCTAATGTATTTTCTCTTATTTTTTAAATATTCCCTTTCACTGACCTTGCTTTTATATTTTGTGCAATTGCTGCATAATTACCGTAGAAGTCTGGACTACGTACAATCGTAGCTTTGCTATGATGATTCTTATAGTGTGGACACTCGTAGGATTGATACCCAGAAACTGAAGAAAGTTATCATTTATTTTTTTACAAATGTTACATTAACATGCCATATTATTTAAATTCAACGAATCACATACCATATATGTCACAATTTTTCGTCCTATCATTGCATATTGGCAAGCTAAAATTAATTTTATTATTACTTAGTGATGTCAAAGTCTATTTGGAATAAAAATTTTCTGTTACATTACTAACTAAAGTTAAAAAAATAAATATAATTATTGTGTTTACTTTGTCATTACTATTCCAAGGTGATAGGTATACATTGGAAAATAATGGTGCCTGCTTAAAAAAAAGCCACTACTTTCTTTAATTTGAGAAGTCCTTATGTTCTCCAAGCGACTATTTTCCCAAATATCTTTATATCTTCTGTCGTAAATAGAACTGCTTTGCATCTAAACATCAATGAATCGTTAATTGATAATTACATTTTAGTTATAGTTTATTTAATTTCCAAATTTTCTCCGCGAAAACTTACATTGGGTAAAATTATACCGTGAATAGACAAACTAATTCTTGGATGAGTGAACTTCGAGAACAAGAAATCAGCCGCATTGATGTGTATTAGAGCACCGATTACACTCTGTATTGTAAATTTTCCACTTTAATTCACAGGTGGAAACAGAAATCCATTATTAACTCAAATTTTATGTCTTTAACACTAATGAATTAATTTTTCAATTCTTATACTTACCCAATTAAAACGTCGTCTATAGCAACTACAAGCTTTATATTTACATCGTCAACGTGAGACTTTAAATCAAAAGAAGGAACCTCGTCCACAACATCAGGAACAATAAAATCTGTAAATGACAATAAACGCGGGTAATAACTAATTCTCAAAATTATTATTATTATCTTTTTGAAAATGTTTATAGAGGGTGAACATTCTTACTCTGATTCAGAATCGGTGCCGTAGCGAACGATACTACGAACAATATATAGCGATCAACATTTGGCACAAAACGAAGTGTGTATTTTCCGATGACGCCTTCCTAGATATTAAATTAAAACATCATTATAATTGAAGTTTATCATTTATTTTGCTTTACATTACTCAATATTTATAAATACCACTCTCAAATCTTTGTCGTAAAGACCAACCATCGCTGCATTTTTTCTTATATCCGAATAATACGCCACTGAATGAATTCCTAGTATCTGAAATTGAACTATAATTAATTTCCCATCAATATCGGAAAATTATTCTCTTACACTGAGAAAAAAAAATACTTTTTCATATAACCTGCATTGAAAATGCGAGTTTCAATGCCTGTTGAGCCAACTGGAACTAGACAATTTCAAACCAATGCGACTGTGCCGGGCAGGAATCAATTATTACTTCCCGGCGGACAGAAAATGACGAATTACTGCCCGCGAGATGAAGTTGCAGCTTTATTTTCAATCCTATCAACTGTTTGTTTATTTTATACCTTTATAATTGTCATTCTAACCGTTAACTGTACTGACATATTATAATTCTGTTATTAAGCATAAATAAGGATGACAAAATAAAACTATTCAATTTAAGAATAATGTTTGATAAAAAATAAACTATTACTTTCTATTTTATTATAAATTTTATAATAAAATGGTATTTTCGCTATTCGTCTGAAACTATCTAGTTCTGGCTGGCTCCAGACATTGAAACTAGCATTTTTAATGCAACTTATATGAAAAATATAATGTGTGACGCGGGATGAAACACGATTTCAGACCGAGTGATGCCAGCCCTCGCTTCGCTCGGGCAGGCAACTTCACTCTGGTCTGAAATCGTTTTGTTTCATCCCTAGTCACACAATATACTATTACTCAATTAACAATTTCTTGGTTCAAGAAATTCGATGACGATTAAATATTCTATTATTATTAATTTTTAATTTCTGAAGAGAAGAGCATCAATATTTATCATTGATTAAGGAGGTCCTTCCGCCATCAATGTTAAATAAAAAATATTAGATTATGTATAAAATTAATTTTTACCTAATAATTAAAGTCCTTATTTATCTACTAGTGAAGTTTAATTTAGTCTTCACCGTGCAAATTTTTGAAAAAAAAATTTCTAAAAAGCCCTTAACAATTTTCTCGAATTATGGTATTAGCTACCGATTAGATGGGGTAATAAAAAACTCAAAATAAGGTTTTCGAAATATTCAGGTTTCATTATTTGCAATAAAATATATAGGTTTCCGTGGAATTTATGGAGAAATTAAAATTATAAAATTACAAAAAATTTTCAAGTAACCTACATTAAAATGGAGTCAAAACATTTGGCAACGTTGCGTAGCGCGCGAGCTTCAGACTATTCAATAAATTCAAATTGATTTATTTATTTACACTGACTGCAAAAACTTAAACGTAGTTGATTTACGAGAGTCAAATTAATTTTTGTATTTAACTAATTTTTTTTCAATTTTCAAAATTTCAACGATTAATGCCTCATATACTATTTGTTTTTTAATTTTAGAAATTTTTATGGGTTTTTCATTTTAATTTATCGAATATTGACTACTACAGTTTTTTTGACTCAACTGGAGCAAAAGGACTTCCTTAATAAATAAAGAAGAGAATATCTTTATTTGAATTAAGTAAGAATTATTTCAATCAATTTAACAAGTTCTTGAGCTAAGAATATATGGGGTATTCCATGCCAAATCGACCACTTTTGACCCCGACCCTTTTCGATTTGGCCGAAAGTTTTCCATCCTTTTCTACCCTATAAAAAACGGTTCTCAGAATTTTTTTGAATTTTTTTACCTAACTCCAAAAAAGTTATGAATTTTTCAAAAAAATGGCTTTTTTATTTTCAAATAGCCATAACTTTTTCAAAACTAAACATTTAGGTACCTTTTTTTTTTCAAAATTTTTGTTTTTAGATGTACTTTCCGATAAAAAATATTAAAAAATTTTTGTAAGTCAATACATATAGAATTTTTCAGTTTTTTGACAAAAATCAATGCTTTTTCGAAGTTCGAAATTTTTTTTTTTAATTTTTTTTTT
>CAJNRD030001120.1:15495591-15508217 GCA_905319865.3 Cotesia congregata
AAAAAAAAAATTAAAAAAAAAAATTTCGAACTTCGAAAAAGCATTGATTTTTGTCAAAAAACTGAAAAATTCCATATGTATTGACTTACAAAAATTTTTTAATATTTTTTATCGGAAAGTACATCTAAAAACAAAAATTTTGAAAAAAAAAGGTACCTAAATGTTTAGTTTTGAAAAAGTTATGGCTATTTGAAAATAAAAAAGCCATTTTTTTGAAAAATTCATAACTTTTTTGGAGTTAGGTAAAAAAATTCAAAAAAATTCTGAGAACCGTTTTTTATAGGGTAGAAAAGGATGGAAAACTTTCGGCCAAATCGAAAAGGGTCGGGGTCAAAAGTGGTCGATTTGGCATGGAATACCCCATATATTCTTGAAAATTTTCAAGAACATGAATTCTTGTATCAAGAAAATTTTCTGAATAAAAGTATTTTTTTTTCTCAGTGTATGATTTTTTTTGTCCACATACCTTTGAGATATTTGTGTGTTCAATTACAACTTCTTGATTATCATTAAGATACTCTGTTAAAATAGGAGTATTTAAAGGAGTTAAATAGTGTTTCGTTCGCAAATTAAGATTTATTTCAAAGGTACTTGATCTGATTTTTAGATTCAACATATGTGGTAACAGCATTCCCGTTCGTGGTATGCCTCCTAGTTCCACAGTTTTACACACCGAAACTATTTACATAAGATAGAAAATGATGAAAAAAATTATTTTTCTATAATTTTTATTACATTAAAGATAATTTTCGATATTTTCATGCAAAAAAACTTTTTCGATGTTCACTTTTACTTACTGTATAAACTACTATCCATAACTAACCCACGCTGAAGATTCTGTACACATAGGTCATCAATATTTCGTGAGGCTCCATTTGCACTTTTGAATGTCATTATCAGAATAATGACTGAGGATATAATAATTATTCTAATCATTTTTGCAACCTAATTCAAAAAACAACTTTCATTTGAAAAAACACATGAATTTTATGATTCAAACTTTCATTGAAAATCAACAAAATAAATCACTTTTTAAACAAACTTTGAACGTTCTCAAATTTTTTTAATATATCAATGAATAATAACTAATTAGCAAAATAAATACAAAAATTGTTCAACGCGATTGAATTTGGTAGCTTTAATACTTATAAAAAAATAACTTAACTTGTAAATGCTTTAGTTGACACCTTGATACTTTATATCACTATAAACTTTATTTCTATTAATTGTATCGAGTGCCTTATTATTTAAAGTCATGATGCCATTAAGTTTAATTGATTTTTTACATTTAACAATGACTTTACGATCGGTATATTTCCAGTTCACTAGATAACTATCTATAACGTTTATATATAGTATGAACAAATATATATCTTCCTGCCTAAATGATTCATAAAATAAAACTTACAATTATAGTAAAATAATCTAATTTTAGAGATGATACTTTCAAGTTAATTGAGCTAATTGTTTTCTTAGAAATATCGTTGATATCTCAGTTGATTCTTACACAACAATGTTTTTCTAATTACTGACGACTTTAAATTTAATAGCTTTTTTTGAAATGTTTCAGAATTTTCGAAAAAGTAATCATTTTTTTCGATCAAAATCATTTCGATTATTTTTCAGCATTGTGGTTTGAGTATATTTTTATTTTAAATTAGTCAATCAATTGCTCTTCAACCAACAAAAATTTTTCGACATAATTAAATTTTTCCCAATGTAGTATATACAATGGGTTCACAATGTAGTATCTTCTAATTACCACTTAATCAATCGTTTTAAATTATCATTTAGCCTTTATAGCTCTAATATTTGCCACAGGCTGTTCACGTGATAGATAACGACTGACCTTCTATGTATTTTCTTGAATTATTCTTGGCAATTGTACTTTAAAATTGTAAAGAATACTTTTCTCGAATAAAAGGAATGTATTTTTAAATTATTTATAAATTTTTTCACAATATTTTATTTAAAAATTGTGTAAGTATGTTACTATCTAGCATTAGTTGAGAATTCTAAGAAATATATATCCACAAATGTTTAGTATTTGTTGTGCAAATTATTCAGCCCTTTTGACAAACCAAGTGGCTTTATATTTTCATTCATATATTCGTGGACATGTACCGTCTACGAGCACTTAAATTTTTTTCATAACCATGCATACACTCTTTTTCGCTGAGTGGAATTTCATTCGTAAGCCTTATTTGCAATGTATTTTCTTTTTATATCAACACTACTCAAAAGATTGTCCATCTATCGTAAATCCACTTGAAAGTTCAAGTCTTTTAAATATTTATACATATTGTACCTAAATACATGTTTGATTCTAATGTAACTTTATATATTTTTATATAAAGGCTTGTTATAGATATTATTGTTATTTTCATTCTGTATTTTTCGAACTCCATAGCTATGAATTATAAGAATACCTTTTAGCAGAAACTAAATTAATTATACAAGTTAAAAATTTCATTCGATATGACTTATCTTAATAAATAAAGTTAATTTTTTCTTTTGTTATTACTGTGAAAAAGTATTACAAAATATCATCTAAATTTTATTAAATTCGTCGCAAAGTGGTTTCGCAAGATAACGACTTTAAGATGTAATAAAATTTTTTGCCAACACTAGTAAAGAACGTTGTTATGTTTTTTAATAAAAAAAGGCTTTTACATTTTTATAAGATTTTTAATAACTAATAAATAGTGTAGAGTGAAAAAAAATATCCTCGATTTTATGAGCTCATCTGTTCGATTTAATGCTACCAATTCGTATGTAAAATAATAATGCATGTTATAAAATTTCTTATGGGTATCGAACCAAAAAACTGAGTAATTCTTAGTATAAAAAAAACATAAATTTTTTTATAACTAATTAATGGCCTTTATGTCACAGAAAAAATTAATTTAAATTTTCAACGAGGCAATAATAATTGTCACTTACAAATTTTCCACAAATACTATTTATTTTTCAAGTAACATAGTAAAATATTAAAAAATTGAAAAAAAAAAATTTTTTTAGAAATAAAAACATTGATGTTAAATCGACATCTTGTAATTTATGAAATCAAAAATATCATCATGAAAAAAAAATTTTCGATTGATTTCTTAGAGCATAATGAATGGCGGATGTTTATAATTAATGTAAATGAGGTATTAAAAATGGTGAGTCACATTCGAAGCGATTATCTTCTATCAAATATCTTAAAAGCACTAAAAATAATAAGAATAATTTCTATGATTACCTGTTGATACATGCGTGGTCACTGATATGTAAATTTTCTTACACAGACGAAAGATTTTATGGATAAATGTATGAAAAAAAAAGTAATCGAGAAAAAAAACTTAATATCTTTGTTATACTTCCTCTCACTAGCTTCAATATTTGAGTAATAATTTTAATGAAATTCCTTGAAAAGCGGACAATCTACGAAATTCAATCTCCAATAAATGACGCCTAAAACCGCGAAAAATTCTCAGCACATAGATCAATCCTCTTTTATGTCCTTTACTCTCGAATCCTCTGCTTTTATAGTTCACTTATTTCTTATTCTTCCTCGCTTTTGATGGAAACATTTCGCAGTTCGGTCGGTCTTTTATCGTTAAAAAAAAAAAAAAAAATAAAATTCTTTCCACTTTAACAATTTTAGTTTTTTAGTTAAAAATAATATAAGACAATTTTTATTGAGAATAAAAGAAGAAATTTATGTCGAAAATTCTGAATTACGTTCAAACATAAATATAGCTTTTGCATTGTTTTACGATCAGATTCTTCTGCGAACGTTAAATTGATGCTTTCCTTATGATCTCAATCGTTTTAAAGAAGAAAAGATATAAAGCAATCCTGACTGGCAGTATCCGTTCGAATGTTATATGCTTGTAATTTATTTCATCTAATAAAGGGTCAAAAAGAGAATTGGAAACCAAGGAATTTCGGAAGACTATTTGTTACTTTTTCCGACGCTCCTAAGTGAATTTCTTTTTTTCTTTTAAAATAAAAAAATTATTCCCATTACTTTCAAATTGAGACAAGTGAGAAAATTAGTCTTTTTCTTTCTTTTTTTCAATTTAAGTTAAGTGAAAAATTATATAATATTTCACTAGATTAAAGAATTTAATTTATCATCGTGAAAATGTAATCTTTATATTTTTGAAACGAAAAAAATTGTTTTAAAAACAAAAAAATCTTATAATTTTATTCCTGTAATATTTTATTCAAGTTTTTTTGACTGTTATATTTAATCAAAGTTGCTAATTTAATTCAACAATATATATTTAAAAATAGAATGTTGAAAGTTTATTTCTATAAAGGATTTATTCAGAATATAAATTTAATGAATTCATGCATAATAATTTATAGACTTGTCAATTTATAAATTCGTTTATTTTAAATTGAACAAACTGATTGCATCATATTCTATTTGTGAATAAATTTATATTCTATAAATGAAAAAGAATGTTTAATTTGTTCCAGACATTTTATATAATTATTAATTTACATCATTGTCTACTCTGCCAGCAATTCAAAATTATTATTAAAAAAAATAATTCGTGCCAATTTTTACCGTAAATTTCACAAAAATTATCCGTAAAAAAATGTTTTTTTTTTTTTATTTCCTAATCAACCGTAAGAATAATAAAAAATAAATTTATTTGAGAGCCAGAAAAAAAAATGTGGCGAAGATAAGACTCTTGAAAAGTTCGATGCGGTATTCGACCGTCTCCTTGAGCACTCCACTTTTTACTCGCAGATCCACGGGATATAGAAAACTGTAAGTGTGTGTATACAGATATAGTGGGTACAGATAGATGAGGGCAAGAGAGATGGAGGATAGGTTTTATCAACCCTCTTTCTTGACTTAGATTCTTTATCGCTGGCACAGCCTCGAGTTAAGACAGACATGCACTAATTTTAAAAGTGCCAGGTGGAGCTTGCTGAGGGTGGTGATAGATTATGAACATTGCATTCTACATTGTGAATGTAAAACACTGAGCTGAATAAAAAGTAAGACTGATATTTTGCCGGGTTGTATGAAAGACCTGAACAACGGGTAATTTTTGTAAAGAAAAAAGTGTCTTAGCGACAAGAGTGAAAAATATAAAGAAAGGAAGAAAGAAAAAAGAAAATAATGGACGTAGGTGTGAGAGTAACTCGGAAAAGTCAGCTAAAACTGGAGTGGACATGGAAAGTTCGACAGGAAATCGACTATCGAATAATAAACTTGTTCGGAAAAAAAAAACTTTTTTTTAGACTTTTTATTTCTTATTTATTTTTTATGAACGTATGTTCATTGAATTTTATTCGTCTTAAATTTAAATGGATTTTATTGATGAAGCTTTAATGATGCTCTGAAAATCGTAATTTTTACTAATGAGTAATTTCAATTTTCAATTAATATTATCGATATTTCGTGGATAAATAAAACAATTAAATTCAACGAACTTGTGTTTTAAACACAGAAATTATGGTTGAAAATTTTTCATAGTCGTTAAGGTTTTTAACGTAAAACAAATTTATATTCCCAGGAAAAAGTTTTCTAACATAGCCAGATATGGCCTGATCTGGTCATACATATCAATCCATGTATGAAAAGAAAAAAAAAATACTTTATTGCAATTTTTGTATAAATTTGCACGCAGACAAAAATTTTGTTAAGATAACCTTAGATATGTTGGGGTAACAAATGAATTTGTTACCATAGGGATAACAAATTATATATTAAAATAACAAAATTTAGGCTATAACAAGTTATTGATATGTTACAACAACAAAACAGTTTTGTTACTATAGCAAAATCTTTAAGTTGATTTGACACAATACTTTAGTTGGTATAGCAAATTTTTTCGTTGAAAAAGCAAAATTATTATATTAAAATAACAAAGAGAATTTGTTGGAGTAACAAAGACAATTTGTTGAAGTAATAAAGAGAATTTGTAATAATAACAATGAGAAATTGTTGGAATGACAAATAAATTTGTTACAGTAAATTTTATAAGAATACATAATTTAAAAATATGCTATAATCAGCTATAGCTGATTTGAAAAATATTTTAGCAACAAATTAGTTTTGATATTGCCACAAAATCGTTTTTGTGCGTGTGTATATCAATAACAATAACTATATCTTACTTAACAAAAATTGGTTTAATAGTTGATTAAATTTTAAAAACCAATGTCGGATAAGCTCTTTAGCAAAGTAAAAAAATTATTTTTATCTTATAACTTAATTCTCTAACAAGGAAACGATTTAACGATTGTGCGCCCTATGTCGGATATTTTCAGTACTAAATTTTCATTAAAAATTACATACGGGCATACCAAGCCAGATTTTTAAATCAGGCCATATTTAAACGCGACATGTAAATAATTATTATATGTGGGCATATCGGAAAATTTTTTCACGAGCTAAGAGAAACTTAATCAAACAAAAATCGCTTAGATAGGAGTACATTATAAACTTTGCAAACAACAAACAATTTTCAATACTATTTCATGAGGAAAAAAAAGTAACGAAGAAAAATACGTGCTTTTAATTACTCAGGTTTTGGATTTAAATTGTTGGGGAATCTACAATTGTGACAGATTTCAGTACGTTTATGTTCTCCGAGTTGAACGACCGGAAAAAGGACCGCTTAGAGTTTTATTACAAAGTACTTTTCTAAAGCGATAAATTTTTCTCCGTTCGGTGAAAATGATGCTTTTACGACAGCAAGATTATTTTTGTGCGAGTTTGAGATAAAACCTTTTAAAATAATTTTTTACTTGACAAATCCATTATTATAATTTTCTATCTTTAACATTTGAACAATATTAATCCGCTTTTTAATTATCACTTTAGTTGATGTCATATTTGTTGAGGATATGTACAATCATCGATTAATTTAACAAAAGTACCTATAGTAATGTACTGCTATAATAATGTCATGTTATGTTTCCTTTTCCGCATCTTAGAGTCTTCCTCAATGATGTATAATAACCGACAGTACAATACCTCAGTAAGCTTGACATCGAGCATTTCCTTAAAAATACATTTGTAAGAAATGAGTTCGGTGTATGAGCATGAATACAAATAAAAAATATATTAAAATGTGAGGGAACATTTTGAGATTGAAAAACTTGTCGCACTTATATAGATCAAACAATTTTTATTTACTCCAAAATTTATTGTTTTTTTTTTTTTTATTTACTTTTTTAGTTTTGATCACAGACATAAAAAAATCACTTAAAAGGTTCACTTTTATAATAAATGTGAGCTAAGGATTGTGGAAAAAAATGTTTTGTTCTAATATTCAATTACATTTGAACTTACAAAATTTTCTAAAATTTTTAAAAGTTCTTTTATAAAATTATATCAAATTTAATAATTTAATGACTTTCTTAATTGTTACATTAATAATAATTTCACTGTGATATCATTAAATAATTGATAATTGATGAAATTAAAAATTATTAATCTCAAAATTTTCTCATCACAGAGAATCAAATTCTTCCAACAGACAAATAAGTCTTTCCCTAAAAAGTACTGCAGTGATTGCGTAGTACACTGGTTTCTTTACTCAGTAAATAAACCGTCAGTAATCCATAGACATAAATGCGCTATTTATTTGCTTTAGTGCTCTGTTCACTCTATATTTGAACAATGCGAGTTACCTCATTACGTCAAACAAAGAGATAATTTTCAATTGTTTATTTTTTATTTTATAACATACTCCAGTCAAACATTTGCTTACGACATGTAACTCTAGTATCATTTACAGAAAACTTTGTAATTTTATAATAAGTAATTAATATGATAGTTTCTGTCATTAAATCAGATCAGTTGAGTGGGAAATTAACTAATTAGAGTAAAATAATGAAAAGATGGATTTATTTACATAGCTTGAGATTAACACGATTGTATAACATTATAATATATAATTATTATTCTCTGGACCAATAGGCTCACTTGTAAAAAACACTTTGCTGACGGTCTCAAATCTCCTGGCGCGTTTTTCAGTTTTCCGCATACTTTTAAGCCGCTTAAAACTTTGAGCCGTGCGATGGGCGCTACCCCGTGTTGAGTTTTTAAAGTATCCAGTTAAAAAGAATATAGAGTAAAATAATAAAGAAAAAAAGTATGAAAGTGAACAATGAAAAGTGGAAACAATGCTGTACGTTACCAACTTTCCAGAACCCGTAGTTTATTATAAAAGGGTTTCAATCCTTTTCATAATTAACCAGTTTTTTCATTTTTAATTAATTACCAAAATAAATTTTTTTTGTATCGCCAACTATTTAATCAATTAACGATTTATTTTTTAATTTTCGGATTTTGTTAATTTAAAAAAAAAAATGGAATTTTCTGATTAAAAGTTTCAAAAATTTTTAAAAGTAACTTAATGATAATAAAAAGCAACTTAATAAATTAATTAATCCGTGACTATAAAAAAAAATCAATAAATACAGTTTTAGAGATTACTTTTATTGTAAACTCGAGCAAGCAGCGGTTTTTATGAAGACAACTACAACAAATTAAAATGAAACATTTGCCTCACATGCAGTCTATTTTATTTTCAATTCAACTTTGATTACTCGGTGTACGAAGTTATTTTAATCAAACTCCAGCTTCAGAGTTTGGTATTGGGATTGACGGACTGAAGGAGTGGAAAATAAACTTCTGAGTGAAGTAAACAGAATTTATTCTCAGTTTTTTTTTGGCTGAAATGGAAACTTGAATAATAGAAGAATTTTTAAATAAATTTAGTACATAAAAATTTATATTTTGCGGTACCATCGCTTAATTAAATATCAATTGAAGCAAAATAAAATTAAGTATAAGCGAAATTACCTCTATGAAAATAATTTATATCAAAAACTATTTTAAGCTATTTTAATTAGCTAAGTTCGCCCTTTTTTACGTATATTTTTCATATATTTCAACTAAAATTAAAATATAAAAAAAATTAATGTATTCAAAAATTTATTTTAAACTGTATAAAATACATTTTTATTGAAATATATTCAATACATTACTTACTTTAAAATAAATTTTCATTCAAATATTTTTTCATTTATACTTGAAGTATTTCTTTTTATTAAATAATAAATTTTTGATATAAATTTCATTCATAAAAGTTAATTTTGATTTATCTAATTAACTACTCAAAATAAATTTTTAATTTGATAATAATTGAAGACTTTACTGATCTAAACAATCAAAATTGTTTAATAATTTAATGATGATTAAATTGAACGGAAATGATTGGTTTTATTTTTATAAAGTGAGCACTTAAAAAAGTATTTTTAAATAAACTACAACAAGCACTTTCAGCGAGTAAATTATAGTCTGAGTAAGAAAGAAAAAGACTGAATAATAGTTCTGAAAAAAAAAAAAGTGAAACAATTAAAGTAATTAATAGTCAAATGGGTTCTGAATGAATAGGTTGATTAATTGCAGACGTTTTGTATTGTTACAGGAGGAAGCTGAATCGACGTAACGTTCCACGGCAGAATGGCCAGTTGGCCGTTGAGAACTGTGCTCCTGTCCAGCGCTCTTATCCTCGTTCGTGGTAAGTCAAGAATTTAAAGCTCAAATCGGATATCGGTTCTTACAATTTCGCCGAGTGCTCTCTCGGAAACTTTTTATCACTGATCCGTATCTATGGAAACGCTGGCGGACACTATAACTACTTGAGAACTAACTTGAGAATATGTTTCACTACCTACGAATTTCCGGTTTACGAGGATCATGTTCTTTCAACTGCTTTGTGTACTTGACAATTTTATTGCTCGTATCTTATATTTTTTTTTTATTTTTTTTTTCAATTAAAAAATAAACTTAGAAATTTATAAGAACTATTTATCTTTTTAAATAATTTATGCGGATTATTTAATTCATACTATTATTAATTAAATTTGTTAAAAATTTGAGTTTTGAATTTATTCATAAATCAAAAAATTATCAAATTGATAAAAGTGTCAATTTTTTAATCATCTGATAGATCTATATATGGCCTAATATGGTCATATATTCCCAAATATAATTTTTTGACCAAAAAAAGTGTTAAGAATCTCCGACGGAGGGCGTGTGATCGCTAAATTGTCTCCTTACAAGAGATTTAAGTCTGAAGTATTGAGTTCTAAAATAAAATTCATTTCTTATAGTTTGATTTTTAGTGCTGCGTTTAAAATTTACCATTTTACTTTGTAAATAGTGACGTTGGGTTGTATAGAAAATTTAGTAACTGTTGTTTATATTTTTTACATATTATGCCATTATTTTTTAGGTAGGAAATGATAAATATCAAAGTCAAAATTCTTAATTATTATACTTTAACATTTTCGACTTTCACACAGCGAACATTATTATTGTTTGAAATAGTATTTCCTTCTATGTAAATAATAAATTGTAGCATTTAAATGATAAATACTATAAAGTGATTGTTAAAATCACGATTTTACTGTTTGAATTGGTAATGTTTTTTCCAGTTGGTCATTACTTATTATAAATCAACTATTATTTATTATTACAGTTTACTTTTTTCCGTGTATACTTCTTTTACCAAAAATTCATGGCAGTTATTAATACTAATTAAAAATTATAAATTCGAAAATGCATTCCATAGAATCACGGTTCCGCGAACAATTAAATTTCCAAATCAATTAATCATCTCTCTGCAATTTAAACTGCGCTCTTCAATTAAAATTCAGTAATTAATTCGATTAAAGTTTGACTTCCATTAATAGGGCTGGCAGTATACCGCAAAGTAAATTAGCCAGGCTTCCAATGGCATTTGTATAAATCCGAGCAATTCGTATAATATATTTATCTATCCCTGATAAATTAAAAGGTAGGAAATGGGTAATATGTAGCTAATGGATATTATTTGTATCTTCGATTTTCACGTCCTCATAATCGGACCTTTTACCAGGCATTATGTATACATAATGTAAAGCTTCTATCGGAGGTAGCTGGTAGTTCATTCCCTCTTGGCAATCTCACGCGCCATTTACCAAACTTTATAAAAGCCGTTTGCTTACTTCACAACCTTGAGAAAACGTTTTCCCACCTGGGTTATTTCTACTCAAGCTGTTGAAGAGTATAAAAAATATATAAAACTCTGAAAGAAGAATAGAAAATTAAGACTGTACATTATTACGCGAAATACTCTTTATGAAAATTTTATTCGCTTTACTTATACGACCAGACGAACCCAAGGGATTTGATACCCTCATTTTTTATTTTATGAAAGACCGTTATATAATGAGAAATCCTCCTCGTCAGCATCTAGATTTTTTTTGTCTTACTTTTTTTAATTATTTATTTCCAATAAATCAACTTAAATAAAGTTTCATTAATAAAGTTGATCAATGGCCAAGTAAATAATAGAAAAGTCTTATCTTTTGTTGAAATTTCATAATTGATTTTTCTTTATCAAAATAAATTCATGCACACGCTGATTTATTAATAAAATTTATTAATAATTAACAAATACCTTAAAAAATTTTTTTTAAATAAAAAAAAATATATGAACGTATAAAATATATTTTCGACCATCAAAAAACGTGCATTTTATAGCGACTGTAACGAATCGAAAGCTTTTGGGATTTCATATAAAATTTAACGTGCTTGTCTTTTAACAGAAATCAACATATTTTCCGGGCATAAATTACATAAAAGTATTTACTGCGACCATAATCTTTATCAGTGTAGATGTTAAATAATATTTTTTTCTCCCCTCCGTGCGGAAAGCGTCAATTTTCTGCTTGCTGCGCTAAACGAAAATGCCGCTTTCCGCCTCCGTCGAGGAGAAAAATAGTATTCTCACCACGGGCAGGAAATAAGAAAGCCTCAGATCACATGTTTGTCGACCTCGGCTTCGCCTCGGTCAACAATTACATGTAATCTGAGACATTTCTTATTTTCCTGCCCCAGGTAAGAAAAATACTATTAAAAATGTCAATTATTTTATTTTTTTTATGCCTAAAAATAAATGAAACTCCATTTCGGCATAATTGTTGACTCCTAAGTGCCTGTCAAATGATTGTTATAAATTTTGACAAAATTTCAAAATAAAATGTCTCTTGGCGCTCTATCAAGAGACACTCTAACTGAAAGCTTTCAAATCTTTCGTATTTGTTGTATGCTATTTGACGTTTAAAATCTTAGTACAAAATGTCAATATTTACCAATTACTATAAAAATTTTCACCATAAAAAGCCCTTAAATTGACAATCAGAAAATCAACTAATAGTTCGGATGTTAAAAACCAAAAAATAAATAAAAAAAATAGGACATGCGCAAAAGTTTGAGTAAGACTACCAGCAAGCATCTTGGTACACTTTTACCCAGTTGACAATAGTTGTTGGCTCAGTTCTTTGACATTCAGATCGCACTGTCCGTTGCCGACTTTATCCGTGGATAACTGCGTTGAGTGGCGGGTGGTGAGTGGTGAATGGTGAGTGCAGTATCAGGATTCGCGCGGCTTTGCCTACTCGCGACTTTCCGCCTCAGTCGCGTTTTACGCGTCGTACGTGCAAGTGTGTTACGTTCTCTCTGTACAATTATTTTTTCTTATCTAAACCGCTTACTTTTTACATTACTATTACTATATTCATTTTTTTTTTTTTTTTTTTTTTTTTTTTTT